>CM071860.1:8355579-8367489 GCA_036759665.1 Gynandropsis gynandra
TCCCCCCCCCACGTCTCCCCCACCCGTCGTGTCTCCCTCCCCCGTCGTGTCTCCCTCATCCTGTCGCCCGACCGAGCCTCATCTCGCCACTTCTCCCTCTTCCCGCCGCCCCACTTACTCTCCATTTATTTTATAGATGAGCGACGATGGGATCAGAGTTTTCGTATCCTTTCTTCGACGAGACTTCTTGTACTGTCTCCTCTCTTCGCAGTCGTCTACTCCCAGTAAGAAGCTGTAGATTTTCTTTCGTTTGTATATCAGTGAAGAAAATAAATCTTCTGTATATCTTTACAGATTGAGCGACGACGAAAACTTTCTGCGACGAGAGAACTCTACCGTCTCATCTCTTTGCAGTTGTCTTCTCCCTATAAGATTCATTTATTCCATTTGTATATCAGTGAAGAAGCTGTAGATTGAAGCTATAGATTAAAGCTGTAGATTGGGGTTTGTTACAGATAATAAAAATATTATGTTTGTTTTTTTATAGATGGATATGCATATGGTTGTTGCGGATCAACTTGATACGGGCGAAGTTCAATCTCAGAATAAAAGGGCAGCGACTTTCGAACACAATGAGCTGCCTCAAAAATCTAAGAAACAGTATGTTCAACGATCAAAGGTGTGGAAACATTTTTAAGAGAATCTAGTGAATATAGTAAATGCAAATATTGTGACTTAAAGTTGAAGTGTGGAAGTACATCAAATGAAACTAGTAGCATGAATAAGCATATTCACATCTGTAAAGCATAAAGAAGTTCATTGGAAGTGAAAGTCAGAACGTGTTAAACCATGGATGATAGTGGCAATCAAGAAGATGGTAGTAATATGCTTGTTGTTCGTAGTTTTAGTCAAGAAGTATGTAGGCGAGCAACTGTAAAGATGATTATTATGGATGAGATGCCACTTTCTACGATTGAAAATATTGGATTTAGACATCTTTTCAATGCCTTGTGTCCTAAATATGTATCCCGTCGAGGCAAGCTATCACTAGAGATGTGCTTCAAATGTATGCATCTGAAAAAGTTATTTTGAAAAGCATGATGAATGTGGGAAGAGTGTCTTTTACGGCTGATTTGTTGACTTCTATTACATCTGTGAGTTACATGGTCGTAATTGCTCATTTAATTGATGATAATTGGCAATTATATCAAAGGATTATTGGTTTTAGTCTGAATCTAACCACAAAGGGGAAACAATTACAAAGTAACTTGAGAATACTTGATTGATTGGGAAATCAAAAAGATGTTCACGATAACTGTTGACAATGCTAGTTCAAATGATCGTGCAATTATTTTATTGAGAAACAAAATGAAATATGCAAGATTGAAATGACTTTGAGGTCGATGGCTAGTAGTGATGATCTCGTGTTGAGTAGTATGGCATCTTGCATGGAGAATGATAAATTTGATAAGTATTGGGAAGGTTTGGAGCAGATAAACAAGATTTTGCTAGTCTCCACTGTATTTAATCCACAGAGTAAAATGATTTGTGCAACTCATTATTTTCAGAAGATGTGTGACAATGATGTGGTGAAATGAAAGAACTACTCTTGGAATTTATTCGTAAGCTTTATGGGTTTTATATTGCAAGGTACAAAAAGCAAAGTGTTTTTTTTATATCGGAAGTTAAGGTGAAAGTCATTCTAGAGTAGAAGATGATGTTGATCTGTACGAGGGTGATGAGGAAGAAGATGATCTGTGGGGAGAATTTAAGAAATTGGTTGTTGATAAGGGAAATCCTAAGGAGGTTTCAAATGAATTGGATATTTATTTGATGGAAAGCCTTGAGATGCCGATACGTAATAGTTTTGGTCCAAAATTTGATATATTGATGTGGTGGAAAGTGAATAGTTCAAGGTTTCCAATTTTAGCGCAAATGGCTAGAGATGTTCTTACAATTTCCGTTTCTATAGTTGCATCTGAGTCGGCATTTAGTATCGGTGGACGTATCTTAGACCAATATAGGAGTACATTGAATCCTAATATGGTTGAAGCATTGATTTTGACGCAAAATTGGTTGGGATCATCATTTCGTGTTGATACAACAATGAGTCTTCAACAAATAATGGATTAAAAGAGTTCATGGATACACTTTTTCTCAAGGTATGTTCTTCTTATTTCATTTTATCTTTTTATATAACAATAAACTTATAATTTAATCTTTGTTTTTCAGCTTATCAGACACAAATAATGAGGAGAATGAGATGTGATTTCATGGATACATTTTCTCAAATTATGTTCTTCTTATTTCGTTTTATCTTTTTTATATAACATTGAACTTATACTTTAATTTTTGTTTTTCAGCTTATCGGACATAAATAATGGAGGAGAATGAGATGCGATTCCATTTGTTGCGCGATAACAACTTGACGATTCCGGAGTTCATTTCATTTTGTCGTTTTTGGATTTATTTTCATTTTGATGTTTTCGGATTTCATTAAATTTTGGTGTTTTTGAAATTTATTTCATTTTTGTATTTGTGAAGTTAATTTTTATGAGTTAGATATGTATTTTTTTATGTTAACTTAGTTTTTTTGTTAGAACCCGAAAAATCCATCCAAACCCCAAACAACCCGAATAACTCGAACCCAAATAACCCGAAAACCCCCCAAAACCCATGGATATCCGAATATAATTTGGGTTATTCTGGGTTCACTGCTTTAGGATCCGAATAATCCGAACCCGAGTCGAAACGCGAAGAACCTAGACGAAAAAACATTCGGGTTCAGTTGTGGTCAAGTTTTCGTAAACCCAAGGAATCCAGATCGAAATCCAGATTGGTCACCCCTAGTCCTTCTTGGTTAAGAGATTTAGCTAACGGTTCTGCCAAAAATTTATTGTGTTTTTCAATTATATTTACTCGGGGATACACATTTCATACTAATGAGCTTGGAAAAATATAAGCACATTCAATAATGATGTTTGTGTTAATAGTAAATTATTGGATGATACTTTTTTTACGACATTTTGCATTGAATATTAAATGTCGAATATCTTGTTCTCGTTAGATTGAAGATAATGATTTTCAAATAAAAATGTTTTTAACCCAACCAAAGGACGTGGTATATGAAAAAAATCGATGGGGAGGAATTGACACCAAACAGACATGACATTATGCAAAGTATGATCTATTCATCACAACCTATCAAGTAGATCATGTATGTTGCGTGCAATATCCAAGAACATTGAAACGTCAAAGAGAATCGTGGTGGGTCAAAGTTAAGATTAAACCGTGTGGCATTACAAATATAGAAAAAAAAGATCCATTGCAAACCGATCATCTTAAACCAGTACGATTAATTGATACTTATAATCATAAAAATATTCTTGTAAGTACTAACATAGATGGTAAATATATCAGCGATTATGAAGACGTTGAACCGAAAAATGCAAAATATGAACATTATGATGAATTCAATGCACCATCGAAGGAAGACTCACCAATTTAAGAACCAACGGAAGAAGAGATGTGAATAATGTAATTATATTATCAAAATTTTGTAACTTAAACTTTTTTTTATATCTATTATTCCATTTTCAACAAGAATCAATTGGAAATTTCCATGGACACTCGTTGATTCTTAAAAATTGTATTCGAGACTTAGAAAATTTTCAAGGATTTTTTCATTTTCCAATGGGAATCCGTAACTAATTTCAATAGATGCGCGTTGAAATATATAATAAGGTATCATTGGTCAACAATGATGAATTAGGGAGCAAAATTATTCCCCAAAAGAAAGAAAGAGTTGATAAGAGAACCAACTCTTCTTAAGCTAATCGTCGAAACTCATGCCAAGAAGAAACCTTTTGTCGAGGAAGAGTTCGAGAAACCCGAGTTTGTCGACTATCGGGCAAAGCAAATGGTGAAACTTATGAAAGAAGATCACACAACAATCATAAATCTTCGGTTTATCTCTTCATGAATTTAGTCTTTTAAAAAAGACAAAATTTATAAAAAGGTAAAAACATTAATAATTTATAATTTTCATTTTATAAAAATTTATAAATCAATTTACTAACTTTAATTTGTTTAATATTGTAGTCCATTATGCAGAATATGGGGCATCTATACGGTCCTACTTATTTATAAAAAGATATTGTAGCGGATGTCCCACGGTACCCACCACGGTGCAACAGACGTAAGTGAAAGAACGACGCATTGAGCAACTCAAGGCTACACTTTGAGATATGACGGAGAATATGTGTACATGGAGAGCATCATATAATTGATGACCGATCAATCGTATCAATCACAACCACCTATAGAGGAAACACCATCGAGACATGAATTGATCATCGACTCTGACACGATTCCTTCTCGAGACGCTGGAGAAGACAGAGATAAAGACGACAGTTTTGGTTTAGATTATATGTATGCTAGCTTTTTTTATTTTATTTATTTTTAAATTTTGTATATAAACAATATAGTAAAAATTTATTTTTTTACTTTTTAATCGTCAGTTTATCAATGTATCTCCCTTGATAATGAAACAACATTATAAACGGGCATCCGAAAACTTTTTAAATATTCCAGTCAAAAACCATCGAGCATCCATTGGTCAGTCCCACGAAGATTTCCAATAGATACCCATTTGTTCCTAAACCATCTTCCAACGAATAGTCGTTGGTAATTCCAACTTACATCTAATGGATTTGCCAACGAGTATCTGTTACTAATTCAACAGGCGCCCGTTGCAAACTGCAATTGTCATCCGTTGAAATTTCTAACGGTCATCTGTGTAATTTTTGACAGATTATAACCGTTGAAATGCCATTGTAAATTACAATGGTTGTAGTTTTTCGACAGTCGATTTTCAACGTGCAAAAAATCCGTTTAAAAATTTTTATTTCCAAGGTAAAATGAGTCATTTCCATTGGATTTGGTCGTTGGAAATAGACTTGTTTTTTCTTTGTAGCGGTAAGATCATCATATCACTATTATTGTCACAAATTTTCTCCTAAAAATATCACAAATTTGGCATGTCTTCTTCATATTCCTCGTCGATATCGAATTCACTCCAAATTATAAAGGATTTTCCATTTTCTTTTTCTAAATTTCTCCACATTCAGTTTTTGTGTGTCTATACCTTTTACTCTCGAAACATTCAATTCCTTTAAAAATTTTCAGCATTGTTTCCCTCTTTAAAGTTTTTGGACATTTTGGATTGAATTGATTGAAACCTTTACATTCATGACATTGAGTAGAAGTTTTTCCCTCTTTTCAATTTGGTCAAAATTTTAAATTTTCTCTATGAATATTTTTGAATTCTTCCATCATATATGTCATGTTTTCTTCCAAGGAACCGAATCGATTTGGTTCATCTGTTACCTACAAAACAATTTCTTTACTTTTTTATCCATTATCATATTCTAAACTCATCTCATGAGCTGAAAATTTTTCAAAAATTTATGCAAAGCTGGTATTGTCGGTGTTCATAGCAATTTTTTAGTGTAACATTCTTGACTTCGAACTTTTTTGGTAGACACCGAATGAGTTTCTTCACTATCTTATTCTTTATTTTTACCTAGATTATGAGCCTCATTAGTCAGTGCATTCAATATTATATTAAATTCAGTAATCTTCTAGTCTTTATCCACCTTATATTATTTAAATTATGAGGGTAGAATGTTTAGACGAGTTGTTTTTACTCTAGTTGTCCTTTCATCTTGTATGTGAAGTTTTTTCCAAGTCAATTTTGCTAATTCACATAATGGAATTGATTCATATATCTACTGATGTGAAAATAACGAATAACATATTTGCTTTGTAAGTTGAAAAGTGTTACTTGTCTCGCGTCTATAATGACTTTGGTTAAGGAACTGAATTTCCTATTACGTTCGGTTGCATTGGATGTTGTTATACTGATTCTATCGTGGTCCACACGTCGTCATATATGCAACTAATTGTAGCCTTAAAATAGGTATATTTTGTTGAATCCAACATAAATGGTTTTTCAATTGAAACAAGTTTTCGGTATGAGTCCATATATGTTACCTAGATCGGGCATGAAATTTTTCATGGATATCAATTGAACACTACGATTAAACGATTGTGATATTTCACCATCGCACAAAGAAAACTCTTTTATTCACATTGTATATGTATAATTACAAGCACTTCTCACCCAAGTACAATCACTCAAAATACACTTCACCTTCTTAAGTTATTTTCGAGCTACCCACACGCATTCACCAACCAATGTTTCAAGTCACACAAAATGTTGTTGTTGTTGTCAAATATGGGCTTGGACCTAACTATTTCCAAAATTTAGCTCAAGAGTTTAAATTATCTAATATCATATATAGTAATCCATAGTACATGTTCTAATTGATTTAGAACAACACAACATAACACTCCCCTTACGTACAGAGTCGATCTTGGCTAGATTTATAGCAAACTTTTATCTCCAAGTTTTGTTGTCTTCCTTATTTTTAGAGATATTATTATTCTCTTAGAATTTATTATTGACTTGTTAAATAATAGCTATTTGTTGTTAATTACAAAAAAAATAGACGAATAGCAATTGACGGATCAATGGATCTGTCAGTTGATAAAATTTGCAATGGATTGTGACGGATTTTAGAAAATTATCAACGACTTCATGTCCGGATTGTGACGGATTGTGACGGATTTGAACATAATAGTCGTCTCCTCCTCTATATAGTCATTCTTCAGCTAGATTTATAGCAAACTTTTATCTCCAAGTTTTGTTGTCTTCCTTATTTTTAGAGATATTATTATTCTCTTAGAATTTATTATTGACTTGTTAAATAATAGCTATTTGTTGTTAATTACAAAAAAAAATAGACGAATAGCAATTGACGGATCAATGGATCTGTCAGTTGATAAAATTTGCAACGGATTGTGACGGATTTTAGAAAATTATCAACGACTTCATGTCCGTTGAAATCTGTTAGCATTTCCAATGGACGAGCAACAAATAGTATCCATCGGAAAGTTGGTAATTCATCTGTTGAATGCCTGTTGAATTGATATTATAATCCAATGGTATCTGTTGGTAGTTCCAACAGTTGACCGTTGGAAAGTTTAGAATTTTGAGGCTGCCATTGGATTATCCAACGTTTTTATTTTCAACGGTCGTCCATTGATATTGCCAAAGGTCAATCGTTGGTAGTTTTAACGAGAATCTATTGGAATATTCACTATTTATACATCAAACTTGAATTCGTTTACCATCAAGCCATCTACACAAAATATATATTATCCAACAATGTTGTCTTCTTCAAATAGAGATATATACAGATCAATAGAGTGGATGTATAAAAGAAAATACCTCGTAACCAAGGAAGTTACTCAAGAATTCTTACATGGATTAAACCAGTTTATGAATTTTGCGTCGATTCAATCTTATTGTCAAGAATGCGAGATAACATTATGTCCCTGCAAAAGATGCAAAAAATGAAATATCTAAGTCAATAAATGATTTCTAAACACCTTTACAAAGTTCTTTTCATAGAAAATTACGAAATTTGGTTATTTCACGGCAAAAATTATGGCGTTAGAGATAGTCTGCCAGAAGCATAAGAAGTATAGAGAAATGAAATAAGTTCTTTATGAAACATCGACAACTAATTCATATGTAGAAATTCTGTCATATGCTTTTTTGCCATAAAGTTATTGAGCAAACACATGAAGAGATGTCAAACAATGAGGCATACTGATTTTTCAACCTATTGGATGTGGCCAAACAATCAATATACAAAGGGTCATGAATGTCAGTCTCATTTATCAATGTCATCAAGATTGTGAGTATAAACACATGCCAAAATGTAGCTGAAAATTGCATGGATTATTTTTGCAAAACCATGCATGAATATTTACTGGAAAATAATCAAAATCCTGAGATATATTATGAAACAAAGAATATTTTAAAAGATTTAGAAAAGCCACATGAGAAAATTAATGTTTGTAGATATAAATGCATGTTGTTTTAGGAAGAAGATAAAGACCTGTTGGAATGTAAATTTTATGGTGCAAGTAGATTTTTTCCAAAGAAACCTTCTCACGAAAATATATACCGTACAAAAATATTTTCTATATGCTTGTAGTATACAGGTTGAGAAGGTTATATGAATAAAAAACTGTTGCGGCAATGAGATGGCACGGAGAACACTCGACGAGCGAAAGGATAATTCAACATCCATCAGATGGTAAGGCTTGGAAAGATTTCAATGAAATATTTTTTGAGTTCGCGTATGGAATTAGAAATATTTTTTTCTTTATCTGTGCACCGATGGCTTTTGTTCATACGGATTATCTATAAGTCAATATTCTCTGTAGCCACTAATTTTGTCTCTCTATAATTTGCCTCCTGATGTGTGTCTGAAAAGAAAAGTAATGTTTCTGACGTTGCTGATTCCAAGGCCAGAATATCCGAAAAAAAGTTTCAATATTTTTTGCAGCCTTTAATTCATGAATTAATAGATTAGTTGAACAATGAAATTCTTGCTTATGAAGTAACAACAAAGCAATTTCACATTGAAAGCAATCTTGTAAGCACGTACAGGAGATTGGTATGTCAATATTGTATGGAGAATACAGATTCTTTTCGACTAGTACATGAAAAGAACCATGTTGGTTTGATTTTCATAGGATTTATTCCCCGTGGACATACATTGAAGAAACATAAAAAACATTTTCGAAAGAACGTGGTATAAGAAGAAAAGGCATCGTGCATGCAAACAAGAACATAAATCATTTGCGTACGATTAAACATGGTGGAAAATTTCCAAGAATCGATAGAACACGGTGGTGATCGTGGAAATCAAAACCACAAGACCAAGGAGAATGACTTAACCAGTATAAATGTATTATTTTTTAGGGACTATCATATTGGAAATCATTGATATTTTATCATAATTTGGATGTTATGCATATTGAAAAATACTTTTTCGATGACATCATCAATATGGTTTTGAATGTGATGGATAAAACGAAGGATAGCATAAAATCAAAAAAATTATTTGAAGACAATATGTCGAAGACTTCAGTTGGAGTTACAAGATGGAATAGCACGTATCCCAATATTCAAAATATCTAGGCCTATGAAAACAATATTATTGAGGTTATTAAAAGAAGACATCAAATTTCCATATGGATACGCATCGAACATTGCTCGGTGTGTAGATATTATGGGCTCGAGGCTGATTGGGTTGAAAAGTAATGATTGTTACGTTTTTTATGTAGCGACTCATTCCAATTACATTTGCTGAGCTATTACCACAAAATGTTCACAATGCGCTATGCGAAATCAGCATAATTTTCAGAGATATATGTTCAGGAAATTCAAAAAAGGGTGACTTGAAGTTATTGAAAAATAATATCTTTAAAGTATTATGCTGTTTGGAAAACATTTTTCGCCTTCCTTCTTCGATATCATGGAAACTTTGCCAATATATTTACCAGATGAGACAATACTTGGTGGTCCAATTTAATTTAGATGGATGTATCCTTTCGAAAGGTTTTTCTTTCATCTAAAGAAAAATGTAAAAAAAAATAAAGTATCGGTTGAAGGATCTATTGTTAAACAATACTTTTTGGAAGAAATCACATATTTCAGCATATTTTGTTTTGAGTCACATATTCCGACAAAACAAAGATGTTCAGCAGAAGATCACACAAACTATCTATATCAATACAGCCCTCAATTTGCTGAAATATGTGAACACAAAAACATAGAAGCACATTCAATTATGGAATTTGTGTTAATATTGAAATAGAATATGATAATTTATATGGCACTTTGCACCAAATACTACAAGTGGAATACTTTGGTCTCATTGGATTGAAGGCAATGTTTTTCAAATGTCAGTGGTTCGATCAAACCATAGGACGTGGTACATGAAAAATCGATGGGGAGGAATTAACATATACCCGACATGATAATATGAAAAATATGATTCATTCATCACAACAGATCAAGTATGTTACTTGCAATATCCAATAACTTTGAAACATCGAAGAGATAAGTGGTGGGTCGTAGTTAACATTAAACCGCATAGAGTTATAAGCACATACAAAAATAATATTCATTACAAACCGATCACCTTGATCCTATACGATTAATTGATATAGACAATCGGGAAGAGATTCTTGCAAGAACTGGCATAGATGAAGAATATATACACAACTATGAAGACGTTGATCCAAAGATGAATATGGCGATGGATTCAATGCACATTTGAAGGAAGACTCATCAATCAAAGAATCAACTTAAGAAGAAATGTGAATTGTATAATTGTAATATCAAACTTTTTTAATTTATTTTTTATACATCATATATTTCCCTTTCAACGGGCATTCATTAACAGATGCAACAAAAACCCATTGAATCGTTTAGTTTTGTTCAACACTAATAAAAAATTCTCGTTTTTCAATTTGCAACGAGCATCCGTTGAGAACGCCCAACGGATGACCATTATAACAAACCAAACCATCAAGGAATGATCGTTAAGACTAACAAAGTTACAAACGGATGCCCATTGAAATGGGTCACGATTGTCTATGCTCCGCCTAGTACCCTCTTGCATCGGGACGATGTTTTCCAACAATCATCCATTGGAATTTTCAGAGGATGACCGGTGGAACAAAGATGCCGTTTATGTCATATGTTGCCTCAGGAACACAATTTCCAACGTGCATCCGTTGGAAATACCGAATACCCATTGGAAACCCAACAGTCGTGTCAATTAATTGCGTGCATTGGTATTTTCAACGGATGTCCATTGGAAAATTCTATATTTGAGTCGTAGAACAGCTCATTTTCAACACAATATCAACACCAAAACATCAATTTCTCCAAAAAAAATTCCTAAACACATAAACATAATAAGAGCTCTACAATTTATCGATCATGGTGGGATGTTGGTGGGTTCTGATAACACGTTATCCGTCGTAGTATTTACATGTTTCTTAGGTTTAGTTTTGATTAGATTTCATGGACTTTACCGAGTTATTGAGAATATTCGAGGGTTTCATCTACATTTCATGTTTTGTGTAGGAAATGAAGACATGAAGGAAAACACGAATGATTACGGCAAATCCAACCTGAAAACGTGTCAAAATGACAAGATACCTCATGTGCACGGCCAAGGAAGCAAACGGAACACTCAAACCTCGAGCGAAAGGAGCAAAAAGAGCAATTGCAAGTGTGCATGCTCGGGCATGAAGTGTGCCCGCTCGGGCTGTGTTTGTGCACCCGATCGGGCTGTAAAATGGACCAGAATTTCGCCGAGAGATTTCCCGCTCGGGTCCATCTTTTTCTCAATAAACTCCTTGATTTTAGAACGGCCAATTCAGGAGAAAAGAGACCTTTTAGAGCTAGGATTCGAACCAGACTTGTCAGATCCACCTTTTTCTCAACAAACTCCTTGATTTTAGAACGGCCAATTCAGGAGAAAAGAGACCTTTTAAAGCTAGGATTCGTACTAGACTCAAAAAGGGGGACGCGAGGAGACATTGGAGGACACCTAGAGACACACAAGAAAGATGAGAGAACACGGATTGAAGACTTTGGACATCCGAAGGATTCATCCGAACCACAACGCTCGGGATGATAGGGGAGTCGAACATCTACTTCGTTTTTGTTTGTTTCTCTATGATTTCTGAGTAGATCTGTTGTCATGGGTTAGGGATGCCATTGTAATGGATGTTTTATGTTATTAATGCTTGAGTTTCGGTTTTGTTCAATTGAATGGTTCGATAGGTTATAGATTTGCGCTTAATGCCTTCATACGTTGTTGATTTCAAGTTTGGATAAGACTAGATCTATTCTACTGATGTTAAGCACGTTTGATTGAGATTAGAGATTCATCTAGACTTGAGAGAGTTAGATTTGAGTTTCGTGAATGAACCTTCGAATAATTAGATTAATAAGACCGGTCGATTAAT
>CM071860.1:8372034-8393072 GCA_036759665.1 Gynandropsis gynandra
GAAGTTTTTGTGCTAGTGTCCATTGTTGTTTTACTCTTCTTGTACTCGACTCTAGATTTGCTCGAGGATGAGCAAGGGTTAAGTCTGGGGGAGTTTGATAACACGTTATCCGTCGTAGTATTTACATGTTTTTTAGGTTTAGTTTTGATTAGATTTCATGGACTTTACCGAGTTATTGAGCATATTCGAGGCTTTTATCTACATTTCGTGTTTTTTGTAGGAAATGAAGACATGAAGGAAAACACAAATGATTACGGCAATTCCAACCCAAAAACGTGTAAAAATTTTTGTGTAGGAAATGAAGACATGAAGGAAAACACGAATGATTACGGCAATTCCATCCCGAAAACGTGTCAAAATGACAAGATACCTCATGTGCACGGCCAAGGAAGCAAATGGAACACTCAAACCTCGAGCGAAAGGAGCGAAAAGAGCAATTGCAAGTGTGCATGCTCGGGCTGTGTTTGTGCACCCGATCGAGCTGCTCATTTGCCCGCTCGGGTCCACCAATTTCTCAACAACCTCCTTGATTTTAGAATGGCCAATTCAGGATAAAAGAGACCTTTTAGAGTTAGGATTCGAACCAGACTTGTCGGGTCCACCTTTTTCTCAACAAACTCCTTGATTTTAGTACGGCCAATTTCTCAACAACTTTCCTTGAATTTTGAACGGCCTGCATTTAAAAAGAACAGAAGGGGAGAGCCAAGATCAGACTGGAAAAGGCAAGAGAACAAGGGGCACGAATCAGGCAAAGGAGAAGAGAGAGAGCACGGCCGAAGAAGGAGACTTCGGGCAATTTCATCGGAGGTTACGCTCGGGATGATAGGGGAGTCGAACACTTACTTCGCTTTGGTTTTTCTTCTCTATGTATTCTGAGTAGTTCTCGTTGCCATGGGTTAGGGATGCCATTGTATTGGATCGTTTAAGTTATTAATGCTTGATTTCGGTTTTGTTGAATTGAATGGTTCGATTCGTGCGTAATGCCTTCATACGTTGTTGATTTCAAGTTAGGATAAGACTAGATCTATTCTACTGATATTAAGCATGTTTGAAGGAGATTAGAGATTCGTCTAGGCTTGGGAGAGTCAGATTTGAGTCTCGTGAATTAACTTTCGAATGCATTAGGTTAACGAGAATTTGGCCAATCGGTTAAGCTATTTAGGAACGGTCGTAATCGAGGTAGAATTCCCATTGTTCTTAATGCATCTAGAAGTTCCGCACTACATAGGGATATGAGTGTCGTTGATTTCTTAGATAGAGAACTTAGGCTTACGCCAAGTCATTTCCGTTTATAGAGGTCGAGTTCCCATCCGACATTAGAGGTTGAATTCCAATCGTTCGTCATGCATCTAGAAGTTCCGCACCGCATAGGGATATGGGTGATGTTGATCTCCTAGGTAGGAGATTTAGGCTTACGCCAAGTCATTTCTAGCATTAGGGGTAGAGTTCCCTACTGGTCATCATGCATCTAGACGTTCCGAGCTACATCGAGAGATGAGTGACGTTGGTTTCCTAGGTAGAGGATTAGATATTAGTTCCACATCGATTGATACAAACCGACTTTTTGATCCTTAGAAACATCCATTGCATGTTCCGGTATTCCCGAAGCCCATGGTACTCTATCTTGTTGAGTCTAACTTCGTTATCCTTTATTATCTTTACCTTCCCGTCTCATAATCTTATATTGATCGATCTTCTTGTCATGAATTCTTAGTTCTAACGCTGCACTCAATCCCCAGAGTTCGACCCTTGTACTACACAAACCGTATACTTGCGGTAGAGTGGTCTTGGAAAAATTAAAACCTCTGATCCCACACATCAATGTTTTTCACATTTTATTCCTCTTTTCGAGATAAACCATGCCGCGGGTTGCTGAAGGCATCCCGACCCCGTTTTCGAGCTCAAAATGCTTTATTAAGGTCGATACGATGGATTTTTAGAGCGGGAAGATGCCCTTTTCGAGTTTGTTAGGATACAAATGTCATTTCTTGTCAATAGGCCACATGCGTTGCGTTTGTCTCTTGGATATTCCTTTTGCTTCCTATTTCCTATTTGTGTTTGTCTCTCGTGTTGCACCCCTTTTGCGCTTTTTGTTTTTGTTTTCACGTGATTAGACGACTAAAACAATGAATTCTACAACGGGGTTTGAAATACCATAACTTTGTGTACGAAGCTCCAAATTACATGATTTGTTTCACATTTTATTCCTCTTTTCGAGATAAACCATGCCGAGGGTTGCTGAAGGCAGCCCGACCCCATTTTTGACCTCAAAATGCTTTATTTAGGTCGATAAGATGGATTTTTAGAGCGGGAAGATGCCCTTTTCGAGTTTGTTAGGATACAAATGTCATTTCTTGTCTATAAGCCGCTTGCGTTGTGTTTGTCTCTCGGATATTACTTTTGCTTCCTATTTCCATATTTGCGTTTGTCTCTCGTGTTGCACCCATTTTCCGCTTTTTGTTTTTGTTTTCACGCGATTACACGACTGAAACAATTAATTGTACGACGGTCTTTGAAATACCATATCTTTGCGTACGAAGCTCCGAATTACATGATTTGTTTCACATTTTATTCCTCTTTTCGAGATAAACCATGCCGTGGATTGCTTAAGGCAGCCCGATCCCGTGTTCGAGCCAAAATGCTTTATTTAGGTCCATACGATGGATTTTTAGAGCCGGCACATGCCTTTTTGAGTTTGTTAGGATACGATCATTTCTTGTCAAAACACCGCTTACGTTGCATTTCTCTCTTGGATATTCCTTTTGCTTCCTATTTCCTATTTGCATTTGTCTCTCGTGTTGCACCCTTTTCGCTTTTTGTTTTTGTTTTCACGTGATTAGACGACTAAAACAATGAACTTTACGACGGGCTTTGAAATACCATAACTTTGCATACGAAGCTCTGAATTACATGATTTTTTTCAATTTCATTCTTGTTTTTAAGATAAACCTTGCTGCGGGTTACTGAAGGCATCCCGACCCGGTTTTTGAGCTCAAAATGCTATATTTAGGTCGATACGATGGATTTTTAGAGCCGGAAGATGCCCTTTTCGAGTTTGTTAGGATACGAATGTCATTTCTTGTCAATACGCCGCTTGTGTTGCGTTTGTCTCTTGGATATTCCTTTTTCTTCCTATTTCCTATTTGCGTATGTCTCTCGTGATGCACCCCTTTTCCGCTTTTTGTTTTTGTTTTCACGTGATTAGACGACTAAAACAATGAATTGTACGACGACTTTGAAATACCATAACTTTTGGAACGAAACTCCGAATTACATGATTTTTTTCACATTCTATTCCTCTTTTTGAGATAAACGATGCTGTGGGTTGCTGAATGCAGCCCAACCCTGTTTTCAAGCTCAAAATGCTTTATTTTGGTCAATACGTTGGATTTTTAGAGCCGGGAGATGCCCTTTTCGAGTTTGTTTGGATGCGAATTTCATTATTTGTCAATACGCCGCTTGCGTTGCATTTGTCTCTCGGATATTCCTTTTGCTTCCTATTTTCTATTTGCGTTTGTCTCTCGTGTTGCAGCCCTTTTCCGCTTTTTGTTTTCGTTTTCACATGATTAGACGACTCAAACAATGAATTGTACGACGGGCTTTGAAATACCATACCTTTGCATACGAAGCTATGACTTACATGATCTTTTTCACATTTTATTCCTCTTTTCGAGATAAACCATGACGCGGGTTGCTGATGGTAGCCTGACCCCATGTTCGAGCTCAAAATGCTTCATTTAGGTCAATACGATGGATTTTTAGAGCCGGTAGATGCCCTTTTCGAATTTGTTAGGATACGAATGTCATTTCTTGTCAATACGCCGCTTGCGTTGCATTTGTCTCTTGGATATTGCTTTTGCTTCCTATTTCCTATTTGCGTTTGTCTCTCGTGATACACCCCTTTTCCGCTTTTAGTTTTTGTTTTCACGTGATTGGATAACTAAAACAATGAATTGTACGACGGCTTTGAAATAGCATAACTTTGCGTATGAAGCACCGAATTACATGATTTTTACATATTCTATTCCTCTTTTCGAGATAAACGATGCTGAGGGTTGCTGAATGCAGCCCGACTATGTTTTTCAGCTCAAAATGCTTTGTTTTGGTCGATACGTTGGATTTTTAGAGCCGGGAAATGCCCTTTTCGAGTTTGTTTGGATACGAATGTCATTTCTTGTCAATACGCCGCTTGCGTTGCGTTTGTCTCTAGGATATTTCTTTTGCTTCCTATTTTCTGTATGCGTTTGTCTCTCGTGTTGCACCCCTTTTCCGTTTTTTGTTTTTGTTTTCACGTGATTAGACGACTAAAACAATGAATTTTACGACGGGTTTTGAAATACCATAACTTTACGTACGAAGCTCCGAATTACATGATTTTTTTTCACATTTTATTTCTCTTTTCGAGAAAAACCATACCGTGTGTTGCTGGAGGCAGCCCGACCCCGTTTTCGAGCTCAAAATGCTTTATTAAGGTCGATACGTTTGATTTTTTGAGCCGGAATATGCCCTTTTCGAGTTTGTTAGGATACGAATGTCATTTCTTGTCAATACGCCGCTTGCGTTGCGTTTGTCTCTCGGATAGTCCTTTGGCTTCCTATTTCCTATTTGCGTTTGTCTGTCGTGTTGCACCCTATTTCCGCTTTGTGTTTTTTTTTTCATGTGATTAGACGACTAAAACAATGAATTGTACGACGGGCTTTGAAATACCATAACTTTGCGTAAGAAGCTCCGAATTACATGATTTGTTTCACATTTTATTCCTCTTTTCTAGATAAACCATGCAGCGGGTTGCTGAAGGCAGCCTGACCTTGTTTTTGAGCTCAAAATGCTTTATTTAGGTCGATACATTTAATTTTTAGAGCCGGTAGATGCCCTTTTCGAGTTTGTTAGGATACGAATGTAATTTCTTGTCAATACGTCGCTTGCACTGCGTTTGTCTCTCGGATATTCCTTTTGCTTCTCATTTCCTATTTGCGTTTGTCTCTCATGTTGCACCCCTTTTCCATTTTTTGTTTTTATTTTCACGTGATTATACGACTAAAACAATGAATGGTACGACGGTCTTTGAAATACCATAACTTTCCATACGAAACTCCGAATTGCATGATTTTTTCACATTTTATTCTTCTTTTCGAGATAAACCTTGCTGGGGGTTGCTAAAGGCAGCCCGACCCCATTTTCAAGTTCAAAATGCTTTATTTAGGTCGATACGTTTCATTTTTAGAGCTGGGAGATGCCCTTTTCGAGTTTGTTAGGATACAAATATCATTTCTTGTCAATACGCCGCTTGCGTTGCGTTTTTCTCTCGGATATTCCTTTTGCTTCCTATTTCATATTTGAGTTTGTCTCTCGTGTTGCACCCTTTTTCCGCTTTTTGTTTTTGTTTTCACGTGATTAGACGACTAAAACAATGAATTGTACGACGGGCTTTGAAATACCATAACTTTACATACGAAACTCCGAATTGCATGATTTTTTCACATTTTATTCCTCTTTTCGAGATAAACCTTGCTGTGGGTTGCTGAAGGCAGCCCGACCCCATTTTCAAGTTCAAAATGCTTTATTTAAGTCGATACGTTTGATTTTTAGAGCTGGGAGATGCCCTTTTCGAGTTTGTTAGGATACAAATATCATTTCTTGTCAATACGCCGCTTGCGTTGCGTTTGTCTCTCGGATATTCCTTTTGCTTCCTATTTCCTATTTGTGTTTGTCTATCGTGATGCACCCCTTTTCCGCTTTTTGTTTTTGTTTTCACGTGGTTAGACGACTAAAACAATGAATTGTACGACGGGCTTTGAAATACCATAACTTTGCATACGAAGTTCCGAATTGCATGATTTTTTTTCACATTTTATTCCTCTTTTCGAGATAAACCATGCCGCGTGTTGCTACAGGCAGCCTGACCCGGTTTTCGAGCTCAAAGTGCTTTATTTAGGTCGATACGTTTGATTTTTAGAGCCGAAAGATGCCCTTTTCGAGTTTGTTAGGATACGAATGTGATTTCTTGTCAATACGCTGCTTGCTTTGCGTTTTCTCTCGGATATTCCTTTTGCTTCCTATTTCCTATTTGCGTTTGTCTCTCATGTTGCACCCCTTTTCCGCTTTTTGTTTTTGTTTTCACGTGATTAGAGGACTAAAACAATGAATTGTACGATGGGCTTTGAAATACCTTAACTTTGCGTACGAAGCTCCGAATTACATGATTTTTTTCACACTTTATTCCTCTTTTTGAGATAAACCATGCCGCGGGTTACTGAAGGCAGCCCGATCCCGTTTTCGAGCTCAAAAGTCTTTATTTAGGTCGATATGTTAGATTTTTAGAGCCGGGAGTTGCCCCTTTCGGGTTTGTTAGGATACGAAAGTCATTTCTTGTCAATACGCCGCTTGCGTTGCGTTTGTATCTCGGTTATTCCTTTTGCTTTCTATTTCCTATTTGCATTTGTCTCTCTTGTTTCACCCTTTTTCCGCTTTTTGTTTTTGTTTTCACGTGATTAGACGACTAAAACAATGAATTGTACGACGGTCGTCGAAATACCATAACTTTGCGTATGAAGCTCCGAATTACATGATTTTATTCACATTTAATTCGTCTTTTCGAGATAAACCATGCCGCGGGTTGCTGAAGGCAGCCTGACCCCGTTTTCTAGTTCAAAATGCTTTATTTAGGTCGATACGTTTGATTTATAGAGCCGGAAGATGCCCTTTTCGGGTTTGTTAGGTTACGAATGCCATTTCTTGTCAATACGCGGCTTGCGTTGCGTTTTTCTCTCGGACATTCCATTTGCTTCATATTTCCTATTTGCATTTAGCTCTCTTGTTGCACCCCTTTTCCGCTTTTTTTTTGTTTTCACATGATTAGACGACTAAAACAATGAATTGTACGACGGGCTTTAAAATACCATAACTTTGCGTACGAAGCTCCGAATTACATGATTTTTTCACATTTTATTCCTCTTTTCGAGATACACCATGCCGCATGTTGCTGAAGGCAGCCCGACCCCGTTTTCGAGCTCAAAATGTTTCGTTTAGGTCGATACGTTGGATTTTTAGAGCTGGAAGATGCCCTTTTAAAGTTTGTTAGGATACGAATGTCATTTCTTGTCAATGCGCCGCTTGCGTTGCATTTTTCTCTCGGATATTCCTGTTGATTCCTATTTCCTATTTTTTTTGTCTCTCGGGTTGCACCCCTTTTCCGCTTTTTGTTTTTGTTATCACGTGATTAGACGACTAAAACAACAATTGTACGTCGAGCTTTGAAATGCAATAACTTTGCGTACGAAGCTCCGAATTACATGATTTTTTTCACATTTTATTTCTCTTTTCGAGATAAACCATGCCGCATGTTGCTGAAGGCAGCCCGATCCGGTTTTCAAGCTCAAAATGCCTTATTTAGCTTGATACGATGGATTTTTAGAGCCGGAAGATGCCATTTTCGAGTTTGTTAGGTTACGAATGTCAATTCTTTTCAATACGCCACTTGCGTTGTGTTTGTCTCTCAGATATTCCTTTTGCTTCCTATTTCCTATTTGCCTTTGTCTCTCGTGTTGCACCCCTTTTCCGCTTTTTGTTTTGGTTATCACGTGATTAGACGACAAAACAGTGAATTGTACGACAGGCTTTGAAATACCATAACTTTGCGTACGAAGCTCTAAAGTACATGATTATTTCACACTTTATTCCCCTTTTCGAGATAAACCATGCTGCGGGTTGCTGAAAGCAGCCGGACCCCGTTTTCGAGCTCAAAATGCTTTATTTAAGTCGATACGTTTGATTTTTAGAGCTGGGAGATGCCCTTTTCGAGTTTGTTAGGATACACATATCATTTTTTGTCAATACGCCGCTTGCGTTGCGTTTGTCTCTCGGATATTCCTTTTGCTTCCTATTTCCTATTTGTGTTTGTCTATCGTGTTGCACCCCTTTTCCACTTTTTGTTTTTGTTTTCACGTGATTAGACGACTGAAACAATGAATTGTATGACGGGCTTTGAAATACCTTAACTTTGCGTACGAAGCTCCGAATTACATGATTTTTTTCACATTTTATTCCTCTTTTTGAGATAAACCATGCCGCGGGTTACTGAAGGCAGCCCGACCCCGTTTTCGAGATCAAAATGCTTTATTTAGGTCGATACGTTAGATTTTTAGAGCCGGGAAATGCCCTTTTCGAGTTTGTTAGGATACGAATTTCATTTCTTGTCAATACGCCGCTTGTGTTGCGTTTGGCTCTCGGATATTCCTTTTGCTTCCTATTTCCTATTTGCGTTTGTCTCTCGTGTTGCACCCCTTTTCCGCTTTTTTTTTTTGTTTTCACGTGATTAGAGGACTAAAACAATAAATTGTACGATGGGCTTTGAAATACCTTAACTTTGCGTACGAAGCTCCGAATTACATGATTTTTTTTTTCACATTTTATTCCTCTTTTCAAGATAAACCATGCCGCGTGTTACTGAAGGCCGCCTGACCCCGTTTTCGAGCTCAAAAGGCTTTATATAGGTCGATACGTTAGATTTTTAGAGTCGGGAGTTGCCCCTTTCGAGTTTGTTAGGATAGGAATGTGCTTTCTTGTCAATACGCCGCTTGCGTTGCGTTTGTCTCTCGGATATTCCTTTTGCTTGCAATTTCCTATTTGCTTTTGTCTCTCTTGTTGCACCCCTTTTCCGCTTTTTGTTTTTGTTTTCACGTGATTAGACAACTAAAACAATGAATTGTACGACTGGCTTCGATATACCATAACTTTGCGTATGAAGCTCCGAATTACATGATGTTTTTCACATTTTATTCCTCTTTTCGAGATTAACCATGCCGCGGGCTGCTGAAGGCAGCCCGACCCCATTTTCCAGCTCAAAATGCTTTATTTAGGTCGATACGATGGATTTTTAGAGCCGAAAGATGCCCGTTTCTTGGTTTGTTAGGTTACGAATGTCATTTCTTGTCAATACGCCGCTTGCGTTGCGTTTTTCTCTCGGACATTCCATTTGCTTTCTATTTCCTATTTGCGTTTATCTCTCTTGTTGCATCCCTTTTCCGATTTTTGTTAGGATACGAATGTCATTTCTTGTCAATACGCCGCTTGCGTTGCGTTTGTCTCTCGGATATTCCTTTTGCTTCCTATTTCCTATTTGCGTTTGTCTCTCGTGTTACACCCCTTTACCGCTTTTTTTGGTTTTTTAATCACGTGATTAGACGACTAATACAATGAATTGTACGACGGGCTTTGAAATACCATAACTTTACATACGAAGCTCCGAATTACATAATTTTTTTTACATTTTATTTCTCTTTTCGAGATAAACCATGCTGCGTTTTACTGAAGGCAGCCCGACTCTGTTTTCGAGCTCAAAATGCTTTTTTTAGGTCGATGCCATGGATTTTTAGAGCCGGAATATTCCCTTTTCGAGTTTGTCATTTCTTCTCAATACGCCGCTTACGTTGCGTTTCTGTCTTGGATTTTCCGTTTGCTTCCTATTTCCTATTTGCATTTGTCTCTCGTGTTGCACCTTTTTCCGCTTATTGTTTTTGTTTTCACGTGATTAGACGACTAAAAATATTAATTGTACGACGGGATTTGAAATACCATAACTTTGCGTATGGAGCTCTAAATTACACGATTTTTTTCAAATTTTATTCCTCTTTTCAAGATAAACCACGCTGTGGGTTGCTGAAGGCAGACTGACCCCATTCTCGAGCTCAAAATGTTTATTTAGGTCGATACATTTGATTTTTAGAGCTGAAAGTTGCCCTTTTCGAGTTTGTTAGGATACGAATGTCATTTCTTGTCAATACGCCACTTGCGTTGCGTTTATATCTCGGATATTCTTTTTACTTCCTATTTCCTATTTGTGTTTGTCTCTCGTGTTGCACCCCTTTTCCGCTTTTTGTTTTTGTTTTCACAAGATTAGACAACTAAAACAATGAATTGTACGACGGGCTTTGAAATACCATAACTTTGCGTCGAAGCTCCGAATTACATGATTGTTTTCACAATTTATTCCTCTTTTCGAGATAAACCATGTCGTGGGATGCTGAAGGCAGCCCGACCCCTATTTCGAGCTCAAAATGCTTTACTTAGATCGATACGATGAATTTTTAGAGCCGGAAGATGCCCTTTTCGAGTTTGTTAGGATACGAATGTCATTTCTTGTCAATACGCCGCTTGCGTTGCGTTGCTCTCTCGGATGTTCCTTTTTCTTCCTATTTCCTATTGCGTTTGTCTTCTCATGTTGCACCCCTTTTCTGCTTTTTGTTTTTGTTTTCACGTGATTAGACGACTGAAACAATGAATTGTACGACGGGCTTCGAAATACCATAACTTTGCGTACGAAGCTCCGAATTACATGATTTTTTCACATTTTATTCCTCTTCTCGAGGTAAATCACGCTGCGGGTTTCTGAAGGCAGCCCGACCCCGTTTTCAAGCTCAAAATGCTTTATTTAGGTTGATACAATGGATTTTTAGAGCCGGAAGATGCCCTTTTGAGTTTGTTAGGATGCGAATGTCATTTCTTTTCAATACGCCGCTTGCGTTGCATTTGTCTCTCGGATATTCCTTTTGCTTCCTATTTGCTATTTACGTTTGTCTCTCGTGTTGCACCCCTTTTCCGCTTTTTTTTTTTGTTTTCACGTGATTAGATGACTGAAACAATGAATTGTACGACGAGTTGTGAAATACCATAACTTTGTGTATGAAGCTCCGAATTACATGATTTTTTCACATTTTAATCCTCTTTTCGAGATAAACCATAACGCGGGAGGCTTAAGGCAGCCTAACCCCGTTTTCAAGGTCAAAATGCTTTATTTAGGTCGATATGATGGATTTTTAGAGCCGGAAGATGCCCTTTTCGAGTTTGTTAGGATACGAATGTCATTTCTTTTCAATACGCCGCTTGCGTTGCGTTTGTCTCTCGGATATTCCTTTTTCATCCTATTTCCTATTTGCGTTGTCTCTCGTATACGCCGCTGCGTTTGCGTTTGTCTCTCGGATATTCCTTTTTCATCCTATTTCCTATTTGCGTTTGTCTCTCGTGTTGCACCCCTTTTCCGCTCTTTGTTTTTGTTTTCACGTGATTAGACGACTAAAACAATGAATTGTACGACGGGCTTTGAAATACCATAACTTTGCGTACGAAACTCCGAATTCCATGATTTTTTCACATTTCATTCCTCTTTTCAAGATAAAACATATTGCAGGTTGCTGAAGGCAGCCCGACCACATTTCCTAGTTCAAAATGCTTTATTTAGGTCGATACGTTTCATTTTTAGAGCTGGGAGATGCCCATTTCGAGTTTGTTAGGATACAGACGTCATTTCTTGTCAATACGCCGCTTGCGTTGCGCTGGTCACTCGGATATTCCTTTTGCTTCCTATTTCCTATTTGGTTTTGTCTCTCGTGTTGCTCCCATTTTCCGCTTTTTGTTATTGTTTTCACGTGATTAGAAGACTAAAACAATGAATTGTACAACGGGCTTTGAATTACAATAATTTTGCGTACGAAGCTCCGAATTACATGATTTTTTTCACATTTTATTCCTCTTTTCTAGATACACGATGCCGTGGGTTGCTGAAGGCAGCCCGATCCCGTTTTTGAGCTCAAAATGCTTTATGTAGTTCGGTACGATGGATTTTTAGAGCCGGAAGATGCCCTTTTCGAGTTTGTTAGGATACGAATGTCATTTCTTGTCAATACACCGCTTGGATTGCGTTTGTCTCTCGGATATTCCTTTTGCTTCCTATTTCCTATTTGCGTTTGTCTCTATTGTTGCACCCCTTTTCCGCCTTTTGTTTTTTTTTCACGTGATTAGACGACTGAAAAATTGAATTGTACGACGGTCTTTGAAATACCATATCTTTGCGTACGAAGCTCCGAAGTACATGATTTTTTTCACATTTTATTCCTCTTTTCGAGATAAACCATGCCGTGGATTGCTTATGGCAGCCCGACTCCGTTTTCAAGCTCAAACGGCTTTATATAGTTCGATACGTTTGATTTTTAGCGCCGGAAGATGCCCTTTTCGAGTTTGTTAGGATACGCATGTCATTTCTTGTCAATACACCGCTTGCGTTGCGTTCGTCTCTCGGATATTCCTTTTGCTTCCTATTTCCTATTTGCGTTTGTCTCTCGTGTTGCACCCCTTTTCCGCTTTTTGTTTTTGTTTTGACGTGGTTAGACGACTAAAGCAATGAATTGTACGACTGGCTTTGAAATATCAAAACTTTACGTACGAAGCTCCAAATTACATGATGTTTTTCACATTTTATTCCTCTTTTCGTGATAAACCATGCTGCGGGTTGCTAAAGGCATCCCGACCCCGTTTCAAGCTCAAAATGCTTTATTTAGGTCGATACGATTGATTTTTAAAACCGGAAGATGCCCTTTTCGAGTTTGATAGGATACAAATGTCATTTCTTGTCAATACGCCGCATGCGTTGCGTTGACGTGATTAGACGACTAAAACAATGAATTCTACAACGGGCTTTGAAATACCATAACTTTGCGTACAAAGCTCTGAATTACATGATTTGTTTCACATTTTATTCCTCTTTTCGAGATAAATCATGCCGAGGGTTGCTGAAGGCAGCCCGACCCCATTTTTTAGCTCAAAATGCTTTATTTAGGTCGATAAGATGGACTTTTAGAGTGGGAAGATGCCCTTTTCGAGTTTGTTAGGATACAATGTCATTTCTTATCTATACGCCGCTTGCGTTGCGTTTGTCTCTCGGATATTCTTTTTGCTTCCTATTTCCAATTTCCGTTTGTCTCTCGTGTTGCACCCCGTTTCCTCTTTTTGTTTTTGTTTTCACGTGATTAGACGACTAAAACAATGAATTGTACGACGGGCTTTGAAATACCATAACTTTGCGTACGAAGCTATGAATTACATGATTTTTTTTCACATTTTATGCCTCTTTTCGAGATAAACCATGCCGCGGGTTGCTGATGGTAGCCTGACCCCGTGTTCGAGCTCAAAATGCTTTATTTAGGTCCATACGATGGATTTTTAGAGCCGACGCATGCCCTTTTCGAGTTTGTTTGGATAGGAATGTCATTATTTGTCAATACGCCGCTTGTGTTGCATTTTCTCTCGGATATTCCTTTTGCTTCCTATTTTCTATTTGCGTTCGTCTCTCATGTTGCACCCCTTTTCCGCTTTTTTTTTCACGTGATTAGACGACTCAAACAATGAATTGTAAGACGGGCTTTGAAATACCATAACTTTGCGTACGAAGCTATGAATTACATGATTTTTTTCACATTTTATTCCTCTTTTCGAGATAAACCATGCCGCGGGTTGCTGATGGTAGCCTGACCCCGTGTTCGAGCTCAAAATGCTTTATTTAGGTCCATAAGATGGATTTTTAGAGCCGGTAGATGCCCTTTTCGAGTTTGTTACGATACAAATGTCATTTCTTGTCAATACGCCGCTTGCGTTGCATTTGTCTTTTGGATATTCCTTTTGCTTCCTATTTCCTATTTGCGTTTGTCTCTGGTGATACACCCCTTTTCCGCTTTTTGTTTTTGTATTTACGTGATTGGATAACTAAAACAATGAATTGTACGACGGCTTTGAAATACCATAACTTTGCGTACGAAGCTCCGAATTACATGATTTTTTCACATTCTATTCCTCTTTGCGAGATAAACGATGCTGCGGGTTGCTGAATGCAGGCCGACCCTGTTTTCGAGCTCAAAATACTTTGTTTTGGTCGATACGTTGGATTTTTAGAGCCGGGAAATGCCCTTTTCGAGTTTGTTGGGATACGAATGTCATTTCTTGTCAATACGCCGCTTGCGTTGCGTTTATCTCTCGGATATTCCTTTTGCTTCCTATTTCCTTTTTGCGTTTGTCTCTCGTGTTGCACCCCTTTTCCGCTTTTTGTTTTTGTTTTCATGTGATTAGACGACTAAAACAATGAATTGTACGATGGGCTTTGAAATACCTTAACTTTGCGTACGAAGCTCCGAATTACATGATTTTTTTCACATTTTATTCCTCTTTTCGAGATAAATGATGTTGTGGGCTACTGATGGCAGCCCGACCCCGTTTTCGAGCTCAAAATGCTTTATTTAGGTCGATACGATGGATTTTTAGAGCCGGAAGATGCCCTTTTAAAGTTTGTTGGGATACGAATGTCATTTCTTGTCAATTCGCCGCTTGCGTTGAGTTTGTCTCTCGGAAATTCCTTTTGCTTCCTATTTCCTATTTGTGTTTGTCTCTCTTGTTGCACCCCTTTTCCGTTTTTTGGTTTTGTTTTTACCTGATTAGACGACTAAAACAATGAATTCTACGACGACCTTTGAAATACCATATCTTTGCGTACGAAGTTCCGAATTACATATTTTTTCTAATTTTAATCCTCTTTTCGAGATTAACCATGCCTTGGGTTGCTGAAGGATGCCCGACCCCGTTTTCGAGCTCACAATGCTTTATTTAGGTCGATACGATGGATTTTTAGAGCCGGGAGATGCCCTTTTCGAGTTTGTTAGGATATGAATGTCATTTCTTATCGATACGCTGCTTGCGTTGCGATTGTCTCTTGGATATTCCTTTTGCTTCCTACTTCCTATTTGCGTTTGTCTCTCGTGTTTCACCCTTTTTCTGCTTTTTGTTTTTTGTTTTCACGTGATTAGATGACGTAACTTTGCGTACGAAGCTCCGAATTACATGATTTTATCACATTTTATTGTTCTTTTTGAGATAAACCATGCTGCGGGTAACTGAAGGCAGCCCGACCCCGCTTTTGAGCTCAAAATGCTATATTTAGGTCGATACGATTGATTTTTAGATCCAGAAGATGCCTTTTTCGAGTTTGTTAGGATACGAATGTAGTTTCTTGTCAATACGCCGCTTGCGTTGCGTTTGTCTCTAGGATATTCCTTTTGCTTCCTATTTCCTATTTGCGTTTGTCTCTCGTGTTGCACCCCTTTTCAGCTTTTTGTTTTTGTTTTCACGTGATTACAAGACTAAAACAATGAATTGTACGATGGGCTCCGAAATATACTAACTTTGCGTACGAAGTTCTGAATTACATAATTTTTTCACCATTTTCGATCTCAAAATGCTTTATTTAGGTCGATACGTTGGATTTTAGAGCCGGGATATGTCCTTTTCGAGTTTGTTGGGATACGAATGTCATTTCTTGTCAATACGCCGCTTGCGTTGCGTTTGTCTCTCGGATAGTCCTTTGGCTTCCTTTTCCTATTTGCGTTTGTCTATCGTGTTGCACCCCTTTTCCGCTTTGTGTTTTTGTTTTTATGTGATTAGAAGACTAAAACAATGAATTGTACGACGGGCTTTGAAATACCATAACTTTGCGTACGAAGCTCCGAATTACATGATTTGTTTCACATTTTATTCCTCTTTTCTAGATAAACCATGTCGGGGGTTGCTGAAGGTAGCCTGACCCCATTTTTAAAATGCTTTTTATTCCTCTTTTCTAGATAAACCATGTCGGGGGTTGCTGAAGGTAGCCTGACCCCATTTTTGAGCTCAAAATGCTTTATTTAGGTCGATACATTTGATTTTTAGAGCCGGGAGATGCCTTTTTCGAGTTTGTTAGGATACGAATGTCGTTTCTTGTCAATACGTCGCTTGCATTGTGTTTGTCTCCGGATATTCATTTTGTTTCTTAATTCCTATTTGCGTTTGTCTCTCATGTTGCACCCCTTTTCCGTTTTTAGAGCCTGAAGATGCCCTTTTCGAGTTTGTTAGGATATGAATGTCATTTCATATCGATACGTCGCTTGCCTTGCGTTTGTCTCTCAGATATTCCTTTTTCTTCCTATTTCCTATTTGCGTTTGTCTCTCGTGTTGCACCCCTTTTCCACTTTTTGTTTTTGTTTTCACGTGATTAGACGACTAAAACAATGAATTGTATGACGGGCTTTGAAATACCATAACTTTGGGTACGAAGCTCAGAATTACATGATTTTTTTCACATTTTATTCCTCTTTTCGAGATAAATCATGCTGCGGGTTGCTGAAGGCAGCCCGACCCCAATTTCGAGCTCAAAATACTTTATTTAGGTCGATACGATGGTTTCAGAGTCGGAAGATGCCCTCTTCGAGTTTGTTAGGATACGTATGTCATTTCTTGTCGATACGCCGCTTGTGTTTCGTTTGTCTCTAGGATATTCCTTTTCCTTCCTATTTCCTATTTGCGTTTGTCTGTCGTGTTGCACCTCTTTTCCGCTTTTTGTTTTTGTTTTCACGCGATTAGACGACTTAAACAATGAATTGTACGACGGGCTTTGAAATACCATAACTTTGCGTACCAAGCTCCGAATTGCATGATTTTTTAACATTTTATTCCTCTTTTCGAGATAAACCATGCTGCGGGTTGCTGAAGACTTCCCGACCCCGTTTTTGAGCTCAAAATGCTTTATTTAGGTCGATACGTTTGATTTTTAGATCCGGGAGATGCCGTTTTCGAGTTTGTTAGGATACGAATGTCATTTCTTGTCAATACGATGCTTGCGTTGCGTTTGTCTCTCGGATATTCCTTTTGCTTCCTATTTCCTATTTGTGTTTGTCTCTCGTGTTGCACCCCGTTTCCGCTTTTTTTTTTTATTTCACGGGATTAGACGACTAAACAAATGAATTGTACGACTGTCTTTGAAATACCATAACTTTGCGTACGAAACTCCGAATTGTATGATTTTTTAACATTTTATTCCTCTTTTCGAGATAAACCATGCCGCCAGTTGCTGAAGGCAGCCCGACCCCGTTTTCAAGCTCAAAAAGCTTTATTTAGGTCGATACGTTATATTTTTAGAGCCGGGAGATACCCTTTTGAGTTTGTTAGGATACAAATGTCATTTCTTGTCAGTACGCCGCTTGCGTTGCGCTTGTCTCTCGAATATTCATTTTGCTTCCTATTCCCTACTTGCGTTTGTCTCTCGTCTTGCACCCCTTTTCCGCATTTTGTTTTTGTTTTCATGTGATTAGACGACTAAAACAATGAATTGTAGGACGGGCTTTGAAATACCATAACTTTGCGTACGAAACTCCGAATTACATGATTTGTTTCACATTTTATTCCTCTTTTCAAGATAAAACATGTCGCGGGTTGCTGAAGGCAGCCCGACCCCATTTTCGAGCTCAAAATGCTTTATTTAGGTCGATACGTTTGATTTTTTAGAGCCGGGAGATGCCTTTTTCGAGTTTGTTAGGATACGAATGTCATTTCTTGTCAATACGCCGCTTGCGTTGCGTTTATATCTCGGATATTTTCTTTACTTCCTATTTCCTATTTGTGTTCGTCTCTCGTGTTGCACCCCTTTTCCGCTTTTTGTTTTTGTTTTCACGTGATTATACGACTAAGACAATGAATTGTACGATGGGCTTTGAAGTACCATTACTTTGCGTACGAAGCTCCGAATTACATGAATTTTTTCACATTTTATTCCTCTTTTCGAGATAAACCATGCCGCGGTTTCCTTAAGGCCACCCGACCCCGTTTTTGAGCTCAAAATGCTTTATTTAGGTCGATACGATGGATTTTTAGGGCCGGAAGATGCCCTTTTCGAGTTTGTTAGGTTACGAATGTCATTTCTTGTCAATACCCCGCTTGCGTTGCGTTTGTCTCTTGGATATTCTGTTTGCTTCCTATTTCCTATTTGCGTTTGTCTCTCGTGTTGCACCCATTTTCCGCATTTTGTTTTTGTTTTCACGTGATTAGACGACTAAAACAATGAATTGTACGACGGACTTCGAAATACCATAACTTTCCGTATGAACGTTCGAATTACATGATTTTTTCATATTTTATTCCTTTTTTCGAGATAAACGATGTTGCGAAATGCTGACGGCAGCCCGAACCCGTTTTCGAGCTCAAAATGTTTTATTTAGGTCAATATGTTTGATTCTTAGAGCCGGAAGATGCCCTTTTTGAGTTTGTTAGGATACGAATGTCATTTCTTGTCAATACGCCGCTTACGTTGATGTTTGATTTATAGAGCCGGGAGATGCCCTTTTCGAGGTTGTTAGGATACGAATGTCATTTCTTGTCATTACGTCGCTTGCGTTTGTCTCTCGGATATTCCTTTTTCTTCCTATTTCCTATTTGCATTTGTCTCTCGTGTTGCACCCCTTTTCCGCTTTTTGTTTTTTTTCCACGTGATTAGACAACTAAAACAATGAATTGTACGACGATGTTTGAAATACCATAATTTTGCGTATGAAGCTCCGAGTTACATGATTTTTTTTTACATTTTATTCCTCTTTTCGAGATAAACCATAACGCAGGTTGCTGAAGGCAGCCCCACCCCGTTTTTGAGCTCAAAATGCTTTATTTAGGTCGATAGGATGGATTTTTAGAGCCGGGAGATGCCCTTTTCGAGTTTGTTACAATACGAATGTGATTTCCTGTCAATACGCCGCTTGCGTTGCGTTTGTCTCTCGGATATTCCTTTTGCTTCCTATTTCCTATTTGCGTTTGACTCTCGTGTTGCACCCCTTTACCACATTTTGTTTTTGTTTTCACGTGATTAGACGACTAAAACAATGAATTGTACGACGGGCTTTGACATACCATAACTTTGCATACGATGCTTCGAATTACATGATTTTTTCACATTTTATCCTCTTTTCGAGAGGCTCGACCCCATTTTTGAGCTCAAAATGCTTTATTTAGGTCGATATGTTTGATTTATAGAGCCGGGAGATGCCCTTTTCGAGGTTGTTAGGATACGAATGTCATTTCTTGTCATTACGTCGCTTGCGTTTGTCTCTCGGATATTCCTTTTTCTTCATATTTCCTATTTGCGTTTGTCTCTCGTGTTGCACCCCTTTTCCTCTTTTTGTTTTTGTTTTCACGTGATTAGAAATACCATAACTTTACGTGCGACGCTCCGAACTACATGATGTTTTTCACATTTTATTTCTCTTTTTGAGATAAACCATGCCGCGGGTTGCTGAAGGCAGCCCACCCCGATTTAGAGCTCAAAATGCTTTATTTAGGTCGATGCGAAGGATTGTGTTGCGTTTGTCTCTCGGATATTCCTTTTGCTTCCTATTTCCTATTTGCGTTTGTCTCTCGTGTTGCACCCCTTTTCCACTTTTTGTTTTTGTTTTCACGGGATTAGACGACTAAAACAATGAATTGTACGACGGTCTTTGAAATACCATAACTTTGCGTACGAAACTTCGAATTGCATGATTTTTTCACATTTTATTCCTCTTTTTGAGATAAACGCACGGGCAAGGGTGCTCGCTCGGGCTGGAAGTGTACACGCACGGGCAAGGGTGCCCTCTCGTGCTGACTATGGTGCACGCTCGGGCTGAGGCTGTGCACAATCGAGCTGCACTTATGCCCGCTCGGGTCCACCTTCTTCTCAACAAACTCCTTGAATTTTGAGCGGCCAATTAAGGAAATAAGAAGCCTTCTAGGGCTAGGATACGGAGGGGACATCAGAGGAGAGACTGAGAGACATAGAGAAAGAGGGAGAAGGACGGAACGAAGGATCCGGAGCATGGAGGAGCTATTAAAGACGTCGGTATATGAATATGGAGGGATCTCATTCTTTATCAATGTTCAATATAGTTATCTTTTGTGTTTCGTTTTCTGAGTTCATGTCCAACAACCATGGGTTAGAGAGTTTTGCTGATTTGTAATGAAGTCTTGTTCTTAATGCTTGGTGGTTCTTAATGCTTTTGTTCTCGAACGCCACTTGAATGAATGATTTCGGTATTTAACCGTTTTCAGATTGATTGGTTGTTTTTAATGCTTTCGTTCTTGTACGACACTCAAATGAATTATCATAGAAGTCTAATGAATCTACGCCAGGGGATTAGACTTTGGAACTTAGCCATGATTTAGGATTTAATCGGTTTAGAATCTATGTCAGGTCGATTGATTGAATCTAGGGATTAGGATAACGGTCTTAATGCGTCTAGTAGGTGAGATACACAATTGGGAGATTGGTATAAGCATGCTAGATAGTGGACAAGTCTACGCCAGTCACTTCCTATATAAAAGCTTGAATTCCCTGAACTCGTGATAATATCTAAGACCAATGATCTTATTAAAACTTCGTTGCATCATTGTGCATCTCTCGAGACCCATGGTGTTTAGTCGTTGAGTCATTCCGTTCATTAGTTTAGTTTAGTTGCATTCGCATTCCCATTCACTCATTGATTTCACACGTCTTATTCATTATTTACTAGCTTTAGAGTTGCATCAATTCCTTTTGTTCAACCCTGGTACTATACGATCCTTATTCTTGCGGAAGCATTAGTCTAGGTAAATTATTACTTGAGATTAACCACATCAAGTCTGACCCCATTTTCGAGCTCAAAATGCTTTATTTAAGTCGATACGTTTGATTTTTAGAGCCGAAAGATGCCCTTTACGAGTTTTTTATGGTACGAATGTCATTTCTTTTCAATACGCCGCTTGCGTTGCGTTTGTCTCTCGGATGTTCCACTTGCTTCCTATTTCCTATTTGCGTTTGTCTCTCGTGTTGCACCCCTTTTCCGCTTTTTGTTTTTGTTTTCGCGTGATTAGACGACTAAAACAATGAATTCTACGACGGGCTTTGAAATACCATAACTTTGCGTACGAAGCTCCGAATTGCATGATTTTTTCACATTTTATTCCTCTTTTCGAGATAAACGATGCTGCGGGTTGCTGAAGGCAGCCCGACCCCATTTTCGAGCTCAAAATGCTTTATTTAAGTCGATACTTTGATTTTTAGAACCGAAAGATGCCCTTTTCGAGTTTATTAGGGTACGAATGTCATTTCTTGTCAATACGCCTCTTGCGTTGCGTTTGTCTCTCGGATATTCCATTTGCTTCCTATTTCCTATTTGCGTTTGTCTGTCGTGTTGCACCCCTCTTCCGCTTTTTGTTTTTGTTCTCACGTTATTAGACGACTTAAACCATGAATTGTACGACGGCCTTTGCAATACTATAACTTTGCGTATGAAGCTTCGAATTACATGATTTTTTTTCACATTTTATTCCTCTTTTCGAGATAAACCATGCCGCAGGTTGCTGAAGGCTGCCCGACCCAGTTTTCGAGCTCAAAATGCTTTATTTAAGTC
>CM071860.1:8395508-8410271 GCA_036759665.1 Gynandropsis gynandra
CGTTGCGTTTGTCTCTCGGATATTCCTTTTGCTTCCTATTTCCTATTTGTGTTTTCTCTCGTGTTGCACCCCGTTTCGGCTTTTTGTTTTTGTTTTCACGGGATTAGACGACTAAAACAATGAATTATATGATGGGCTTTGAAATACCATAACTTTGCGTACGAAGCTCTGAATTGCATGATTTTTTCACATTTTATTCCTCTTTTCGAGATGAACGATGCTGTGGGTTGCTGAAGGCAGCCCATCCCTGTTTTGGAGCTCAAAATACTATATTTAGGTTGATACGTTGGATTTTTAGAGCTGGAAGATGCCCTCTTCGAGTTTGTTAGGATACGTATGTCATTTCTTGTCGATACGCCGCTTGCGTTTCGTTTGTCTCTAGGATATTCCTTTTCCTTCCTATTTCCTATTTGCGTTTCTCTCTCGTGTTGCACCCCTTTTCCACTTTTTGTTTTTGTTTTCACGTGATTAGACGACTTAAACAATGAATTGTACGACGGGCTTTGAAATACCATAACTTTGCGTACGAAGCTCCGAATTGCATGATTTTTTAACATTTTATTCCTCTTTTTGAGATAAACCATTCTGCGGGTTGCTGAAGACTTCCCGACCCCGTTTTCGAGCTCAAAATGCTTTATTTAGGTCGATATGTTTGATTTTTAGATCCGGGAGATGCCCTTTTCGAGTTTGTTAGGATACGAATGTCATTTCTTGTCAATACAATGCTTGCGTTGCGTTTGTCTCTCGGATATTCCTTTTGCTTCCTATTTCCTATTTGTGTTTTCTCTCGTGTTGCACCCCGTTTCGGCTTTTTGTTTTTGTTTTCACGGGATTAGACGACTAAAACAATGAATTGTACGACTGTATTTGAAATACCATAACTTTGCGTACGAAACTCCGAATTGCATGATTTTTTCACATTTTATTCCTCTTTTCAAGATAAATGATGCTGCGGATTGCTGAAGGCAGCCCGTCCCTAATTTGGAGCTCCAAATGCTTTATTTAGGTCGATACGTTGGACTTTTAGAGCCGGAAGATGCCCTTTACGAGTTTGTTAGGATACCAATGTCATTTCTTGTCGATACGCTGCTTGCATTGGGTTTGTCTCTTGGATATTCCTTTTCCTTCATATTTCCTATTTGAGTTTCTCTCTCGTGTTGCACCCCTTTTCCGCTTTATGTTTTTGTTTTCACGTGATTAGACGACTAAAACAATGAATTGTACGACGGTCTTTGAAATACCATAACTTTGCGTACGAAGCTCCGAATTACATGATATTTTCACATTTTATTCCTCTTTTCGAGATAAACCATGCTGCGGGTTGCTGAAGACTTCCCGACCCCGTTTGATTTTTAGTGCTGGAAGATGCCCTTTTCGAGTTTGTTAGGATACGCATGTCAATTTTTGTCAATACGCCGCTTGTGTTGCGTTTGTCTCTCGGATATTCCTTTTGCTTCCTATTTCCTATTTGCATTTGTCTCTCGTGTTGCACCCCTTTTCCCCTTTTGTTTGTGTTTTCACGTGGGACTAAAACTAAAACGATGAATTGTACGACGGGCTTTGAAATACCATAACTTTGCGTACGAAGCTCCGAATTGCATGATTGTTTCACATTTTATTCCTCATTTCGAGATAAACCATGCGGCAGGTTGCTGAAGGCCGCCAACCCCAGTTTTGATCTCAAAATGCTTTATTTAGGTCGATACTTTTGATTTTTAGAGCCGGAAGATGCCCTTTTCGATTTTGTTAGGATACGAATGTCAGTTCTTGTCAATATGCCGCTTGCGTTGCGTTTTTCTCTCGGGTATTCCTTTTGCTTCCTATTTCCTATTTGCGTTTGTCTCTCGTGTTGCACCCCTTTTTCGCTTTTTGTTTTTGTGTTCACCTGATTAGACGACTAAAACAATGAATTGTACGACCGGCTTTGAAATACCATAACTTTGCGTACTGATAACATGTTATCCGTCGTAGTATTTACATGATTCTTAGGTTTACTTTTTATTCGATTTCTTGGACTTTACCGATTTATTGAGTTTATTCGAGAATATCATCTACTAGTTCGTGTTTCGTGTAGGAAATGAAGACTTGAAGCAAACAAGAAAGATTACGGCAAATCAACCCCGAAAACATGACAAAGTGAGCAGAAACGATACGTGCACGGCCATGGAAGCAAACAGAACACTCAAACCTCGAGCAAAAGGAGCGGAAACAACAATTGGATGTGTACACGCGCAGGCATGGAGTGAGCCCGCTCGGGCTGTGGTTTCACAATTAGAGCCAAAAATCTCCGAGAGCAAACATGACTCGGGCACAAAGACAAAAATGGTCAGGCATGTGCGCCCGCTCCGGCTGTGTATGTGTACCCAATCAGGCTGCAAATTGGACCAGAAATTCGCCGAGACTTAGCCCGACTCAGGCTGCTAGTTGACACGCACGGGCATGGGAGCCTGATCGGGCTGGATGTGGTGCACGAGCGGGCATGAGGCTACACGAGCGGGTCGAGGTTGTGCCCGAGCGGGCCGCCTAATCCGGAACAACCTCGTTTGAATGTTTGAACAGGAAATTAAAGGAAAAACAAGCCATCTAGGGCAAGGGGACGAAGCAGAGACAAAAGAGGACACCTAGAGACACACAAGAAAGAGGAGAGAACACGGATTCAAGACTTTGGGCATCCGAAGGATTCATCTGAAGTCAACGCTCGGGATGATAGGCAAGTCGAACACTTACTTCGTTTTTTTTGCTTCTCTATGTATTCTGAGTACATATGTTGTCATGGGTTAGGGATGCCATTTTTATCGGTTTAGAATCTACGCCAGGTCGATCGATTGAATCTAGGGATTAGGATAGCAGTCTTAATGCGTCTAGTAGGTGAGATAAACAATTGGGAGATTGGTATACGCATGCTAGATAGTGGACAAGTCTATGCCAGTCAGTTCCTATATTAGAGCTTGAATTCCCTGAACTCGTGATAATATCTGAGACCATGATCTTGTTAGAACTTCGTTGCATCATCGTGCATCTCTTGACACCTGTGGTATTTAGTCATTGAGTTTATCCCGTTAGTTAGTTTAGTTTAGTTTTGTTTGCATTCCCATCATTCATCGATTTGACACGTCTTATTCATTAGTTTACTAGCTTTAGAATTGCATCAATTCCTTGTGTTCGACCCTGGTACTATACGATCCGTATTCTTGCGGAAGCATTAGTCTAGGTAAATTATTACATGAGATTAACCACATTAACCACATCATTGATGACGAGACACATATAATGTCCAGTCGCATCGCCAACTCGGGACAGCAAGATATACAAGGTGAACACGTTCTAACCCTTATTTTCCGTAGATTGGTATGCGAGATTCTCTTAGGTCTTGAACACCGAGACGGTGTTTCATTAAAGTCTAAGGGAGCACTCATCGAGTATTATGCATGTGAATAGGACTAGATGATTAGGATTAGATGTTGATTTTGATTATTTTTAGGAATAAGCGGATGGATACCTAGTATAAAATTTCGAGCTTTAGTCATTATTGTGCGACTTTGTCGAATCGTGAACAATAGTCTAGGTTTGGTTAGAAGTCTGTTGGATACCGATTAGTTGAGTAGTTGTGCTTGAAACCATGATCTATAGTTGCATTCAACTCCTAGGTTTAAGTACCAAGTATCCATATCTCCGTGTATACCGATTGATCGTTGCTTTTTTTATATATTTTACCGTTCATAGATCATTAGATTCCACACACTTATACTCCGCTGTCAATTTTTTTTCTTGGATAAGTTTCTAACTACTTCAGGTTTTCATTGACATGAGTACATCGAGATCGATGGTTCGGGTCTAAGTGGTGGGTTGAGGCGCTATTCTACATCCTAAGGGTTAGAGTGATAAGTTTTCTTTGGGAAAAATAATAAGAAAAAAAAGAAAAAAAGTTCTTCAATGACGTCGCTCTTCACTCCGCTAAGATTACAAGACCTTATGAGTGTGCCATAGGCAGCCTGGGTCTAACTAGAATGCCATCCCTCTTCGACTTCGACGTCCTAGGAACCAAGCGTGGATCTATAGAAAATGAAAAAAAAAAAGAAAAAAAGAGAATAAGAACGCGAATACGAGTTTATTGATATCTCAAGCTTAGGAAATTGGTATGGAGATCGCTTGAACGTTGTCTAGGAGTATGGATTAGACTTAGGTTATTGGTAGGATTGCATGGCTCGTGACTTTCGGTTGATAGAAGTCTGAACTAGGTGCGCTTAGTCTTGCGTTCATGTGACTTGTTGTTTTGCATGGTGGCTAATCCTTCGAAGTTTTCGTGCTAGTATCCATTGTTGTTTAGCTCTTCTTGTACTCAACTCTAGATTTGCTCGAGGACGAGCAAATGTTAAGTCTGGGGGAGTTTGATAACATGTTATCCGTCGTAGTATTTACATGATTCTTAGGTTTAGTTTTTATTAGATTTGTTGGGCTTTACCGATTTATTGAGTTTATTCGAGGATTTCATCTACCATTTCGTGTTTCGTGTAGGAAATGAAGACTTGAAGCAAACACGAAAGATTATGGAAAATCAACCCCAAAAACGTGACAAAGTGAGCAGAAACGATATGTGCACGACCATGGATGCAAACAAAACACTCAAACCTCGAGCAAAAGGAACGGAAACAACAATTGGATGTGTACACGCTCGGGCATGGAGTGAGCCCGCTCGGGCTGTGGTTGCACAATTAGAGCCAAAAATCCCCGAGAGCAAGCACGACTCGGGCACAAAGACAACATGGTCGGCCATGTGTGCCCGCTCGGGCTGTGTATGTGTACCTGATCGAGCTGCAAATTGGACCAGAAATTTGCCGAGACTTTGCCCGACTCGGGCTGCTAGTTGACACGCGCGGGCATGGGAGCCCGACCGGACTGGATATGGTGCACGAGCGGGCATGAGGCTGCACGAGCCTCCGAAGGATTCATCCGAAGCCAACGCTCGGGATGATAGGGAAGTCGAACACTTACTTCGTTTTTGTTTGCTTCTCTATGTATTCTGAGTAGATCTGTTGTCATGGGTTAGGGATGCCATTGTAATGGATGTTTTATGTTATTAATGCTTGATTTTCGGTTTTGTCCAATTGAATGGTTCGATAGGTTATAGATTTGCTTTTAATGCCTTCATACGTTGTTGATTTCAAGTTTGGATAAGACTAGATCTATTCTACTGAGATTAGACACGTTTGATGGAGATTAGAGATTCGTCTAGGCTTGGGAGAGTCAGGCTTGAGTCTCATGAATGAACCTTCGAATGAATTAGATTAATGGGACCTGTCGATTAATCTATTTAGGAACGGTAAGAATCGAGGTAGAATTTCCATTGTTCGTCATGCATCTAGAAGTTTCGCACTACATAGGGATATGAGTGTCGTTGATTTCCTAGATAGAGGATTTAGGATTGAGAGAGTCATTTCCATTTATAGAGGTCGAGTTCCCATCCGACATTAGAGGTTGAATTTCTCATCATTCTTCATGCATCTAGAAGTTCCGCACTACATAGGGATATGGGTGACGTTGATTTCCTAGGTAGAAGATATAGGCTTACGCCAAGTCATTTCTAGCATTAGGGGTAGAGTTCCCTACTGTTCTTCATGTGTCTAGACGTTCCGTGCTACATTAGAAGATGAGCGATGTTCATTTCGTAGGTAGAGGATTAGATATTAGTTTCCCATCTATTGATACAAACCGAATTTCATGGTCCTTAGAAACATCCATTGCATTTTCCGGTATTCCCGACACCCATGATACTTCTCATTGCCTAGTCCAGCTTTGTCATCCTTATTTATCTTTATTTAATAGTTCACAATTCATCTATTGATCGATCTTCTTCTCGTGTCATCTTAGTTCTAAAGCTGCACTTAGTCCCCAGAGTTCGACCCTTGTACTACACGAACCGTATACTTGCGGTAGAGTGGTGTTGGAAATAATTAAAACCTCTAAACCCACACATCACGTACGAAGCTCCAAATTACATGATTTTTATCACATTTTATTCCTCTTTTTGAGATAAACCATGCCGCGGGTTGCTGAAGGCAGCCCGACCCCGTTTTTGAGCTCAAAATGCTTTTTTTAAGTCGATACGTTTGATGTTTAGAGCCGGAAGAAGCTCTTTTCGAGTTTGTTAGGATACGAATGTCATTTCTTATCAATACGCCGCTTGCGTTGCATTTTTCTCTAGGATATTCCTTTTGTTTCCGATTTCCTATTTGCGTTTGTCTCTCGTGTTGCACCCCTTTTCCGCTTTTTCTTTTGTTTTTACGTGATTAGACGACTAAAACAATGAATTGAACGATGGGCTTTGAAATACCATAACTATGCGTACGAAGCTTCGAATTACATGATGTTTTAACATTTTATTCCTCTTTTCGAGATAAACCATGCCGCGGGTTGCTGAAGGCAGCCCGACCCCATTTTCGAGTGCAAAATGTTTTCATTGGTCGATACATTTGATTTTTAGAGCCGGGAGATTCCCTTTTTCTAGTTTTTTAGGATACGAATGTCATTTCTTGTCAATACGCCGCTTGTGTTGCCTTTGTCTCTCGGATTTTCCTTTTGTTTTCTATTTCGTATTAGCGTTTGTCTCTCGTGTTGCACCCCTTTTCCGCTTTTTGTTTTTGTTTTCACGTGGTTAGACGACTAAAACAATGAATTGTACGACGGGCTTCGAAATACCATAACATTGCGTATGAAGCTCCGAATTACATGATTTTTTCACATTTTATTCCTCTGTTTGAGATAAACCATTCCGCGGGTTGCTGAGGGCAGCCCGACCTCGTTTTCAAGCTCAAAATGCTTTATTTAGGTCGATACGATGGATTTTTAGAGCCGGAAGATGCCCTTTCCGAGTTTGTTAGGATACAAATGTCATTTCTTGTCAATACGCCGCTGGCGTTGCGTTTGTCTATCGGATATTCCTTTTGCTTCCAATTTCCTATTTGCGTTTTTCTCTCGTGTTGCACCCCTTTTCCGCTTTTTTTTTCGCGTGAATAGACAACTAAAACAATGAATTGTACGACGGGCTTTGACATACCATAACTTTGCGTACGAAGCTCTAAATTGCATGATTTTTTCACATTTTATTCCTCTTTTCGAGTTAAACTATGCTGCGGGTTGCTGAAGGCAGCCCCACCCCATTTTCGAGCTCAAAATGTTTTATTTAGGTCGATACGTTTGATTTTTAGAGCCGGAAGATACCTTTTCTGAGTTTGTTTGGATACGAATGTCATTTCATGTTAATACGCCGCTTGCGTTGCTTTTTGTGTCTAGGATATTCCTTTTGTTTCCTATTTCCTATTTGCGTTTCTCTCTCGTGTTGCACCCCTTTTCTGCTTTTTGTTTTTGTTTTTACGTGATTAGACGACTAAAATAATGAATTGTACGAAGGGCTTTGAAATACCATAACTATGCGTACGAAGCTCTGAATTACATGATTTGTTTCACATTTTTTTCCTCTTTTCGAGGTAAACCATGCCGCGGGTTGCTTAAGGCAGCCCGACCCCGTTTTCGAGCTAAAATGCTTTTCATAGGTCGATACGTTTGATTTTTAGAGCTGGGAGATGCCCTTTTCGAGCCTTTCAGGATACGAATGTCATTTCTTGTCAATACGCCGCTTGTGTTGCGCTTGTGCCTCGGATTTTCTTTTTGTTTCCTATTTCCTATATGCGTTTGTCTCTCGTGTTGCACCCCTTTTCCGCTTTTTTTTTTGTTTTCACATGATTAGATGACTAAAACAATGAATTGTACGACGGGCGTTGAAATACCATAACTTTGCTTATGAAGCTCCGAATTACATGATTTTTTTTCACATTTTATTCCTCTTTTCGAGATAAGACCATGCCGCGGGTTGCTGAGGGCAGCCCGACCCCGTTTTCGAGCTCAAAATGCTTTATTTGTTTGACTTTTAGAGTTGGGAGATGCCCTTTTAGGGTTTGTTAGGATACGAATGTCATTTCTTGGCAATATGCCGCTTGTGTTGCGTTTGTCTCTTGGATATTCCTTTTGCTTCCTATTTCCTATTTGCGTTTCTCTCTCGTGTTGCACCCCTTTTCCGCTTTTTTTTTTCACGTGAATAGACAACTAAAACAATGAATTGTACGACGGGCTTTGAAATACCATAACTTTGCTTACGAAGCTCTAAATTGCATGTTTTTTTCACATCTTATTCCACTTTTCGAGATAAACCATGATGTGGGTTGCTGAACGCAGCCTGACCTAATTATCGAGATCAAAATGTTTTATTTAGGTCGATACGTTTGATTCTTAGAGCCGGAAAATGCCCTTTTCGAGTTTGTTTGGATACGAATGTCATTTCTTGTCAATACGTCACTTACGTTGCATTTGTCTCTTGGATATTGGGTTTGCTTCCTATTTCCTATTTGCGTTTTTCTCTCGTGTTGCACCCCTTTTCCGCTTTTTGTTTTTGTTTTCACGTGATTAGACGACTAAAACAATGAATTGTACGACGGGCTTTGAAATACCATAACTATGCGTATGAAGCTCTAAATTACATGATTTGTTTCACATTTTCTTTCTCTTTTCGAGGTAAACCATGCCGCGGGTTGCTGAAGGCAGCCCGACCCCATTTTAGAGCTAAAAATGCTTTTCATAGATCGATACGTTTGATTTTTAGAGCCGGGAGATGCCCTTTTCGAGCTTTTCAGGATACGGATGTCATTTCTTGTCAATACGCCGCTTGTGTTGCGCTTGTGTCTCGGATTTTCCTTTTGCTTCCTATTTCCTATATGCGTTTGTCTCTCGTGTTGCACCCCTTTTCCGCTTTTTGTTTTTGTTTTCACGTGATTAGATGACTAAAACAATGAATTGTACGACGGGCGTTGAAATATCATAACTTTGCTTATGAAGCTCCGAATTACATGATTTTTTTCACATTTTATTCCTCTTTTCGAGATAAACCATGCCGCGGGTTGCTGAGGGCAGCCCGACCCCGTTTTCGAGCTCAAAATGCTTTATTGAGGTCGATACGATGGATTTTTAGAGCCGGAAGATGCCCTTTTAGAGTTTGTTAGGATACGAACGTCATTTCTTGTCAATACGCCGCTTGCGTTGCGTTTGTCTCTTGGATATTCCTTTTGCTTCCTATTTCCTATTTGCGTTTCTCTCTCATGTTGCACCCCTTTTCCGCTTTTTTTTGTTTCACGTGAATAGACAACTAAAACAATGAATTGTACGACGGGTTTGAAATACCATAACTTTGTGTACGAAGCTCTAAATTGCATGATTTTTTCACATTTTATTCCACTTTTCGAGATAAACCATGATGTGGGTTGTTGAAGGCAGCCCGACCCAATTATCGAGATCAAAATGTTTTATTTAGGTCGATACGTTTGATTTTTAGAGCCGGAAGATGTCCCTTTCGAGTTTGTTAGGATACGAATGTCATTTCTTGTCAATACGCCGCTTAGGTTGCGTTTGTCTCTTGGATATTCCTTTTGCTTCCTATTTCCTATTTGCGTTTGTCTCCCGTGTTGCACCCCTTTTCCACTTTTTGTTTTTGTTTTCACGCAATTAGACTACTAAAACGATGAATTGTACGACGGGCTTTGAAATACCATAACTTTGGGTACGAAGCTCCGGATTGCATGATTTTTTCACTTTTTATTCTTATATTTTTGAGATAAATCATGCTGCTGGTTGCTGACGGCAGCCCGACCCCATTTTTTAGCACAAAATGCTTTATTTAGGTCGATACGTTTGATTTTTAGAGCCGGAATATGCCCTTTTCGAATTTGTTAGGATACAAATGTCATTTCTTGTCAATATGCCGCTTGCGTTGCGTTTGTCTCTCGGATATTCCTTTTTCTTCCTATTTCCTATTTGTGTTTGTCTCTCGTGTTGCACCCTTTTTCCGCTTTTTGTTTTTGTTTTCACGTGATTAGACGACTAAAACAATGAATTGTCTGACGGGATTTGAAATACCATAACTTTTCGTACCGAATTGCATGATTTTTTTTCACATTTTATTCCTCTTTTCGAGATAAACCATGTCGCGGGTTGCTGAAGGCAGCCCAACCCCGTTTTCAAGCTCAAAAATGCTTTATTTAGGTCGATACGTTTGATTTTTAGAGCCGGAAGATGTCATTTTTTAGTTTGTTAGGATACGAATGTCATTTCTTGTCAATACGCCGTTTGCATTGCGTTTGTCTCTCGGATATTCCTTTTGCTTCCTAATTCCTATTTGCGTTTGTCTCTCGTGTTGCACCCCTTTTCCGCTTTTTGTTCTTGTTTTCAAGTGATTAGACGAATAAAACAATGAATTGTCTGACGGGCTTTGACATACCATAACTTTTCATACGAAGCTCTGAATTACATGATTTTTTTCACATTTTATTCCTCTTTTCGAGATAGACCATGCTGCGGGTTGCTGAAGGCAGCCCAACCCCGTTTTTGTGCTCAAAATGCTTTATTTAGGTCGATACGTTTGATTTTTAGAGCCAGAAGATGCCCTTTTCGAGTTTGTTAGGATACCAATGTCATTTCTTGTCAGTACGCCGCTTGCATTGCATTTTTCTCTTGGATATTCCTTTTGCTTCCTATTTACTGTTTGCGTTTGTCTCTCGTGTTGCGCCCCTTTTCCGCTTTTTGTTTTTGTTTTCACATGATTAGACGGCTAAATCAATGAATTGTACGACGGGGTTTGAAATACCATAACTTTGCGTACGAAGCTCTGAATTACATGATTTTTTTCACATTTTTTCCTTTTTTCGAGATAAACCATGCTGCAGGTTGCTAAGCGCAGCAGGACCCCCTTTTCGAGCTCAAAATGCTTTATTTAGGTCGATACGATGGATCTTTAGAGCCGTAAGATGCCCTTTTCGAGTTTGTTAGGATACGAATGTCATTTCTTGTCAATACGCCGCTTGCGTTGAGTTTGTGTATGGGATATTCCTTTTGTTTCCTATTATTTGCGTTTATGGATCTTTAGAGCCGTAAGATGCCCTTTTCGAGTTTGTTAGGATACGAATGTCATTTCTTGTCAATACGCCGCTTGCGTTGAGTTTGTGTATGGGATATTCCTTTTGTTTCCTATTTCCTATTTGCGTTTGTCTCTCGTGGTTCACCCCTTTTCCGCTTTTTGTTTTTGTTTTTACGTGATTAGACGACTAAAACAATGAATTGTACGACGGGCTTTGAAATACCATAACTTGCCGTACGAACCTCCGAATTACATGATTTTTTCACATTTTATTCCTCTTTTCGAGATAAACAATGTGGCGGGTTGCTGAAGGCGGCCCAACCCCATTTTCAAGCTCAAAATGCTTTATTTAGGTCGATACGTTTGATTTTTAGAGCCAGAAGATGCCGTTTTCGAGTTTGTTAGAATACCAATGACATTTCTTGTCAATACGCCGCTTGCATTGCGTTTGTCTCTTGGATATTCCTTTTGCTTCCTATTTCCTATTTGTGTTTGTCTCTCGTGTTGCACCCCTTTTCCGCTTTTTGTTTTTGTTTTCACTTGATTAGACGACTAAAACAATGAATTGTACGACGGGATTTGAAATACCATAACTTTGCGTACGAAGCTCCGAATTACATGATTTTTTTTACATTTTATTCCTCTTTTCGAGATAAACCATGCTGCAGGTTGTTGAGTGCAGCGGGACCCCGTTTTCGAGCTCAAAATGCTTTATTTCGGTCGATACAATGGATTTTTAGAGCCGGAAGATGCCCTTTTCGAGTTTGTTAGGATACGAATGTCATTTCTTGTCAATACGCCGCTTGCGTTGCGTTTGTCTCTTGGATATTCCTTTTGTTTCCTATTTCCTATTTGCGTTTGTCTCCCGTGGTTCACCCCATTTCCGCTTTTTGTTGTTTTTTTACGTGATTAGAAGACTAAAACAATGAATTGTACGACAGGCTTTCAAATACCATAAATTTCCGTACGAACCTCCGAATTACATGATTTTTTCACATTTGATTCCTCTTTTCGAGATAAACAATGTCGCGGGTTGCTGAAGGCAGCCTAACCCCGTTTTCGAGCTCAAAATGCTTTATTTAGGTCGATACGTTTGATTTTTAGAGCCAGAAGATGCCCTTTTCGAGTTTGTTAGAATACCAATGTCATTTCTTGTCAATACACCGCTTGCATTGCTTTTGTCTCTTGGATATTCCTTTTGCTTCCTATTACCTATTTGTGTTTGTCTCTCGTGTTGCACCCCTTTTCCGCTTCTTGTTTTTGTTTTCACGTGATTAGACGACTAAAACAATGAATTTTACGACGGGATTTGAAATAGCATAACTTTGCGTACGAAGCTCCGAATTACATGATTTTTTTAACATTTTATTCCTCTTTTCGAGATAAACCATGCTGCAGGTTGTTGAGGGCAGCCCAACCCCATTTTTTAGCTCAAAATGCTTTATTTAAGTCGATACATTTCATTTTTAGAGCCGGAAGATGCCCTTTTCGAGTTTGTTAGGATACAAATGTCATTTCTTATCAATATGCCGCTTGCATTGCGTTTGTCTCTTGGATATTCCTTTTGCTTCCTATTTCCTATTTGCATTTGTCTCTCGTGTTGCACCCTTTTTCCGTTTTTTGTTTTTGTTTTCACGTGATTAGACGACTAAAACAATGAATTGTACGATGGGCTTTGAAATACCATAACTTGCGTACAAAGCTCCGAATTACATGATTTTTTTCACATTTTATTCCTCTTTTCGATAACAACTATGCTGCGGGTTGCTAAAGGCAGTCCGACCCCGTTTTCGAGCTTAAAATGCTATATTTAAGGCGATACGTTTTATTTAGAGAGCCGGGAGATGCCCTTTTCGAGTTTGTTAGGATACGAATGTCATTTCTTGTCAATACGCCGCTTGCGTTGCGTTTTTCTCTCGGTTATTCATTTTGCTTCCTATTTCCTATTTGCGTTCGCTTTTTTTGTTGTTTTCACGTGATTAGACGACTAAAATAATGAATTGTACGACGGTTTTTGAAATACCATAACTTTGCGTACGAAGCTCCGAATTACATGATTTTTTCACATTTTATTCCTCTTTTCGAGATAAACCATGTCGCGGATTACTGAAGGCAGCCCGACCACGTTTTCGAGCTCAAAATGCTTTATTTAGTTCGATACGATGGATTTTTAGAGCCTGAAGATGCCCTTTTTGAGTTTGTTAGGATACGAATGTCATTTCTTGTCAATACGCCGCCTGCGTTGCGTTTGTCTCTTGAATATTCCTTTGCTTCCTTTTTCCTATTTGCGTTTGTCTCTCGTGTTGCATCCCTTATCCCCTTTTTGTTTTTGTTTTCACGTGATTAGACGACTAAAACAAAGAATTGTACGACGGGCTTTGAAATACCATAACTTTGCGTACGAAGCTCCGAATTAAATCATTTTTTTCAAATATTATTTTTCTTTACGAGATAAACCATGCCGCGGGTTGCTGATGGCAGCCCGACCCCGTTTTTGAGCTTAAAATACTTTATTTTGGTCGATGCGATCGATTTTTAGAGCCGGAACATACCCTTTTTGAGTTTGTAAGATTACGAATGTTATTTCTTGTCAATGCATCGGTTGCGTTGCGTTTGTCTCTTAGATATTCCATTTTCTTCCTATTTCCTATTTTCGTTTGTCTCTCGTGTTGCACCCCTTTTCCACTTTTTGTTTTTGTTTTCGCGTGATTAGACGACTAAAACAATGAATTGTACGACGGGCTTTGAAATACCATAACTTTGCGTACGAAGCTCCGAATTACATGATTTTTTCACATTTTATTCCTCTTTTCGAGATATACGATGCTACGGGTTGCTGAAGCCAGCCCGACCCAGTTTTCGAGCTCAAATTGCTTTATTTAGATCGATACGTTTTATTTCTAGAGCTGGAAGATGCCCTTTTTGAGTTTATTAGGATACGAATGTCATTTCTTGTAAATACGCCGCTTGCGTTGCGTTTGTCTCTTGGATATTCCTTTTGCTTCCTATTTCCTATTTGCGTTTGTCTATCGTGTTGCACCCCTTTTCCGCTTTTTGTTTTTGTGTTCACGTGATTAGATGACTAATACAATGAATTGTATCGCGGGCTTTGAAATACCATAACTTTGCATACGGAACTCCGAATTGCATGATTTTTTCACATTTTATTCCTCTTTTCGAGATAACAATGTCACGGGTTACTGAAGGCACCCCGACCCTGTTTTTTAGCTCAAAATGCTTTATTTAGGTCGATGCGTTTGATTTTTAGAGCCGGGAGATGCCCTTTTCGAGTTTGTTAAGATACGAATGTCATTTCTTGTCAATACGCCGCTTGCTTCGCGTTTGTCTCTTGGATATTCCTTTTGCTTCCTATTTCCTATTTGCGTTTGTCTCTCGTGTTGCAACCCTTTTCCGCTTTTTGTTTTTTTTTTCACATGATTAGACGACTAAAACAATGAATATTACGACGGGCTTCGAAATACCATAACTTTCCGTATGAAGCTCCGAATTACATGATTTTTTTCACATTTGATTCCTCTTTTTGAGATCAACGATGCTGCGGGTTGGTGAATGATAACACGTAATCCGTAGTAGTTTTTATATCATTCTTAGGTCTAGTTTTAGGTAGATTTGTTAGATTTCATTCATTTATCGAGTCTATTCGAGGATTTCATCTACATTTCGTGTTTTGTGTAGAAAACGAAGACATGACGAGAAACACGAGAGATATTGGCAATTTAACCCCAAAATGACAAGGCTCAGCTTGTGCAAGACCGTGGATTGAAGAGAACATGCAAACACCGAGC
>CM071860.1:8414464-8424501 GCA_036759665.1 Gynandropsis gynandra
CCATGACAACCCCGTGAGTGTTACACGACTCGGGTGCTCAAGGAACATGGTCGGGCATGTGTGCCCGATCGGGTGGCAAAGGAGTGCCCGTTCGGGTTAATGGTCATCAATATGCGCCGTAGGTTTGCACGACTCGGGCTGAAGAGGAACACGCTCGGGCATGAGTGCCCGCTCGGGTGAAAATCGGTGTACACGGTCGGGTACAAGGCCTGCACGAGCGGGTAAAGGCTTTGCCCGCTCGGGCCCTTGATTTTCTCAACTAATTCCCAAGATTTCTAACAACCAAATCAGATCTATAAAAAGGGGATTCGAAGGGGATTTGAAAGGGGGGACTCAAGGACAATTCAGTGCCATAGAAGACACACTTGGAAGGATTGAGACGGACGGAACGAAGGATCCGAAGTATGGAGGATCTATTGAAGACATCGGTTGATGAATAGGGAGCATTCTTATTCTCTTTCTATTTTGAATTTAGATTTCTTTTGTGTTTTGTTTTTCATGTTCATGTTCAAGTAGATCTATTGCCATAGGTTAGAGAGTATTGCCAACATGTAGAGAAGTCTTGTGCTTAATGAATGGTGGATGCTTTCCTATGTTTTCAGATCTTATGGTTGTTCTTAATGCTTTCATTACCTGTACGCCACTTGAATGAATGATGTTAGGAGTCTAATAAACCAATGCCAGGGCATTAGACTTTGGAACTTAGCCATGATTTAGGGTTTAGCCGGTTTAGAATCTACGCCAGGTCAATCGGTTAAATCTAGGGATTAGGATAGCGGTCGTAATGCGTCTATCCATGTAAGATGCGCAATGGATACATTGGTATATGCATGCTAGATAGTGGACAAGTCTACGCCAGTCAGTTCCTATAGGAGAGCTTGAATTCCCTGAACTCATGATAGTATCTAAGACCAATTATCTCGTTAGAACTTCGATACATCGTTGTGCAACTCTTGATACCTATGGTGATTTGTTGCCGAGTCATTCCCATCTTAGGTTTAGTTTGCATTTGCATTTGCATTCCATCTACCATTAGATTCATCACGTCTTATTCATTAGTCTAATAGCTTATAAGTCACATCAATTCCTTGTGTTCGACCCTAGTTGCTACACGATCCGTATTCTTGCGGAAGCGTTAGTCTAGGTAATTTATTACTTGAGTCTACGCACATCAGTGAAGGCAGTCTGACCTCGTTTTCATGCTCAAAATGCTTTATTTAGGTCCATACGTTTGATTTTTAGAGCCGAAAGATGCCCTTTCTAGTTTATTAGGATACGAATGTCATTTCTTGTCAATACGCCGCTTGTGTTGCATTTGTCTCTTGGATATTCCTTTGCTTTCTATTTCCTATTTAGGTTTGTCTCTCGTATTGAACCCCTTTTCCGCTTTTTGTTTTTGTTTTCACGTGATTAGACGAATAAAACAATGAATTGTACGATGGGCTTTTAAATACCATAACTTTGCGTACGAAGCTCTGAATTACATGATGTTTTCACATTTTATTCCGCTTTTCGAGATAAACAATGCCGTGGGTTGCTGAAGGCATCCCGACCCCGTTTTCGAGCTCAAAATAATTTATTTAGGTCGATACATTTCATTTTTAGAGTCGGTAGATGCCCTTTTCGAGTTTGTTAGGATACGAATGTCATTTCTTGTCCATACGCCGCTTGCGTTGCGTTTGTCTCTCGGATATTCCTTTTGCTTCCTATTTCCTATTTTCGTTTGTCTCTCGTGTTGCACCCCTTTTCCACTTTTTGTTTTTGTTTTCACGTGATTAGACGACTAAAAAATTGAATTGTATGACGGGCTTTGAAATACCATAACTTTGCGTACGAAGCTCCGAACTACATGATGTTTTTCACATTTTATTCCTCTTTTCGAGATAAATCAGCTGCGGGTTGCTGAAGGCAGCCCGACCCCGTTTTGAGCTCAAAATGCTTTATTTAAATCGAAACGTTCGAATTTTAGAGCCGGGAGATGCCGTTTTCGAGTTTGTTAGGATACGAATGGCATTTCTTGTCAATACACCTTGCGTTACGTTTGTCTCTCGGATATTCCTTTTGCTTCCTATTTCCTTTTTGCGTTTGTCTCTCGTCTTGCACCCCTTTTCCGCTTTTTGTTTTTTTTTTCCCGTGATTAGACGTGATTAGATGACTAAAACAATGAATTGTACGACGGGCTTTGAAATACCATAACTTTGCATACGAAGCTCCGAATTAAATCATTTTTTTCAAATATTATTTTTCTTTACGAGATAATCCATGCCGCGGGTTGCTGATGGCAGCCCGACCCCGTTTTCGAGCTTAAAATGCTTTATTTTGGTCGATGCGATAGATTTTTAGAGCTGGAACATACCCTTTTCGAGTTTGTTAGATTACGAATGTTATTTCTTGTCAATACGTCGCTTGCGTTGCGTTTGTCTCTTAGATATTCCGTTTTCTTCCTATTTCCTATTTGCGTTTGACTCTCGTGTTGCACCCCTTTTCCGCTTTTTGTTTTTGTTTTCGCGTGATTAGACGACTAAAATAATGAATTGTACGACGGACTTTGAAATACCATAACTTTGCGTACGAAGCTCCGAATTACATGATTTTTTCACATTTTATTCCTCTTTTCGAGATATACGATGCTATGGGTTGCTGAAGGCAGTCCGACCCCGTTTTCGAGCTCAAAATGCTTTATTTAGATCGATACGGTTTATTTCTAGAGCTGGAAGATGCCCTTTTTGAGTTTATTAGGATACGAATGTCATTTCTTATAAGTACGCCGCTTGCGTTGCGTTTGTCTCTCGGATACTCCTTTTGCTTCCTATTTCCTGTTTTCGCTTGTATCTTGTGTTGCACCCCTTTTCCGATTTTTGTGTTTTTCACATGATTAGACGACTAAAACAATGAATTGTAGGACGGACTTTGAAATACCATAACTTTGCGTACGCTGCTCCGAATTACATGATTTTTTCACATTTTATTCCTCTTTTCGAGATAAACGATGCTGCGGGATGCTGAAGGCAGCCCGACCCAGTTTTCGAGCTCAAAATGATTTATTTAGGTCGATACGTTTGATTTTTAGAGCCGGAAGATGACCTTTTCGAGTTTATTAGGATACGAACGTCATTTCTTGTAAACACGCCGCTTGTGTTGCGTTTGTCTCTTGGATATTCCTTTTGCTTCCCATTTCCGATTTGCATTTGTCTCTCGTGTTGCACCCCTTTTCCGCTTTTTGGTTTTGTTTTCACGTGATTAGACGACTAAAACAATGAATTGTACGACAAGCTTTGAAATACCATAACTTTGCACTAGGATGCTTCGATTTTTTTATTGCATGATTTTTTTACATTTTATTCCTCTTTTCAAGATAAACCATGCAGCGGGATGCTGAAGGCAGCCCGACCCAGTTTTCGAGCTCAAAATGCTTTATTTAGGTTGATACGTTTGATTTTTAGAGCCGGGAGATGCCATTTTCGAGTTTGTTAGGATACGAATGTCATTTCTTGTCAATACGCCGCTTGTGTTGCGTTTGTCTCTTGGATATTCCTTTGCTTCCTATTTCCTGTTTGCGTTTGTCTCTCGTATTGAACCCCTTTTCCGCTTTTTGTTTTTGTTTTCACGTGATTAGACGAATAAAACAATGTTTGTCTCTTGTGTTGCACCCCTTTTCTGCTTTTTGTTTTTGTTTTCACATGATTAGACGACTAAAACAATGAATTTTACGACGGGCTTTAAAAGACCATAACTTTGCATACGAAGCTCTGAATTACATGATTTTTTCACATTTTATTCCTCTTTTCGAGATAAACAATGTCGTGGGTTGCTGAAGGCATCCCGACCCCGTTTTCGAGCTCAAAATACTTTATTTAGGTCGATACATTTGATTTTTAGAGTCGGGAGATGCCCTTTTCGAGTTTGTTAGGATACAAATGTCATTTCTTGTCCATACGCCGCTTGCGTTGCGTTTGTCTCTCGGATATTCCTTTTGCTTCCTATTTCTTATTTTCGTTTGTCTCTCGTGTTGCACCCCTTTTCCACTTTTTGTTCGTGATTAGACGACTAAAACAATGAATTGTATGACGGGCTTTGAAATACCATAACTTTGCGTACGAAACTCCGAACTACATGATTTTTTTCACATTTTATTCCTCTTTTCGAGATAAATCATGCCGCGGGTTGCTGAAGGCAGCCTGGCCCCGTTTTTGAGCTCAAAATGCTTTATTTAAATCGAAACATACGAATTTAGAGCCGGGAGATGCCCTTTTCGAGTTTGTTAGGATACAAATGGCATTTCTTATCAATACACCGCTTGCGTTACGTTTGTCTCTCGGATATTCCTTTTGCTTCCTATTTCCTATTTGCGTTTGTCTCTCGTCTTGCATCCCTTTTCCGCTTTTTGTTTTTGTTTTCACGTGATTAGACGACTAAAACAATGAATTGTACGACAGGCTTTGAAATACCATAACTTTGCGTACGAAGCTCCGAATTAAATCATTTTTTTTCAAATATTATTTTTCTTTTCGAGATAAACCATGCCGCGGGTTGCTGATGGCAGCCCGACCCCGTTTTCGAGCTTAAAATGCTTTATTTTGGTCGATGCGATAGATTTTTAGAGTCGGAACATACCCTTTTCGAGTTTGTTAGATTACGAATGTTATTTCTTGTCAATACCCCGCTTGCGTTGCGTTTGTCTCTCGGATATTCCTTTGCTTCCTATTTCTTATTTGCGTTTGTCTCTCGTGTTGCACCCCTTTTCCGCTTCTTGTTTTTGTTTTCGCGTGATTAGACGACTAAAACAATGAATTGTATGACGGGCTTTGAAATACCATAACTTTGCGTACGAAGCTCCGAATTACATGATTGTTTCACATTTTATTCCGCTTTTCAAGATAAACGATGTTGCAGGTTGCTGAAGGCAGCTGACCCCGTTTTTGAGATCAAAATGCTTTATTTAGATCGATACGTTTGATTTTTAGAGCCGAAAGATGCCCTTTTCGAATTTATTAGGATACGAATGTCATTTCTTGGAAATACGCCGCTTACGTTGCGTTTGTCTCTTGGATATTCCTTTTGCTTCCCATTTCCTATTCGCGTTTGTCTCTCGTGTTGCACCCCTTTTCCGGTTTTTGTTTTTGTTTTCACGTGATTAGACGACTAAAACAATGAATTGTGCGACGGGCTTTGAAATACCATAACTTTGCATACGAAGCTCCGAATTGCATGATGTTTTTGCATTTTATTCCTCTTTTCAATATAAACCATGCCGCGGGTTGCTGATGGTAGCCCGACCCTGTTTTCGAGCTCAAAATGCTTTATTTAGTTCGATACGATGGATTTTTAGAGCCGGAAGATGCCCTTTTCGAGTTTGTTAGGTTACAAATGTCATTTCTTGTCAATACGCCGCTTGTGTTGCGTTTGTCTCTTCGATATTCCATTTGCTTCCTATTTCCTATTTGCGTTTATCTCTCGTGTTGCACCCCTTTTCCGCTTTTTGTTTTTGTTTTGACGTGATTAGACGACTAAAACAATGAATTGTACGACGGGCTTTGAAATACCATAACTTTGCGTACGAAGCTCCTAATTACATGATTTTTTCACATTTTATTCCTCTTTTCGAGATATACGATACTACGGGTTGCTGAAGGCAGCCCGACCTCGTTTTCGAGCTCAAAATGCTTTATTTAGGTCGATACATTTTATTTTTAGAGCTAGAAGATGCCCTTTTTGAGTTTATTAGGATACGAATGTCATTTCTTGTATATACACCGGTTCGTTGCGTTTGTCTCTTGGATATTCCTTTTGCTTCCTATTTCCTATTTTCGTTTGTCTCTCATGTTGCACCCCTTTTCCGCTTTTTGTTTTTGTTTTCACATGATTAGATGTTTAAAACAATGAATTATACGACATGCTTTAAAATACCATAACTTTGCATACGAAGCTCCGAATTGCATGATTTTTTCACATTTTTGTTCCTCTTTTCGAGATAAACCATGTTGTGGGATGCTAAAGGCAGTCCGACCCTGTTTTCGAGCTCAAAATACTTTATTTAGGTCGATACGTTTGATTTTTAGAGCCGGGAGATGCCCTTTTCGAGTTTGTTATGATACGAATGTCATTTCTTGTCAATACGCCGCTTGCGTTGCGTTTGTCTCTCGGATATTCCTTTTGCTTCCTATTTTCTATTTTCGTTTGTATCTCGTGTTGCACCCCTTTTCCGCTTTTTGTTATTTTTTTCACGTGATTAGACGACTAAAACAATGAATTGTAAGGCGGGCTTTGAAATACCATAACTTTGCGAACGAAGCTCTGAATTACATTATTTTTTCAAATTTTATTCCTCTTTTTGAGATAAACAATGCCGTGGGTTGCTGAAGGCAGCCTGGCCCTAATTTCGAACTCAAAATGCTTTATTGAGGTTGATACATTTGAGTTTTAGAGCCGGGAGATTCCCTTTTCGAGTTTGTTAGGATACGAATGTCATTTCTTGTCAATATGCCGCTTGCGTTGCGTTTGTCTCTTGGATATTCCTTTTGCTTCCTATTTTCTATTTGCTTTTTTCTCTCGTGTTGCACCCCTTTTCCGCTTTTTGTTTTTTTCACATGATTAGACGACTAAAACAATGAATTGTAGGATGGGCTTTGAAATACCATAACTTTGCGTACGATGCTCCGAATTACATGATTTTTTCACATTTTATTCCTCTTTTCGAGATAAACGATGCTGCTGGATGCTGAAGGCAGCCCGACCCGTTTTTGAGCTCAAAATGCTTTATTTAGGTCCATACCTTTGATTTTTAGAGCCGGAACATGTGCTTTACGAGTTTGTTACGATACAAATGTCATTTCTTGTCAATACGCCGCTTGCGTTGCGTTTGTCTCTTGGATATTCCTTTGCTTCCTATTTCCTGTTTGCGTTTGTCTCTCGTGTTGCACCCCTTTTCTGCTTTTTGTTTTGTTTTCACGTGATTAGATGACTAAAACAATGAATTGTACGACGAGCTTTGAAATACCATAACTTTGCATCGAAGCTCCGAATTACATGATTTTTTCACATTTTATTCCTCTTTTCGAGATAAACGATGATGCGGGTTGCTGAAGGAAGCCCGACCCCGTTTTTAAGCTCAAAATGCTTATTTAGGTCGATACGTTGGATTTCTAGAGCCAAAGATGCCCTTTTCGAGTTTGTTGGGATACAAATTTCATTTCTTTTCAATGCGCCGCTTGCATTGTGTTTGCCTCTCGGATATTCCTTTTGTTTCCTATTTCCTATTTGTGTTTGTATCTCGTGTTGCACCACTTTTCCGCTTTTTGTTTTAGTTTTCACGTGATTAGAAGACTAAAACAATGAATTGTATGACAGACTTAGAAATACCATAATTTTGCGTACAAAGCTCCGAATTACATGATTTTTTCACATTTTATTCCTCTTTTCGAGATAAACGATGCTGTGGGTTGCTGAAGACAGCCCGACCCATTTTCGAGCTCAAAATGCTTTATTTAAGTTGATACGTTGGTTTTTTAAAGCCGGAAGATGCCCTTTTCGAGTTTGTTAGGATACGATTGTCATTTCTTTTCAATACGCTGTTTGCGTTGCGTTTGTCTATCGGATATTCCTTTTGATTCCTATTTCCTATTTGCGTTTGTCTCTCGTGTTGCACCCCTTTTCCGCTTTTAGTTTTTGTTTTCACGTGATTAGACGACTGAAACAATGAATTGTATGACAGCTTTGAAATACCATAACTTTTGATAACATGTTATCCGTTGTAGTATTTACATCATTCTTAGGTTTAGTTTTGATATGATTTCTTGAATTTTACCGATTATTTGAGTTTATTCGAGGCTTTTATCTACTATTTCTTGTTTTGCTTAGGAAACGAAGACTTGAAGAAACACGAAAGATTACGGCAAATCAACCCCGAAAACGTGGCAAAGTGAGCAGAGACGATATGTGCACGGCCATGGAAGCAAACGGATCACTCGAGCATCGAGCGAAAGGAGCGGAAATAGCAAATGAATGTGTACACGCTCGGCCATGGAGTGAGCCCGCTTGGGCTGAGGTTGCAAAATTAGAGCCAAAAATCCCCAAGAGCAAGCACGACTCGAGCACAAAGACAACATTGTCGGGCATGTGTGCCCGCTCGGGCTGAGTATTGCACCCGATCGGGCTGCAATTTGAACCAGAAATTCGTCGAGAGTTAGCCCGACTAGCGCTGGTAGTTGAGACGCGCGGGCAAGGGAGCCCGACCTGGCTAAGTATGGTGCACGTGCGGGCTCAAGTCTGCACGAGCGGGTAGAGGTTGTGCCCGAGTGGGCCGCCTAATCCGGAGCAACCTTCGTTGAAGGTTTGAACGGACAATTAAAGGAAAGACAAGCCATCTAGGGCAAGGGGACGAAGCACAGACAAAAGAGGACACCTAGAGACACACAAGAAAGAGGAGAGAGCACGGATTGAAGACTTTGGGCATCCGAAGGATTCATCCGAAGCCAACGCTCGGGATGATAGGGGAGTCGAACACTTACTTTGTTTTTGTTTACTTCTCTATGTATTCTGAGTAGATCTGTTGTCATGGGTTAGGGATGCCATTGTAATGGATTGTTTGAGTTATTAATGCTTGATTTTCGGTTTTGTTCAATTGAATGGTTCGATAGGTTATAGATTTATGTGTAATGCCTTCATACGTTGTTGATTTCAAGTTTGGATAAGACTAGATCTATTCTACTGAGATTAGACACGTTTGATGGAGATTAGAGATTCGTCTAGGTTTGGGAGAGTCAAGCTTGAGTCTCATGAATGAACCTCCGAATGAATTAGATTAATGAGACCGGTCGATTAATCTATTTAGGAACGACAATAATCGAGGTAGAATTCCCATTGTTCTTAATGCATCTAGAAGTTCCGCGTTACATAGTGTAAAGGATACATGTATAGGGGTATATAAGTCTTTTTGTAATTAGATCTATTATTATTGTAATTAGGTCTAACTTTGTATATTTAGCCGTTTCGGCTCATTTGAATCAATTAATCTGATTTTAAATTATCATGGTATCAGAGCATAAAGTCTAACGACACAAGAAACTTTCCTAAAAACTCGGCCGGCCTCTCCTCCCCTCTCCAACCGCCGCCGCCACCAATCCCCCCCTCTTTCTTTGCGGCCGCCGATCACCCTGTTCCTCTTCTCCGGCCGTTCACCTCTCTTCTCTCTTCCCAGCCGTCGTACGCCACTTGCCAACACACAAAACGCACCAAAACCCTAAATTTCAGGCCGTTGTCCTCCACTCCTCCCACCGGCCCGCTTTTATCGCGTCCCGGGTCGCCGCTCGTTGCCTGTCCCGCGCCGCGCCCCGTTGCTGGTACATCGCGGTTCTCTTCCGTTCCAAACCGTAGATCCGCATTCCTAACCCTTGATCTATTGTCCTAACCCTAGATCTACATCACCAAACCCTAATTCGTGCCCCTCTTGCTCACCGTCTTCAAACCCTAACTCATGGCCGGCCAAACAAGTCATCCTACCGCACGTGTTTCCGATGCGGCCCCGACTTTCAATCCACAACATCCGCTCAGCACCCTTCTCACCGTCAACATGGCCAACATCACCAAGCTGACGCCGACCAACTTCCTCACATGGAATGTTCAGATTCGTGCCCTTCTTGAAGGCCACAATTTCCAATGTTTCATTGAGGACAACTCTATTGTTCCTCCCGCCAAAGATCCACCGTGATGGAGTGTCCGTCGGCATTTTATTCCTCCATGGAAGCAACAAGACCGTATCCTCTTCTCAGCCCTATTTGGAGCAATTTCGGCCTCTCTACAGCCTCTAATTGCACGCGCCCCGTCCTCCTACGAGGCGTGGAAGACACTCGCCAACACTTATGGTAAAGCGTCTCGCGACCATCTTCTACAACTTCGTGATAAGATCAAACGCTCCTCAAAAGGATCCCAATCCATTGATGAATACCTATGTGCTATCACGACTAGTGCTGATGAGCTTGCCCTATTGGGAAAGCCGCTTGATCACGAAGATGTCCTCGATGCAATTCTAGATGATCTTG
>CM071860.1:8431237-8451190 GCA_036759665.1 Gynandropsis gynandra
TCGCTCATATCCCTATGTAGCGCGGAACTTCTAGATGCAGTAAGAACAATGGGAATTCTACCTCGATAATTACCGTTCCTTAATAGATTAACCGATTGGCCAAATTCTCGTTAACCTAATTCATTCGAAAGTATATTCACGAGACTCAAATCTGACTCTCTCAAGCCTAGACTAATCTCTAATCTCCTTCAAACATGCTTAATATCAGTACAATAGATCTAGTCTTATCCTAACTTGAAATCAACAATGTATGAAGGCATTACGCACGAATCGAGTTTTAGGCTGATGGCAGCCTAACCCAGTTTTAGAACTCACAATCCTTTATTCAGGTCGATACGTTGGATTTTTAGAGCCGAGAGATGCCCTTTTCGAGTTTGTTAGGATACGAATGTCATTTCTTGTCAATACGCCGCTTGCGTTGCGTTTGTCTCTCGGGAATTCCGTTTGCTTCCTATTTCCTATTGCGTTTGTCTCTCGTGTTGCACACCTTTTCCGCTTTTTGTTTTTGTTTTCACGTGATTAGACGACTAAAACAATGAATTGTAAGACGGGCTTTGAAATACCATAACTTTGCGTAAGACGCTCCGAATTGCATAATTTTTTCACATTTTATTCCTCTTTTAAAGATAAACCATGTTGTGTGTTTCTAAAGGCAGCCCGACCCCGTTTTCGAGCTCAAAATGCTTTATTTAGCTCGATACGTTTGATATTTAGAGCCAGAAGATGCCCTTTCCGAGTTTGTTAGGATATGAATGTCATTTCTTGTCCATACCCCGCTTGCGTTGCGTTTGTCTCTGGGATATTCTTTTTGTTTCCTATTTCCTATTTGTGTTTGTCTCTCGTGTTGCACCCCTTTTCTGCTTTTTGTTTTTGTTTTCACGTGATTAGACGACTAAAACAATGAATTGTACGACGGGCTTTGAAATACCATAACTTTGCGTACGAAGCTTCGAATTGCATGATTTTTTCACATTTTATTCCTCTTTTCGAGATAAACCATGCTGCGGGTTTCTGAAGGCAGCCCGACTCTATTTTCGAGCTCAAAATGCTTTATTTAGGATGATACGTTTGATTTTTAGAGCTAGAAGATGCCCTTTTCGAGTTTGTTAGGGTACGAATGTCATTTCTTGTCAATACGCCGCTTGCGTTGCGTTTGTCTCTTGGATATTTTGTTTGCTTCCTATTTCCTATTTGCGTTTGTCTCTCGTGTTGCACCCCTTTTCCTCTTTTTGTTTTTGATTTCACGTGATTAGACGACTAAAACAATGAATTGTACACTGGGCTTTGAAATACCATAACTTTGCGTACGAAGCACCAAATTACATGATTTTTTCACATTTTATTCCTCTTTTCGTGATAAACGATACTGTGGTTTTCTGAAGGCAGCCCCCCCAGTTTCGAACTCAAAATGCTTTATTTAGGTCGATACGTTGGATTGTTAGAGCCGGGAGATGCACTTTTCGAGTTTGTTAGGATACGAATGTCATTTCTTGTCAATACGCCGCTTGTGTTGCCTTTGTCTCTCGGATATTCCTTTTGCTTCCTATTTCCGTTTGTCTCTCGTGTTGCACCCCTTTTCGGTTTTTTGTTTTTTATTTTCACGTGATTAGATGACTAAAACAATGAATTGTACGACGGGCTTTGAAATACCATAACTTTGCGTACGAAGCTCCGAATTACATAATTTTTTCACATTTTATTCCTCTTTCCGAGATATATGATGTTGCGGGTTTGTAAAGGCAGCCCGACCCCGTTTCAGAACTCAAAATGCTTTATTTAGATCGATACGTTGGATTTTATGAGCCGAGAGATGCCTTTTTCGAGTTTGTTAGGATACAAATGTCATTTCTTCTCAATACGCCGCTTGCATTGTGTTTGTCTCTCGGATATTCCTTTTGCTTCCTTTTTCCTATTTGCGTTCGTCACTCGTGTTGCACCCCTTTTCCGCATTTTGTTTTTGTTTTCATGTTATTAGACGACTAAAATAATGCATTGTACGACGGGCTTTGAAATACCATAACTTTGCGTACAAAGCTCCGAATTACATAATTTGTTTCACATTGTATTCCTCTTTTCGAGTTAAACAATTCCGTGGGTTTCTGAAGGCAGCCCGACCCCGTTTTCAAACTCAAAATGCTTTATTTAAGTCGATACATTGGATTTTTAGAGCCGGGAGATGCCCTTTTCGAGTTTGTTGGGATATGAATGTCATTTCTTGTCAATACACCGCTTGTGTTTGCCTCTCGGATATTCCTTTTGCTTTCTATTTTCTATTTGTGTTTGTCTATCGTGTTGCACCCCTTTTCCGCTTTTTGTTTTTTGTTTTCACGTGATTAGACGACTAAAACAATGAATTGTACGACGGGCTTTGAAATACCATAACTTTGCATACGAAACTCCGAATTACATGATTTTTTTCACATTTTATTCCTCTCTTCGAGATAAACCATGCCGCAGGTCGCTGAAGGGAGCCCAACCCCGTTTTCAAGCTCAAAATGCTTTATTTAGGTCTATACGTTCGATTTTTAGAGCCGGGAGATGCCCTTTTCGAGTTTGTTAGGATAGGAATGTCATTTCTTGTCAATACGCCGCTTGCATTGCATTTGTCTCTCGGATATTCCTTTTGCTTCCTATTTCTTATTTGTGTTTGTCTCTCTTGTTGCACCCCTTTTTCGGTTTTTTGTTTTTGTTTTCACGTGATTAGACGACTAAAACAATGAATTTTATGACGGGCTTTGAAATACCATAACTTTGCGTACGAAGCTCCGAATTACATGATTTTTTTCACATTTTATTTTCTCTTTTCGAGATAAACCATGCTGCGGGTTGCTGAAGGCAGCCCGACCCCAGTTTTTAGCTCAAAATGCTTTATTTAGGTCGATATGATGGATTTTTAGATTCGAAAGATGCCCTTTTCGAGTTTGCCAGGTTACGAATGTCATTTCTTGTCAATACCCCGCTTGTGTTGCGTTTGCCTCTTGCTAACACGTAATCCGTCGTAGTATTTACATGTTTCTTAGGTTTAGTTTTGATTAGATTTCTTGGACTTTACCGAGTTATTGAGCATATTCGAGGATTTTATCTACATTTCTTGTTTTGTGTAGGAAATGAAGACATGAAGGAAAACACGGGCTAATGGAATGCACGCTCGGGCAGACCAGCCCGCACGGGCTGAATGTGGTGCACACACGGGCTGATGGACTGCACGAGCGGGTGCATTGTGTGCCCGCGCGGGTCCACTTTTTTCTCAACAACTTTCCTTGAATTTTGAATGGGCTGAATTTAAAAAGAATAGAAGGGGAAAGCAAAGAACAGACTGGAAAAGGCAAGAGAACAAGGGGAACAAACCAGGCAAAGGAGAAGAGAGAGAACACGACCGAAGAAGGAGACTTCGGGGAGCCGAAGGATTCGTCAGAGGTTACGCTCGGGAGGATAGGGGAGTCGAACACTTACTTCATTTTTGTTTGCTTCTCTATGTATTCTGAGTAGTTCTCATTGCCATGGGCTAGGGATGTCATTGTATTGGATTGTTTAAGTTATTAATGCTTGATTTCGGTTTTGTTCAATTGAATGGTTCGATTTGTGCATAAAATCTTCATACGTTGTTGATTTCATGCTTGAATAAGACTAGATCTATTCTACTGAGATTAGGCATGTTTGAGGGAGATTAGAGATTCGTCTAGGCTTGGGAGAGTCAGATTTGAGTCCCGTGAATGAACTTTCGAATGAATTAGGTTAACGAGAATTTGGCCAATCGGTTAATCTATTTAGGTACAGTAATAATCGAGGTAGAATTCCCATTGTTCATCATGCATCTAGAAGTTCCGCACTACATAGGGATATGAGTGTCGTTGATTTCCTAGATAGAGAATTTAGGCTTGAGAGAGTCATTTCCGTTTATAGAAGTCGAGTTCCCATCCGACATTAGAGGGTTAATTCCCCATCGTTCTTCATGTATCTAGAAGTTCCGCACTACATAGGGATATGGGTGACGTGATTTCCTAGGTAGGAGATTTAGAATTACGCCAAGTCATTTCTAGCATTAGGGGTAGAGTTCCCTACTGTTCTTCATGCATCTAGACGTTCCGCGCTGCATCAGAAAATGAGCGATGTTGGTTTCCTAGGTAGAGGATTAGATATTAGTTCCCCATCGATTTATACAAACCGACTTCACGATCCTTAGAAACATCCATTGCATGTTCTGGTATTCCCGAAGCCCATGGTACTCTATCTTTTTGAGTCTAGCTTTGTCATCCTTAATTATCTTTACTTTCCCGTCTCATAATCTTATATTGATCGATCTACTTCTCATGAACTCTTAGTTCTAACGCTGCACTCAGTCCCCAGAGTTCGACCCTTGTACTACACGAACCGTATACTTGCGGTAGAGTGGTCTTGGAAATAAATAAAACTCTGATTCCAACCATCACCTCTCGGATATTCTGTTTGCTTCCTTTGCGTAAGAAGCTCTGAATTACATGATTTTTTCACATTCTATTCCTCTTTTTGAGATAAACGATGCTGAGGGTTGCTGAAGGCAGCCCGTCCCCGTTTTCGAGCTCAAAATACTTTATTTAGGTCGATACGTTGGGATTTTAGAGCCAGGAGATGCCCTTTTCGAATTTGTTGAGATACGAATGTCAATTCTTGTCAATACGCCGCTTGCGTTGCGTTTGTCTCTCGGATATTCCTTTTGCTTCCTATTTCCTATTTGCGTTTGTCTCTCGTGTTGCACCCCTTTTCCGCTTCTTGTTTTTGTTTTCACGTGATTAGACGAGTAAAACAATGAATTGTACGACGGCCTTTGAAATACCATAACTTTGCGTACGAAACTCCGAATTACATGCTTTTTTCACATTTTATTCCTCTTTTCGAGATAAACGATGCTGCAGGAAGCTGTAGGCAGCCCGACCCCGTTTCCGTGCTCAAAAAGCTTAATTTAGGTCGATACGATGGATTTTTAGAGCTAGGAGATGCCCTTTTCGAGTTTCTTAGGATACGAATGTCAATTCTTGTCAGTACGCCGCTTGTGTTGCATTTGTCTCTCGGATATTCCTTTTGTTTCCTATTTCCTATTTGTGTTTGTCTCTCGTGTTGCATCCCTTTTCCGCTTTTTGTTTTTGTATTCACGTGATTAGACGAGTAAAACAATGAATAGTACGACGGGCTTTGAAATACCATAACTTTGCGTAAGAAGCTCCGAATTACATGATTTTTTCACATTTTATTCCTCTTTGTAAGATAAACGATGTTGTGGGTTACTGAAGGCAGCCCGACCCCGCTTTTGAGCTCAAAATGCTTTATTTAGGTAGATACGTTGGATTTTTAGAGTCGGGAGATGCCCTTTTCGAGTTTGTTAGGATACGAATGTCAATTCTTGTCAATACACCGCTTGCGTTCCGTTTGTCTCTCGGATATTCCTTTTGCTTCCTATTTCCTATTTGTGTTTGTCTCTCGTGTTGCACCCCTTTTCCACTTTTTTTTTTGTTTTCACGTAATTAGACGACTAAAACAATGAACTGTACGACGGGCTTTGAAATACCATAACTTTGCGTACTAAGCTCCGAATTACATGATTTTTCACTTTTAGAGTCGGGAGATGCCCTTTTCGAGTTTCTAAGGATACGAATGTCAATTCTTGTCAACACGCAGCTTACGTTGCGTTTGTCTCTTGGATATTCCTTTTGCTTCCTATTTCCTATTTGTGTTTGTCTCTTGTGTTGCACCCCTTTTCCGCTTCATGTTTTTGTTTTCATCTGATTAGACGACTAAAACAATGAATTGTACGATGTGCTTTGAAATACCATAACTTTGCGTACGAAGCTCCGAATTACATGATTTTGTCACATTTTATTCCTCAATTCGAGATAAATGATGCTGCAGGATGCTGTAGGTAGCTCGACCCCATTTTCGTGCTCAAAAAGCTTTATTTAGGTCGATACGATGGATTTTTAGAGTCGGGAGATGCCCTTTTCGAGTTTCTTAGGATATGAATGTCAATTCTTGTCAATACGCCGCTTGCGTTGCGTTTGTCTCTCGGATATTCCTTTTGTTTCCTATTTCCTATTTGCGTTTGTCTCTCATGTTGCACCCCGTTTCCGCTTTTTGTTTTTGTTTTCACGTTATTAGACAACTAAAACAATGAATTGTACGAAGGGCTTTGAAATACCATAACTTTGCGTAAGATGCTCCGAATTACATGATTTTTTCACATTTTATTCCTCTTTTCAAGATAAACGATGCTGCTGGTTGCTGAAGATAGGCAGACTCAATTTTCGAGATCAAAATGCTTTATTTAAATCGATACGTTGGATTTTTAGAGCCGGGAGATGCCCTTTTCGAGTTTGTTAGGATACGAATGTCAATTCTTGTCAATACACCGCTTGCGTTGCGTTTGTCTCTCAGATATTCCTTTTGTTTCCTATTTCCTATTTGCGTTTGTCTCTCGTGTTGCACCCCTTTTCCGCTTATTTTTTTTTGTTTTCAATTGATTAGACGACTACAACAATGAATTGTACGACGGGCTGTGAAATACCATAACTTTGCGTACGAAGCTCTGAATTACATGACTTTTCATATTTTATTCCTCTTTTCGAGATAAACGATGCTATGGGTTGCTGAAGGCAGCCCGACCCCGTTTTCGAGCTCAAAATGCTTTATTTAGGTCGATACGTTGGATTTTTCGAGCCGGGAGATGCCCTTTTCGAGTTTGTTAGGATAAGAAAGTCATTTCTTGTCAATACACCGCTTGCGTTGCGTTAGTCTCTCGGATATTCCTTTTGCTTCCTATATCCTAGTTGCATTTGTCTCTCGTGTTACACCCCTTTTCCGCTTTTTTTTTGTTTTCACGTAATTAGACGACTAAAACAATGAACTGTACGACGGGCTTTGAAATACCATAACTTTGCGTATGAAGCTCCGAATTACATGATTTTTCACTTTTTATTCCTCTTTTCGAGATAAACGATGCTGCGGGTTGCTGAAGGCAGCCCGGCCCCGTTTTCGAGCACAAAATGCTTTATTTAGGTCGATACGTTGGATGTTTAGAGACGAGAGATGCCATTTTCGAGTTTGTTAGGATACGAATGTCATTTCTTTTCAATATGCCGCTTGCGTTGCGTTTTTCTCTGGGATATTCCTTTGTTTCCTATTTCCTATTTGCGTTTGTCTCTTGTGTTGCACCCCATTTCCGCTTTTTATTTTTGTTTTACGTGATTAGACGACTAAAACAATGAATTGTACGACGGACTTTGAAATACCATAACTTTGCGTAAGAAGCTCCGAATTACATGATTTTTTCACATTTTATTCATCTTATCGAGATAAACGATGCTGAGGGTTGCTGAAGGCAGCCCGTCCTTGTTTTCGAGCTCAAAATACTTTATTTAGGTCGATACGTTGGGATTTTAGAGCCGGGAGATGCCCTTTTCAAATTTGTTGAGATACGAATGTCAATTCTTGTCAATACGCCGCTTGCGTTGCGTTTGTCTCTCGGATATTCCTTTAGCTTTATATTTCCTATTTGCGTTTGTCTCTCGTGTTGCACCCCTTTTCCGCTTCTTGTTTTTGTTTTCACATGATTAGACGACTAAAACAATGAATTGTATGACGACCTTTGAAATACAATAACTTTGCGTACGAAGCTCCGAATTACATGATTTTTTCACATTTTATTCCTCTTTTCGAGATAAACGATGCTGCAGGAAGCTGTAGGCAGCCCGTCCCCGTTTCCGTGCTCAAAAAGCTTTATTTAGGTCGATAAGATGGATTTTTAGAGCCAGGAGATGCCCTTTTCGAGTTTCTTAGGATACGAATGTCAATTCTTGTCAATACGCCGCTTGCGTTGCATTTGTCTCTCGGATATTCCTTTTGTTTCCTATTTCCTATTTGCGTTTGTCGCTCGTGTTTCACCCCTTTTCCGCTTTTTGTTTTTGTTTTCACGTAATTAGACGAGTAAAAAAATGAATTGTACGACAGGCTTTTGAAATACCATAACTTTGAGTAAGAAGCTCCGAATTACATGATTTTTTCACATTTTATTTTTCTTTTCAAATTAAACGATGTTGTGGATTACTGAAGGTAGCCCGACCCCGTTTTTGAGCTCAAAATGCTTTATTTAGGTCGATACGTTGGACTTTTAGAGTCGGGAGATGCCCTTTTCAAGTTTGTTAGGATACGAATGTCAATTCTTGTCAATAAACCGCTTGCATTGCGTTTGTCTCTCGGATATTCCGTTTGCTTCCTATTTCCTATTTGCGTTTGTCTCTCGTGTTGCACCCCTTTTCCGCTTATTTTTTTTCACATGATTTGACGACTAAAACAATGAATTGTACGACGGGCTTTGAAATACCATAACTTTGCGTACGAAGCTCCGAATTACATGAATTTTTCACATTGTATTCCTCTTTTCGAGATAAACGATGCTGCGGGTTGCTGAAGGCAGCCCGACCCTGTTTTCGAGCTCAAAATGCTTTATTTAAGTCGATACGTTGGATTTTTAGAGCCGAGAGATGCCCTTTTCGAGTTTGTTAGGATAAGAATGGCAATTCTTGTCAATACGCTGCTTGCGTTGCGTTTGTCTCTCGGATATTCCTTATGCTTCCTATTTCCTAGCTGCATTTGTCTCTCATGTTACACCCCTTTTCTGCTTGTTTTTTTTGTTTTCACATAATTAGATGACTAAAATAATGAACTGTACGACGGGCTTTGAAATACCGTAACTTTGCGTACGAAGCTCTGAATTACATGATTTGTTCACATTTTAATCCCCTTTTCGATATAAACGATGTTGCGTGTTGCTCAAGGCAGCCCGACCCCATTTTTGAGCTCAAAATGCTTTATTTAGATCGATACATTGTATTTTTTACGGACGAGAGATGCCCTTTCAGAGTTTGTTAGGATACGAATGTCATTTCTTTTCAATATGCCGCTTGCGTTGCGTTTGTATCTGGGATATTCCTTTTGTTTCCTATTTCCTACTTGCATTTGTCTCTCGTGTTGAACCCCTTTTCCGCTTTTTTTTTGTTTTCACGTGATTAGACGACTAAAACAATGAATTGTACGACGGGCTTTGAAATACCATAACTTTGCGTAAGAAGCTCCGAATTACATGATTTTTTCATATTTTATTCCTCTTTTCGAGATAAACGATGCTGCGGGGTTCTGAAGGCAGCTCAACCCCGTTTTCGAGCTCAAAATTCTTTATTTAGGTCGATATGTTGGATATATAGAGCCGGGAGATGCCCTTTTCGAGATTGTTAGGATACTAATGTCATTTCTTGTCAATACGCCGCTTGCGTTGCGTTTGTCTCTCGGATATTCCTTTTGCTTCCTATTTCCTATTTGTGTTTGTCTCTCTTATTGCACCCCTTTTCTGCTTTTTGTTTTTGTTTTCACGTGATTAGACGACTAAACAAATGAATTGTACGACGGGCTTTGAAATAGCATAACTTTGCGTAAGAAGCTTCGAATTACATAATCTTTTCACATTTTATTCCTCTTTTCGAGATAAACGATATTGCTGGTTACTGATGGCAGCCCGACCTCGTTTTCGAGCTCAAAATGCTTCATTTAGGTCAATACGTAGGATTTTTAGAGCCGGGAGATGCCATTTTCGAGTTTGTTAGGATACGAATGTCATTTCTTGTCAATACGCTGCTAGCATTGCGTTTGTCTCTCGGATATTCCTTTTAGGAAAAACGAGCACCATGGAAATACATGCCACTCAGCCAAAGAAAGACGATAGAGAGTTGGCCGAAATGGGCGCTAAATACTTTTCGAGAAATTTCCTCCAAATCACTAGTATGACTATCGAAATCGTGAGCATCAGCATGTAGGTTCCAGATCCAAGTGGTAGTATCAGGTCCCTTAGCTATTGTTCTTGGGAAATGACCGGGTTTAGCCCATTCCTCGAAAGAAGTTTTTATGGGATCCCTATCTACCAAAATTTTGACTTTCTAGTTGCGTTGGTATCTCGTAATGCACCCTTTTTCCGCTTATTGTTTTGTTTTCACATGATTAGACGACTAAAACAATGAATTGAACGACGGGCTTTGAAATATCATAACTTTGCGTACGAAGCCCTGAATCACATGAATTTTTCACATTTTAGTCCTCTTTTCCAGATAAACGATGCTGCGGGTTGCTGAAGGCAGCCCGACCCCATTTTTGAGCTCAAAATGCTTTGTTTAGGTCGATACGTGGGATTTTTAGAGCCGGAAGATGCCCTTTTCGAGTTTATTAGGATACGAAGGTCATTTCTTGTCAATACGCCTCTTGCGTTCTTTTGTCTCTCGGATTCCTTTTGCTACCTATTTCCTATTTGCGTTTATCTCTCGTGTTGCACCCCTTTTCCACTTATTGTTTTTGTTTTCATGTGATTAGCAGTGTTCTAAAAATCCTTCTGGGCGTCCGCCTAGGCCCCGCCTAGGCGCTGGGCGCTCTCTGGCCGCCCGCCTAATCTCTAGGCGGTCTTCTTTTTTCAAAAAAAAAAGTGACGTCAAAACGACGTCGTTTTGGTACCTAAGAAAAAAAAAACTAACATCTATCCATGTGTTTACCTTCATCGACTTTGCCATCATCATTTCATTTGTCTTCTTCTTTATCTAAGTCTCTTGTCCTCGCATTTGTATCTGATCCTCGTCTTTGTCTTCATCCTTGTTTTCTTATCTTCTATTGTCTCTTGTATATTGACATCGTCTTCATCTTTTGTCATCGCCTTCATTTCTCATCTTTGTTTCATCTCCACCCTTGGCTTCATGTCTCGCATTCGTCATCACCTCTCGCCTTTGCCCTTGTCTTGGTCTAACACCATCCTTACTCGACATCTATTTTTATATATTTTGTTTGTTTAATGTTATTTTCCGTTGTATGCTTGATAATTTAATATTAATATTTATAAATATTTTTTATAAATACTAAACTTTATTTATTTATATATGTTTTTATAAAATTAAGTATTTTATAATTATATTAAATAAACATAAAATATATATATCCGCCTACCCCGCCTAGACACCGCCTAGGCTCCGCCTAGGCGCTCTGGGCGCTAGGCGTTGGGTGTCCGCTCGCCTAGCGCCTAGCGCTTTCTTGAACCTTGGTGATTAGACAACTAAAACAATGAATTGTATGACGGGATTTGAAATACAATAACTTTGCGTACTAAGCTCTGAATTAAATGATTTTTTCACATTTTATTCCTCTCTTCGAGATAAACGATGCTGCGGGTTGTTGAAGGCAGCCCGACCCTGTTTTCGAGCTCAAAAATCTTTTATTCAGGTCGATACGGTGGATTTTTAGAGCCGAGAGATGCCCTTTTCGAGTTTCTTAGGTTACGAATGTCATTTCTTGTCTATACGCCGCTTGCGTTGCGTTTGTCTCTCGGATATTCCTTTTGTTTACTATTTCCTATTTGCATTTGTCTCTCGTGTTCCACCTCTTTTCAGCTTTTTGTTTTTGTTTTCACGTGATTAGACGACTACAACAATGAATTGTACGACGGGCTTCGAAATAACATAACATTGCGTACGAAGCAATGAATTACATGATTTTTATCAAATTGTATTCCTCTTTTCGAGATAAATGATGCGACGGGATTTTTAAAGCCGAGATAAATTATTCAGCTTTATTTAGGTCGGTACAATGGATTTTTTAAAGCCGAGAGATGCCCTTTTCGAGTTTCTTAGGATACGAATGTCATTTCTTGTCAATATGCGCTTGTGTTGCGTTTGTCTCTAGGATATTCCTTTTGTTTCCTATTTCCTATTTGCATTTGTCTCTCGTGTTGCACCCCTTTTCTACTTTTTGTTTTTGTTTTCACGTGATTAGACGACTAAAACAATGAATTGTACGACGGGTTTTGAAATACCATAACTTTGCGTAAGAAGGTCCGAATTACATGATTTTTTCACATTTTATTCCTCTTTTTGAGATAAACGATGTTGCGGGTTGCTGAAGGCAGCCCGACCCTGTTTTCGAGCTCAAAATGCTTTATTTAGGTCGATACGTTGGATTTTTACAGTCGGAAGATGCCCTTTTCCAGTTTATTAGGATACAAATGTCATTTCTTGTCAATACGCCGCTTGCGTTGCGTTTGTCTCTCGGAATTCCTTTTGCTTCCTATTTCCTATTCGCGTTTGTCTCTCGTGTTGCACCCCTGTTCCGCTTTCTGTTTTTGTTTTCACGTGATTAGACGACTAAAATAATGAATTGTATGACGGGCTTTGAAATACCATTACTTTGCGTAAGAAGCTCCGAATTTCATGATTTTTTCACATTTTAATACTCTTTTCGAGATAAATGATTTTGCGGGTTGTTGAAGGCAACCCGACCCTGTTTTCGAGCTCAAAATGCTTTATTTAGGTCGATACGTTGGATTTTTAGAGATATGCCCTTCCCTTTTCGAGTTTCTTAGGATACGAATGTCATTTCTTGTCAATACGCCGCTTCCATTGCGTTTTGTCTCTCGGATATTCCTTCGCTTCCTATTTCCTATTTGCGTTTGTCTCTCTTGTTGCACCCCTTTTCCGCTTTTTGTTTTTGTTTTCACGTGATTAGACGACTAAAATAATGAATTGTATGACGGGCTTTGAAATACCATTACTTTGCGTAAGAAGCTCCGAATTTCATGATTTTTTCACATTTTAATACTCTTTTCGAGATAAATGATTTTGCGGGTTGTTGAAGGCAACCCGACCCTGTTTTCGAGCTCAAAATGCTTTATTTAGGTCGATACGTTGGATTTTTAGAGCCGGGATATGCCCTTTTCGAGTTTCTTAGGATACGAATGTCATTTCTTGTCAATACGCCGCTTCCATTGCGTTTTGTCTCTCGGATATTCCTTCGGATGCCCTTTTCGAGTTTGTTAGGTTACGAATGTCATTTCTTGTCAATACGCCGTTGGCGTTGCGTTTGTCTCTCGGATATTCCTTTTGCTTCCGATTTCCTATTTGCGTTTTTCTCTCGTGTTGCACCCCTTTTCCGCTTTTTGTTTTTGTTTTCACGTGATTAGACGACTAAAATAAAGAATTGTACAACGGGCTTTGAAATACCATAACTTTGCGTACGAAGCTCCGAATAACATGATTTTTTCACAGTTTATTCCTCTTTTTTAGATAAACGATGCTGCGGGTTGCGGAACGCAGCCTGACCCCGTTTTTGTGCTCAAAATGCTTTATTTAGGTCGATATGTTTTAGAGCTGGAAGATGACCTTTTCGAATTTGTTAGGATACGAATGTCATTTCTTGTCAATACGCCGCTTGCGTTGCGTTTGTCTCTCAGATATTCCTTTTGCTTCCTTTTTCCTATTTGCGTTTGTCTCTCGTGTTGCACCTAATATTGTCTATTTTTTTCTAGTATTTTCATCTATTTTCATAGTTAGTTTCATCATTCATTTGATTTTACCAAGCATTAAGCATCATTATCATCCTGTTTTCAGTCATTTTGGAGCTAAAGGACGTGCCAAGACAAAGTGCAAACATCGAGGATCATCACGGGTCAAACGGGACGAGAGTCGGCAAGGAATAGCCATTACCCGCGCGGGTACTTCCCTAGCCCGAGCGGGGAAATGTTACGGCGATTTTGTGCAGCAAATTGTGCACGAGTCGGGCAAGAAAAACCACGCTCGGGGCCTCAGCCCAAGCGGGAAGCAAGCCAGCCCGAGCGGGCAGCAGCTCATCCCGCGCGGACAACTCCTAAGCCCGAGCGGGCTGCCCTTTTCAATCGCATTTTTGTTTGATTGTCTGCGCCGTACCCGAGCGGGTCACTTACCTTGCCCAAGCGGGTTGCATCCATCACCTACAACTCCAAATAAGTTAATTTGACTTAATACAAGTGGGAGTTCGTGGGGGACTTATACAATAAGGAAAATGCCCTTAGAGAAGAGGAATAAAGTCATATTCCGCTGGAAAAGTAATGGAAACGTGGCCAACTTAATCAAGATTTGGAAAACTCAAGAAAAGGCAACAAGGAGAGGTGGCTGCTGTAACGAAGGAGGGAGAGCTTCAGATGGACGAAATTAGACAGAAAGTTAGAGGGAATGAGAGGATACAGAGAGAGAGAGAGAAGGAGAGCAGCACGCACACACAAGGGTGAAGGACGGAGTAACGAAGTCGGAGGGCGGAGGAGCTATTGAAGACATTGGTAATAGAATAGGGAGGGATCTCATTCTTTATCCATGTTGAATATAATTATCTTTTATGTTTCTTTTGCTGAGTTCATGTCCGAGTAGGTCCATAGCCATCGGTTAGAGAGCTTTCCCGATATGTAATGAAGTTTTGTTCTTAATTCTTGGTTATAATATTTGTTCGTTTCGGATTGATTGGTTGTTCGTAATGCTTTTATTCTTGTTGGTAGCTTGAATGAATGCTTATAAAAATCTAATTGCATTGGGAGATGCGTTGGGTTTTGGAACGTAGCCATGATATGAAGTCTCAGTTGATTTAGAACCTTGGCCGGTCGGTTGATTGAACTTAGGAATTAGGATAGTGATCTTAATGCATATAGTAGGTGAGATTACACAATTGGGAGATTGGTAGTACGCATGCTAGATAGTGGGTTTAGGCATCGGGAGAGTCATTCCCTAGAAAAGAGCTTAATTCCCCAAATACGTAATGATATCTATAACCATGATCTTGTTAGAACTTCGTTGCATAATCGTGCATCTCTCGAAACATGTGGTATCTAGTTCATTGAGTTTAATCCAATAGTTAGTTAGTTAGTTAATCTTTATTCGCATTCCCACCACTTATTGATTTTACACGTCCTATTCTTTAGTTTACTAGCTTTAGAGTTGCATCGATTCCTCGTGTTCGACCCTGGTACAATACGATCCGTATTCTTGCGGAAGCAATAGTCTAGGTAATTATTACTTGAGATTAACCACATCAGCACCCCTTTTCCGCTTATTGTTTTTGTTTTCACGTGATTAGACGACTAAAACAATGAATTGTACGACGGACTTTGAAATACCATAACTTTGCGTACGAAGCTCCGAATTACATGATTTATTCACATTTTATTCCTCTTTTCGAGATAAACGATGCTGCGGGTTGCTGAAGGTAGCCCAACCCTGTTTCAAGCTCAAAATGCTTTATTTAGGTCGATCCATTGGATTTTTAGAGCTGGAAGATGCCCTTTTCGAGTTTGTTAGGATACGAATGTCATTTCTTGTCAACATGCCGCTTGCGTTGCGTTTGTCTCTCGGATATTCCTTTGCATTCTATTTTCTATTTACGTTTTTCTCTCGTATTGCACCCCTTTTCCGCTTTTTGTTTTTGTTTTCACGGGATTAGACGACTAAAACAATGAATTGTACGAAGGGCTTTGAAATACCATAACTTTGCGTAAGAAGCTCCGAATTACATGATTTTTTCACATTTTATTCCTCTTTTCGAGATAAACGATGTTGCAGGTTGCTGAAGGCAGCCCGACCCTGTTTTCGAGCTCAAAATGCTTTATTTAGGTCGATACGTTGGATTGTTAGAGCCGAGAGATGCCCTTTTCGAGTTTGTTAGGACACGAATGTCATTTCTTGTCAATTCGCCGCTTGCGTTGCATTTGTCTCTCGGATATTCCTTTTGCTTCCTATTTCCTATTTGTGTTTGTCTCTCGTGTTGCACCCCTTTTCCGCTTATTGTGTTTGTTTTCACGTGATTAGACGACTAAAACAATTAATTGTACGACGGGCTTTGAAATACCATAACTTTGTACGAAGCTCCGAATTACATGATTTTTTCACAATTTATTCCTCTTTTCGAGATAAACCATGTCGTGGGTTGATGAAGGCAGCCCGACCCCATTTTTGAGCTCAAAATGCTTTATTTAGATCAATACGTTGGATTTTTAGAGCCGGGAGATGCCCTTTTCGAGTGTGTTAGGACACGAATGTCATTTCTTGTCAATTCGCCGCTTGCGTTGCATTTGTCTCTCGGATATTCCTTTTGCTTCCTATTTCCTATTTGCGTTTGTCTTTCGTGTTGCACCCCTTTTCCGCTTATTGTTTTTGTTGTCACGTGATTAGACGACTAAAACAATGAATTGTACGACGGCCTTTGAAATACCATAACTTTGCGTACGAAGCTCCGAATTACATGATTTTTTCACATTTTATTCCTCTTTTCGAGATATACCATGCCGCGGGCTTCTGAAGGCAGACTGACCCCGTTTTCGAGCTCAGACTGCGTTATTTAGGTCGATACGATGGATTTTCAGAGGCGGAAGATGCCCTTTTAGAGTTTGTTAGGATACGAATGCCATTTCTTGTCAATACGCCGCTTGCGTTGCATTTGTCTCTCGGATATTCCTTTTGCCTGCTATTTCCTATTTGCGTTTGTCTCTCGTGTTGCACCCCTTTTCCGCTTTTTGTATTTTTTTCATGTGATTAGATGACTACAACAATGAATTGTACGACGGGCTTTGAAATACCAGAACTTTGCGTACGAAGCTCCGAATTACATGATTTTTTATGACATTTTATTCCTCTTTTCGAGATAAACGATGACGCGGGTTGCTGAAGGCAGCCCGACCCCGTTTTCGAGCTCAAAATCCTTTAATTAGGTCGTGTTGCACCCCTTTTCCGCTTTTTGTGTTTTTTTTCATGTGATTAGACGACTACAACAATGAATTATATGACGGGTGATGTCGGTTAATCTCAAGTAATAATATACCTAGACTAACGCTTCCGCAAGAATACGGATCGTGTAGTACTAGGGTCGAACACAAGGAATTGATACAACTCTAAAGTTATTAGACTAACGGATAAGACGTGTAGATTGAATAATGATGGGATTGCGAATGAAACTAAGCTAAACTACTTAACGAAATAAACTTAATGACTAAGCACCATAACAAGATCATTGATCTTAGATACTGTCACGAGTTCAGAGAATTCAAGCTCTAATATAGGAACTGACTGGGGTAGATTTGTCCACTATCTAGCATGCGTATACCAATCTCTCGATTGCGTATCTCACCTACATAGACGTATTAAGACCGCTATATTAATCCCTAGATTCAATCGATCGACCTGGCGTAGATTTTAAACCGATTAAATCCTAAACCATGGCTAGATTCCAAAGTCTAATCCCCTGGCGTAGATTCATTAGGCTTCTATAAGCATCCATTCGAGTGGCGTACGAGAATGAAAGCATTAAACACAACCAATCAATCTGAAAACGATCAAGTACCGAATTCATTCATTCAAGTGGCGTACAAGAACAAAAGTGTTAAAAACCACCATTCATTAAGAACAAGACTTTGTTACATATTGGCAATACTCTCTAACCCATGGCTGTAGATCTACTCAGACATGAACACAACAAAAGACACGCAAGAGAATACTAAATTCGACATTGATAGAGAATGAGATTCGTCCCTATTCGTATACCGATGTCTTCAATAGATCCTCCACGCTCCCGATCCTTTGTTCTGTCTTTTCTTCCTTTCTCAATCTTCCTTAATGTCTCTGAATGTTCCCCCCCTCTATCTCCTTCGAATCCTAGCACTAAAAGGTCTCTTTTCTCATCAATTGGCCGTTCTAAAATCAAGGAGTTTGTTGAGAAAAACGTGGACCCAAGCGGGCACAAGAGCAGCCTGATCGTGCATGACCTATGCCCGATCGTGCACCATTTCTAGCCCGAGCGGGCACCCATGCCCGAACGTGTGGCTAGCCAGCCCGAGTCGGGTAAAGCTACGGCAAATTTTGGTAACAATTAGTGCCCGAGCGGGCACACCTTTGCCACCCGAACGATCACACCTTCCCGATCGTGTTCTTCATGTGCCCGAGTCGTGTAAAGCTACGGGGATCTTTTGCCTCAATGTCTCAACTTGTGCCCGAGCGGGTCCTCTCCATGCCGGAGCGTGCAGGTCTTGTTTTGCTGTTTCCGCTCCTTTCGCTCGGTGTTTGAGTGTTCGCTTTCAATCCGTGGCCTTGCACAAGTTGTGCCTTGTCATTCAATTACGTTTTCGGGGTTGAATTGCCGTAATCTCTCGTGTTTCGCTTCATGTCTTCGTTTCCTATACAAAACACGAAATGTAGATGAAGTCCTCGAATAAACTTGATAAATCGGTGAAATCTAAGAAATCTACTCAAAACTAGACCTAAGAATCATGTAAATACTACGACGGATTATGTGTTATCAAACTCCCCCAGACTTAACCTTTGCTCGTCCTCGAGCAAATCTAGAGTCGAGTACAAGAAGAGCTAAACAACAATGGACACTAGCACAAATACCTCGAAGGATTAGCCATCATGCAAAACAACGCGTCACATGAACGCAAGACTAAGCACACCTAGTTCAGACTTCTATCAACCGAAAGTCACGAGCCATGCAATCATACCAATGACCTAAGTTTATTTCATTCCCCTAGACAACGTCCAAGCAATCTCCATACCAATTCTTTTAAGTTTGAGATATCATTAAACTCGTATTCTCTTTCTTATTCTCTTTTCTTTCTTTTTTTATTATTAATAGATCCACGCTTGGTTCCTAGGACGTCGAAGTCGAAGAGCGATGGCTTTCTACTTAGACCCAGGCTTCCTATGGCACACTCATAAGGTCTCGTAACCCTAGCGGAGTGAAGAGTTGCGTCATTGAAGAACATTTTTTTGTTTTTTTTTAATGAAGAATACGCATCACTCTAACCCTTAGGATGTAGAATAGCGCCTCAACCCACCACTTAGACCCGAACCATCGATCTCGATGTACTCATGTCAATGAAAACCTGAAATATTTAAAAACTTATCCAAGAAGAAAATAATTGACAGCGGAGTATAAGCGTGTGGAGTTTAATAATCAATGAACGATAAAATATATCAAACAAGCAACGATCAATCGGTATGCACGAAGATATGGATACTTGGTACTGAAACCTAAGAGGTGAATGCAACTATAGATCATGGTTTCAAGCACAACTACTCAACTAATCGGTATCAAAAAGACTTCTAAGCAAACCTAAACTATTGTTCACGATTCGACAAAGTCGCACAATAATGACTAAAGCTCGAAAATTCATGCTAGGTATCCATCCGTTTATTCCTCAAAACAAAAAATCAACATCTAATCCTAATCACATATATGATACTCGACGAGTACTCCCCCCAGACCTGAATGAAACACCGTCCCGGTGTTCAAGACCTAAGAGAAACTCGCATACCAAACTACGGGAAAAATAAGGGTTAGAACGTGTGCACCTTGTGTATCTTGCAATCCCGAGTTTGCGTCTCCTCCTCAAGGATGATATCGACGTTGAAAAACTTGTGAAGAAGAATCACACAATCCAAAAGAAGGAATACGATCCCACCGAGTACATCAATATGAAAAGAAAAAGAATAGGTCCGAAAAAAAATGAAATGAAAAATGCAACAGTCGGGTTGCCTCCCGATAAGCGCTTGTTTAAGGTTGCGAGCCTGACCAAAACGCTCTACTCATGTGTCGGCTCTGAAAGAATGAATTTAGCTTGAGCAAAATCTGTGTTATCCGCATTGTAGAGCTTTATGCGTTGGGCGTTCACTTTAAATGCACCATTGGCTCCTATTAGCTCGATTGCTCCATGTGGTGAGATGCTTTTAATTGTGAATGGCCCGGACCAGCGTGACTTGAGCTTTCCTGGAAAGAGTTTCAAACGTGAGTTGAAAACAAGTACACTATCACCTACCTCGAATATCCGCTGGAGTATGTGTCTATCATGCCACCTCTTCGTGCCCTCCTTGTAGATTTTTGCGTTCTCGTACGAATGGAGGCACATCTCCTCTAGAAGATGAAGCTGTAGCGTCCGTTTCTCAGCGGCTGACTTGTAATCGTAGTTAAGTGCCTTGATCGCCCAATACGCTCGGTATTCTAACTCGACCGGTAGATGGCATGCCTTACCGTACACTAGCTGAAACGGAGTCATTCCGATTGGCGTTTTGAATGCTGTATGATAAGCCCATAATGCATCGTCGAGTTTCAATGCCT
>CM071860.1:8456615-8472170 GCA_036759665.1 Gynandropsis gynandra
ATTAAGACCGCTAGCCTAATCCCTAGATTCAATCGATCGACCTGGCGTAGATTGTAAACCGATTAAACCCTAAATCATGGCTAGGTTCCAAAGACTAATCCCCTGGCATAGATTCATTAGACTTCTATAATCATCCATTCGAGTGGCGTACATGAATGAAAGCATTAAACACAACCAATCAATCTGAAAAACGATCAAGTACCGAATTCATTCATTCAAGTGGCGTACAAGAACAAAAGCGTTAAGAACCACCATTCATTAAGAACAAGACTTCGTTACATATTGGCAATACTCTCTAACCCATGGCTGTAGATCTACCCAGACACGAACACAGCAAAAGAAACGCAAGAGAATACTAAATTCGACATTGATAGAGAATGATATTCCTCCCTATTCGTATATCGATGTCTTCAATAGATCCTCCACGCTCCCGATCCTTTGTTCCGTCTTTTTTTCCTTTCTCAATCTTCCTTAATGTCTCTGAATGTCCCCCCCCCCTCTATCTTCTTCGAATCCTAGCTTTAAAAGGTCTCTTTTCTTATTAGTTGGCTGTTCTAAAATCAAGGAGTTTTTTTAGAAAAAGGTGGACCCGAGCGGGCACAAGAGCAGCCCGATCGTGCATGACCTATGCCCGATTGTGCACCATTTCTAGCCCGGGCGGGCACCCATGCCCGAAAGTGTGGCTAGCCAGCCCGAGTAGGGTAAAGCTACGGCGAATTTTGGTAACAATTAGTGCCCGAGCAGGCACACCTTTGCCACTCGAGCGGGCACACCTTCCCGATCGTGTTCTTCATGTGCCCGAGTCGTGCAAAGCTACGGGGATCTTTTGCCTCAATTTCTCAACTTTTGCCCGAGTGGGTCCTGTCCATGCCCGAGCGTGCAGGTCTTGTTTTGCTGTTTCCGCTCCTTTCGCTCGGTGTTTGAGTGTTCGCTTTCAATCTGTGGCCTTGCACAAGTTTTACCTTGTCATTCAATTACGTTTTCGGGGTTGAATTGCCGTAATCTCTCGTGTTTCGCTTCATGTCTTCGTTTCCTATACATAACACGAAATGTAGATGTTGTCCTCGAATAGACTCGATAAATTGGTGAAATCTAAGAAATCTACTCAAAACTAGACATAAGAATCATGTAAAACTACGACGGATTATGTGTTATCAATGGGCTTTGAAATACCATTACTTTGCGTACGAAGCTCCGAATTTCATTATTTTTATCACATTTTATTCATGTGTTCGAGATACACGATGCCACTAGATGTTGAAGACAGCCCGACCCTGTTTTCGAGCTCAAAATCCTTTATTCAGGTCAATACATTGGATTTTTAGAGTCGGGAGATGCCCTTTTCGAGTTTCTTAGGTTACGAATGTCATTTCTTGTCAATACGCCGCTTGCCTTGCTTTTGTCTCTCGGACATTCCTTTTGCTTCGTATTTTGTATTTGTGTTTGTCTCTCGTGTTGCACCCCTTTTCCGCTTTTTGTTTTTGTTTTCACGTGATTAGACGACTACAACAATGAATAATACGACGGGCTTTGAAATACCATAACTTTGCGCACGAAGCTCCGAATTACATGATTTTTATCACATTTTATTCCTTTTTACAGATACAAGATGCCACTGGATGCTGAAGGCAGCGTGACCCCGTTTTCGAGCTGAAAATCCTTTATTTAGGTCGATACATTGGATTTTTAGAGCCGGGAGATGCTCTTTTCAAGTTTCTTAGGATACGAATGTCACTTCTTGTCATACGCCGCTTGCTGTTCGTTTTTCTCCCGGATATTCCTTTTGCTTCCTATTTCCTATTTGCATTTGTCTCTCGTGTTCCACCCCTTTTTCCACTTTTTGTTTTTGTTTTCACGTGATTAGACGACTACTACAATGAATTGTACGACAGGCTTTGAAATACCATAACATTGCGTACAAAGCTATGAATTACATGATTTTTATCAAATTTTATTCATCTTTTCGAGATAAACAATGCAACGGGATGCTGATGGCAGCCGAACGCCGTTTTCAAACTTACAATCCTTTATTCAGGTCGATACGTTGGATTTTTAGAGCCGAAAGATGCCCTTTTCGAGTTTCTTAGGATACGAATGTCATTTCTTCTCAATACGCCGCTTGCATTGCGTTTGTCTCTCGGATATTTCTTTTGCTTCCTATTTCCTATTTGCGTTTATGTCTCGTGTTGCACCCCTTTTCTGCTTATTGTTTTTGTTTTCACGTGAATAGACGACTACAACAATGAATTATACAAACGGCTTTGAAATACCATAACTTTGCGTACGAAGCTCCGAATTTCATTATTTTATCACATTTTATTCCTGTTTTCGAGATACACGATGCCACTGGATGTTGAAGGCAGCCCGACCCCATTTTTTAGCTAAAAATCCTTTATTTAGGTCGATACATTTGATATTTATAGCCGGAGATGACCTTTTCGAGTTTCTTAGGATACGAATGTCTTCTCTTGTGAATACGCCACTTGCGTTGCTTTTGTCTCTTAGATATTCCTTTTGCTTCCTATTTCCTATTTGCTTTTGTCTCTCGTTTTGCAGCCCTTTTCCGCTTTTGTTTTTGTTTTCACGTGATTAGACGACTACAACAATGAATTGTACGACGGGTTTCGAAATACCATAACTTTGCGTACGAAACTCCGAATTACATGATTTGTTTTAACATTTTATTCATCTTTTCGAGATAAACGATGTCGCTGGTCGCTTATGGCAGCCGAACCCCATTTTCAAGCTAAAACTCCTTTATTTAGGTCGATACGTTGGATGTTTAGAGCCAGAAGATGCCTTTTTCGAGTTTTTGAGGATACAAATGTCATTTCTTGTCAATATTCCGCTTGTATTGCGTTTGTCTATCGGATATTCATCTTGCTTCCTATTTCCTATTTGTGTTTGTCTCTCGTTTTGCACCCCTTTTCCATTTTTGTTTTTGTTTTCACGTGATTAGACGACTAAAACAATAAATTGTACAACGGGCTTTGAAATACCATAACTTTGCGTACGAAGCTCCGAATTACATGATTTTTATCACATTTTATTCCTCTTTCCAAGATACAAGATGCCACGGGATGCTGAAGGCAGCTCTACCCCGTTTTCTAGCTCAAAATCCTTTATTTAGGTCGATACGTTGGATTTTTAGATCCGGGAGATGCCCTTTTCGAGTTTCTTAGGATACGAATGTCATTTCTTGTCACTATGCCGCTTGCGTTGGTTTGTCTCTGATACGAATGTCATTTCTTGTCACTATGCCGCTTGCGTTGCGTTTGTCTCTCGGATATTCCTTTTGCTTCCTATTTCCTATTTGCAATTGTCTCTCGTGTTCCACCCCTTTTCCGCTTTTTGTTTTTGTTTTCACTTGACTAGACGACTACTACAAATGAATTGTACGACGGGCTTTGAAATCCATAACATTGCGTACGAAGCTCCGAATTACATGATTTTTATCAAATTTTATTCCGCTTTTTTAGATAAACGATGCCACGGGATGCTGAAGGCAGCCCAACCCCGTTTTCAAACTCAAAATACTTTTTTATGTCAATTAAGTGAATTTTTAGAGCCGAGAGATGTCCTATTCTAGTTTCTTACGATACGAATGTCATTTCTTAACAATACGCCGCTTGTGTTGCATTTGTCTTTGGATATTCATTTTGCTTCTTATTTCCTATTTGTGTTTGTCTCTCGTGTTGCACCCCTTTTCCGCTTTTTATTTTTGTTTTTACGTGATTAGACGACTACACCAATTAATTTTATGACGAGCTTTGAAGTACCATAACTTTGCATACGAAGCTCCGAATTACATGATTTTTTTCACTTTTTATTCCTCTTTTTGAGATAAACGATGCCATGGGATGCTGAAGGCAGCCTGACTCCGTTTTCAAGCTCAAATTCCTTTATTTAGGTCGATACATTGGGTTTTTAAAGCCGGAAGATGCCTTTTTTGAGTTTCTTAGGAAACGAATGTCATTTCTTGTCAATACGCTGCTTGTGTTGCGTTTGTCTCTCCGATATTCCTTTTGCTTCCTATTTCCTATATGTGTTTGTTTCTCGTGTTGCACCCCTTTTCAGCTTTTTGTTTTTGTTTTTACGTGATTAGACGACTACAACAATGAATTGTACGACAGGCTTTTAAATAACATAACTTTGCGTACGAAGCTCCGAATTACATGAATTGTTTCACATTTTATTCCTCTTTTCGAGAAAAAGATGCCGCGTGATGCTGAAGACAGCCCGACCCCGTTTTCCAGGTATTTAGGTCGATACGTTGGATTTTTAGAGCCGGAAGATGCCCTTTTGAGTTTCTTAGGATACGAATGTCATTTCTTGTTCATACTCCGCTTGTGTTGCGTTTGTCTTTCGGATATTCCTTTTCCTTCCTATTTCCTATTTGCGTTTGTGTATCATGTTGCACACCTTTTCCACTTTTTGTTTTTTTTTATGTGATTTGACGACTACATCAATGAATTGTACGATGGGCTTTGCAATACAATAACATTGCGTACGAAGCTCCGAATTACATGAATTTTTTTTCACATTTTATTCCTCATTTCGAGATAAACGATAGCCCGGGATGCTGAAGGCAGCCTGACCCCGTTTTTGAACTCAAAATCTTTTGTTTAGGTCGATACGTTGGAGTTTTAGAGCCGGGAGATACCATTTTCGAGTTTCTTAGGATACTAATGTCATTTCTTGTCAATACGCCGCTTGCGTTGCGTTTATCTCTCGGATATTCCTTTTGTTTCCTATTTCTTATTTGCATTTGTATCTCGTGTTGCACCCCTTTTCCGCTTTTTGTTTTTGTTTCCATGTGATTAGACGACTACAACAATGTATCGTCACCGGGCTTTGAAATACCATAACTTTGCGTACGAAGCTCTGAATTACATGATTGTTTTCACATTTTATTCCTTTTTTCGAGATAAACGATATCGTGGGTTGCAGAAGGCAGCCGTACCCTATTTTTGAGCTCAAAATTATTTATTTAGGTCGATACGTTAAATTTTTAGAGCCGAGAGATGCCCTTTTCGAGTTTCTTAAGATATGAATGTCATTTCTTGTCAATACGCCGCTTGGGTTGCATTTGTCTCTCTGATATTCCCTTTGCTTCCTATTTCCGATTTGCATGTGTCTCTCGTGTTGTACCCCTTTTCCGCTTTTTATTTTTGTTTTCACGTGATTAGACGACTACAATAATGAATTGTACGACGGGCTTTGAAATACCATAACTTTGCGTACGGAGCTCCGAATTACATGATTTTTATCAAATTTTTTGCCTCATTTTTGAGATAAACGATGCCACAGGATGCTGAAGGCAGCTCAATCCCATTTTTAAGCTCAAAATCCTTTATTTAGGTCAATACATTGGATTTTTAGAGCCGGGAGATGCCCTTTTCGAGTTTCTTAGGATACGAATGTCATTTCTTGTCACTATGCCGCTTGCGTTGTGTTTGTTTCTCTGATATTCCTTTTGCTTCCTATTTCCTATTCACATTGGTCTCCCGTGTTGCGCCCCTTATCCGTTTTTCGTTTTTGTATTCACGTGATTAAATGACTACAACAATAAATTGTACGACGGGCTTTGAAAAACCATAACTTTGCATACGAAGCTCCAAATTACATGATTTTTTTCACATTTTATTCCTCTTTTCGAAATAAACGATGCCACAGGAGGCTGAAGGCAACCTGACTCCGTTGTTGAGCTCGAAATCCTTTATTTAGGTCGATACGTTGTAATTTTAGGATCGGTAGATGCCCTTTTCGAGTTTCTTAAAAAACGAATGTCATTTCTTGTCAAAACGTCGCTTGCATTGCATTTGTCTTCCAGATATTCTTTTGCTTCCTATTTCCTATTTGCATTGGTCTTTCGTGTTGCACCCCTTTTCCGCTTTTTTTTGTTTTCACGTGTTTAGACGACTACAACATTGAATTGGACGACGAGCTTTGAAATACCATAACTTTGCGCACGAAGCTCCGAATTACATGATTTTTTCACATTTTATTCCTCTTTTTGAGATAAATGATGTCGCGGGTGTCTGTAGGCAGCTTGATCCCATTTTCAAGTTTAAAATCATTTATTTAGGTCGATATGTTGGATTTTTAGAGCCGGGAGATGCCCTTTTCGAGTTTGTTAGGATACGAATGTCATTTCGTGTCAATACGCCGCTTGCGTTGCGTTTGTCTCTCGGCTATTTCTTTTGCTTCCTGTTTCCTATTTGCGTTTGTCTCTCATGTTGCACCCCTTTTCCGCTTTTTGTTTTTGTTTTTACGTGATTAGACGACTACACCAATGAATTTTATGACGAGCTTTGAATTACCATAACTTTGCATACGAAGCTCCGAATTACATGATTGTTTTCACTTTTTATTCCTCTTTTTGAGATAAACGATGCCATGGGATGCTGAAGGCAGCCTGACTCCATTTTCAAGCTCAAATTCCTTTATTTAGGTCGATACATTGGGTTTTTATAGCCGGAAGATGCCTTTTTTGAGTTTCTTAGGAAACGAATGTCATTTCTTGTCAATACGTTGCTTGTGTTGCGTTTTTCTCTCCGATATTCCTTTTGCTTCCTATTTCCTATATGCGTTTGTTTCTCGTGTTGCACCCCTTTGCAGCTTTTTGTTTTTGTTTTTACGTGATTGGACGACTACAACAATGAATTGTACGACAGGCTTTTAAATAACATAACTTTGCGTACGAAGCTCCGAATTACATGAATTGTTTCACATTTTATTCCTCTTTTCGAGAAAAAGATGTCGCATGATGCTGAAGACAGCCCGACCCCGTTTTCCAGGTATTTAGGTTGATACGTTGGATTTTTATAGCTGGAAGATGCCCTTTTGAGTTTCTTAAGATAGGAATGTCATTTCTTGTTCATACTCCGCTTGTGTTGCATTTGTCTTTCGGATATTCCTTTTCCTTCCTATTTCCTATTTGCGTTTGTGTATCATGTTGCACACCTTTTCCACTTTTTTTTTATGTGATTTGACGACTACATCAATGAATTGTACGATGAGCTTTGCGATACAATAACTTTGCGTACGAAGCTCCGAATTACATGAATTTTTTTTTCACATTTTATTCCTCATTTCGAGATAAACGATGGCCCGGGATGCTGAAGGCAGCCTGACCCCGTTTTTGAACTCAAAATCTTTTGTTTAGGTCGATACGTTGGAGTTTTAGAGCCGGGAGATACCATTTTCTAGTTTCTTAGGATACTAATGTCATTTCTTGTCAATACGCCGCTTGCGTTGCGTTTATCTCTCGGATATTCCTTTTGCTTCCTATTTCTTATTTGCATTTGGCTCTCGTATTGCACCCCTTTTCCGCTTTTTCTTTTTGTTTCCATGTGATTAGACGTCTACAACAATGTATTGTCACCGGGCTTTGAAATACCATAACTTTACGTACGAAGCTCTGAATTACATGATTGTTTTCACATTTTATTCCTTTTTTCGAGATAAACGTTATCGTGGGTTGCAGAAGGCAGCCGGACCCTATTTTTAAGCTCAAAATTATTTATTTAGGTCGATACGTTAAATTTTTAGAGCCAAGAGATGCCCTTTTCGAGTTTCTTAAGATATGAATGTCATTTCTTGTCAATACGCCGCTTGGGTTGCATTTGTCTCTCTGATATTCCCTTTGTTTCCTATTTCCGATTTGCATGTGTCTGTCGTGTTGTACCCCTTTTCCGCATTTTGTTTTTTTTCACGTGATTAGACGACTACAACAATGAATTGTACGCCGTGCTTTGAAATCCCATAACTTTGCGTACGAAGCTCCGAATTACAAATTTTTTTTCACATTTTACACCTCTTTTAGAGATAAACGATGAAGCAGGATGTTCAAGGCAGCACCGACACCGTTTTCGAGCTCAAAATCCTTTATATAGGTGGATACATTGGATTTTTAGAGCCGAGAGATGTCGTTTTCGAGTTTATTAGGATACGAATGTCATTTCTTGTCAATATGCCGCTTGCGTTGTGTTTGTCTCTCGGATATTCCTTTTGCTTCCTATTTCCTATTTGTGTTAGTCTCTCGTGTTGCACCCCTTTTCCGCTTTTTATTTTTTTTCACGTGATTAGACGACTACAACAATGAATTGTACGACGGTCTTTGAAATACCATAACTTTGAGTATGAAACTCCGAATTGCATGATTTTTAATCACATTTTATTTCTCTTTTCAAGATAAACGATGTCGCGGGTTTCTTACGATATGAATGTCATTTCTTATTAATATGCCGCTTGCGTTGAGTTTGTCTCTTGGATATTCCTCTTGCTTCCTATTTCCTATTTACGTTAGTCTCTCGTGTTGCACCCCTTTTCCACTTTTTTTTTCACGTGATTAGACGACTACAAGAATGAATTGTACGACGACCTTTGAAATACCATTACTTTTCGTACGGAGCTCCGAATTACATGATTTTTATCAAATTTTTTTGCACTTTTCGAGATAAACGATGCGACGGGATGCTGAAGGCAGCTCGACCCTGTTTTCGAGCTCAAAATCCTTTATTCAAGTCGATACGTTGGATTTTTAGAGCCAGGAGATGCCCTTTTCGAGTTTCTTAGGATACGAATGTCATTTCTTGTCAATACGCTGCTTGCGTTGCCTTTGTCTCTCGGATATTCTTTTGCTTCGTATTTCCTATTTGTGTTTGTCTCTCTTGTTTCACCCCTTTTCCGCTTTTTGTTTTTGTTTTCACGTGATTAGAAGACTACAACAATGAAAAATACGACGAGCTTTGAAATACCATAACTTTGCGCACGAAGCTCCGAATTACATGATTTTTTCAGATTTTATTCCTCTTTTCGAGATAAATGATGTCGCGGGATGCTGAACGCAGCCCGATCCTGTTTTCAAGCTGAAAATCCTTTATTCAGGTCGATACGTTGGGTTTTTACAGCCGGGAGATGCCGTTTTCGAGTTTCTTAGGATACGGAAGTCATTTCTTGTCAATACGCCGCTTGCATTGCGTTTGTCTCTCAGATATTCCTTTTCCTTCCTATATCCTATTTGCTTTTGTCTCTCGTGTTTTACCCCTTTTCCGCTTTTTGTTTTTCTTTTCACGTGATTAGACGACTACAACAATGAATTGTACAACGGGCTTTGAAATACCATATTTTTGCGTACGAAGCTTTGAAGTACATGATTTTTTTCACATTTTATTCCTCTTTTCGAGATAAACCATGTCTTGTGTTGATGAAGGCAGCTCAACACTGTTTTCGAGCTCAAAATCCTTTATTCAAGTCGATACATTGGATTTTTAGAGCCGGGAGATGCCATTTTCGAGTTTCTTAGGATACGAATGTCATTTCTTGTCAATACGCCGCTTGCGTTGCCTTTGTCTCTCGGATATTCCTTTTGCTTCGTATTTCCTATTTGCGATTGTCTCTCTTGTTGCATCCCTTTTCCACTTTTTGTTTTTGTTTTTACGTGATTAGAAGACTACAACAATGAAAAATACGACGGGCTTTGAAATACCATAACTTTTCGCACGAAGCTCCGAATTACATGATTATTTCACATTTTATTCCTCTTTTCGAGATAAATGATGGAGCGGGATGCTGAAGGCAGCCCGACCCTGTTTTCAAGCTCAAAATCCTTTATTCAGGTCGATACGTTGGGTTTTTACAGCCGGGAGATGCCGTTTTCGAGTTTCTTAGGATATGAAAGTCATTTCTTGTCAATACGCCGCTTGCATTGCGTTTGTCTCCCAGATATTCCTTTTCCTTCCTATATCCTATTTGCGTTTGTCTCTCGTGTTGTACCCCTTTTCCGCTTTTTGTTTTTCTTTTCACGTGATTAGACGAGTACAACAATGAATTGTACAACGGGCTTTGAAATACCATATTTTTGCGTACGAAGCTTTGAAATACATGATTTTTTTCACATTTTATTCCTCTTTTCGAGATAAACGATGTCGCGCATTGATGCTGGCAGCCGAACCCGTTTTCGAGCTCAAAATCCTTTATTTAGGTCGATAAGTTGGATTTTTAGAGCCGGGAGATGCCCTTTTCAAGTTTCTTAGGATACGAATGTCATTTCTTGTCAATACGCCGCTCGGTTGCGTTTGTCTCTCGGATATTCCTTTCGCTTCGTATTTCCTATTTGCGTTTGTCTCTCGTGTTTGCACCCCTTTTCCGTTTTTTGCTTTTGTTTTCACGTGATTAGATGACTACAACAATGAATTGTACGACGGGCTTTGAAATACCATAACTTTGCGTACGAAGCTCCGAATTACATGATTTTTATCACATTTTATTCCTCTTTTGGAGATACAAGATGCCACTGGATGCTGAAGGCAGCGTGACCCCATTTTCGAGCTCAAAATCCTTTATTTAGGTTGATACTTTGGATTTTTAGAGCCGGGAGATGCCCTTTTCGAGTTTCTTAGGATACGAATGTCATTTCTTGTCACTACGCCACTTGCGTTGCGTTTGTCTCCTGAATATTCCTTTTGCTTCCTATTTCCTATTTGCATTTGCATCTCGTGTTCCACCCCTTTTCCACTTTTTGTTTTTGTTTTAACGTGATTAGACGACTACAACAATGAATTGTATGACGGACTTGGAAATACAATAACTTTGCGTACGAAGCTCAGAATTGCATGATGTTTTCACATTTTATTCCTCTTTTCGAGAATTACATGTTTTTGAACTCACCATTCTTTATTCAGGTAAAAAATTTGGATTTTTAGAGCCGAGAGATGCTTGTTTCGAGTTTCTTAGGATACGAATGTCATTTCTTGTCAATACGCCGCTTGCGTTGCGTTTGTCTCTCAGATATCCCATTTGCTTCATATTTTCTATTTGCGTTTGTCTCTCGTGTTCCACCCCTTTTCCGCTTTTTGTTTTTGTTTTCACGTGATTAGACGACTACAACAATGAATTGTACGACAGGCTTTGAAATACCTTAACTTTGCGTACGAAGCTTTGAATTACATGTTTTTTTCACATTTTATTCATCTTTTCGAGATAAAGGATGCCCTGGGACGTTGAAGGCAGCAGATCCCGTTTTCGAGCTCAAAATCCTTTATTTAGGTTGATACGTTGGATTTCTAGAGCCGATAGATGCCCTTTTCTAGTTTCTTAGGATACATATGTCATTTCTTTTCAATACGCCGCTTGCGTTGCATTTGTCTCTCGGATATTCCTTTTGCTTCCTATTTCCAATTTGCGTTTGTCTCTCATTTTGCACCCCTTTTCCGCTTTTTGTTTTTGTTTTCACATGATTAGACGACTGCAAAAATGAATTGTACGACGGGCTTTGAAATACCATAACTTTGCGTGCGAAGCTCCGAATTACATGATTTGTTTCTCATTTTTATGCCTCTTTTCGAGATAAACAATGTCGTGGGTTGCTGAATGCAGCCGACCCTGTTTTCGAGCTAAAAATCTTTTATTTAGGTCGATAGATTGGATTTTTTAGAGCCGGGAGATGCGATTTTTGAGTTTCTTAGGATACGAATGTCATTTCTTGTCAATACGCCGCTTGTGTTGCGTTTGTCTCTCGGATATTCCTTTTCTTTCCCATTGCCTATTTGTGTTTGCCTCTCGTATTTCACCCCTTTCCCACTTTTTTTTTGTTTTCACGTGATTAGACAACTACAACAATAAATTGTAGCACGGGGTTTGAAATACCATAAATTTGCGTACGAAGCTCCGAATTACATGATGTTTTTCACATCTAACCCTTTTTCGAGATAAACGATGCCCCGTGATGCTGAAGGCAACCCGACCCCGTTTTCGAGCTTAAAATCATTTATTTAGGTCGATACGTTGAATTTTTAGAGCCAAGAGATGCCCTTTTCGAGTTTCTTAGGAGACAAATGTTATTTTTTGTCAATACGCCGCTTGCGTTGCGTTTCAGATATTCCTTTTGCTTCCTATTTCCTATTTGCGTTTGTCTCTCGTGTTGCACCCCTTTTCCGCATTTTGTTTTTGTTTTCACGTGATTAGACGACTACAACAATGAATTGTATGATGACCTTTTAAATACACTAACATTTTCGTACGAATCTTCGAATTACATGATTTGTTTTCACATTTTATTCCTCTTTTCGAGATAAACGATGCTGCGGCCTGCTGAAGGCAGCCCGACCCCATTTTCATGTTTAAAATCGTTTATTTAGGTCGATACAGTGGATTTTTAGAGCCGAGAGATGCCCTTTCCGAGTTTCTTAGGATACAAATGTCATTTCTTGTCTATACGCCGCTTGTGTTGCGTTTGTCTCTCGAATATTCCTTTTGCTTCCTATTTCCTATTTGTGTTTGTCTCTCTTTTTGCACCCGTGTTCCGCTTTTTTGTTTTTGTTTTAACGTGATTAGAAGACTACAACAGTTAATTGTATGGCGGGCTTTGAAATACTTTAACTTTACGTACGAAGCTCCGAATTACATGCTTTTGTCACATTTTATTCCTCTTTTCGAGATAAACGATGCCGCTGGCAGCTGAAGTAAGCCCATTCCCCGTTTCCAAGCATAAAATCCTATATTTAGGTCGATACGTTCCATTTTTAGAGCCGGGAGATGCCGTTTTCGAGTTTCTTAGGATACAAACGTTATTTCTTGTCAATACGCCGCTTGCGTAGGGTTTGTCTCTCAGATAATCCTTTCGCTTCCTATTTCCTATTTGCGTTTGTCTCTCGCGTTGCACCCTTTTTCCGCCTTTTGTTTTTCTTTTCATGTGATTAGACGACTACAACAATGAATTGTGTGACGGGCTTTAAAATATCATAACTTTGCGTACGAAGCTCTGACTTACATGGTTTTTTCACATTTTATTCCTCTTTTCGAGATCAACGATGCCCATGGATGCTGAAGGCAGCTCGACCCCGTTTCCGAGCTCAAAGTTCTTTATTTAGGTCAATACGTTTGATTTTTAGAGACAGGAGATGCCCTTTTCGAGTTTCTTAGGATACAAATGTAATTTCTTGTCAATACGTCACTTGCGTTGCGTTTATCTCTCTGATGTTCCTTTTGCTTCATTTCCTATTTGCGTTTGACTCTCGCGTTGCACCCTTTATCCGCTTTTTGTTTTTGTTTTCACGTGATTAGACGACTACAACAATGAATTGTACGACGAGCTTTGAAATATTATAACTTTGCATACGAAGCTCCGGATTTCATGATTTTTTCACATTTTATTCCTCATTTCGAGATAAACGATGCTGCGAGATGCTAAAGGCAGCCTGACCCCGTTTTCGAGCTCAAAATCCTTTTTTTAGGTCGATACGTTGGATTTTTAGAGCCGGGAGATGCCTTTTTCGAGTTTCTCTGGATACTGATGTCATTTCTTGGCAATACGTTGCTGATATGGTTAATCTCAAGTAATAATTACCTAGACTAACGCTTCTGCGAGAATATGGATCGTATAGTACGAGGGTCGAACACGAGGAATCGATGCAACTCTAAAGCTAGTAACTAATGAATAGAACGTGTAAAATCAATAGGTGAATGGAATGCGAATGAAGATAAACTATCTAACTAAATAACGTATTAAACTAAATGAACTAAACACCACAGGTGTCGAGAGATGCACGATGATGCAACGAAGTTCTAACAAGATCATGGTCTCAGATATTATCACGAGTTCAGGGAATTCAAGTTCTGATATAGGAACTGACTGGCGTAGACTTGTCCACTATCTAGCACGCGTATACCAATTTCCCAATTGTGTATCTCACCTACTAGACGCATTAAGACCGCTATCCTAATTCCTAGATTCAATCGATCGACCTTGCGTAGATTCTAAACCGATTTAATCCTAAATCATTGCTAAGTTCCAAAGTCTAATCCCCTGGCGTAGATTCATTAAACTTCTATTATCATTCATTCAAGTGGCGTACAAGAATGAAAGCATTAAGAACAACCAATCAATCTGAAAACGATCAAATACCAAAAATCATTCATTCAAGTGGCGTTCAAGAACAAAAGCATTAAGAACCACCAAGCATTAAGAACAAGACTTCGCTACATATCGGCCAAGCTCTCTAACCTATGGCTATGGACCTACTCGGACATGAACTCATCAAAAGAAACACAAAAGATAACTATCTTAGACATGGATAAAGAATGAGATCCCTCCTTATTCAATAACGACGTCTTCAATAGCTCCTCCACGCTCCGGCTTCCTCCTCCATCCTTCGCCCTTGTGTGTGCATTGTGCTCTCCGTCTTCTTCTCTCTCGTGTGCTTTCTTCTCTAATTTATGTCCTCCCTCGTCCCAAAATCTCTCTCCTCTTTAGTGCGATGAAAAAGGGGTGCCCGGTCGGGCATGACTTGTGCCCGCTCGGGTAGAGGCCCCGATCGTGGTTTTTCTTGCCCGACTCGTGCAAAACTTGCTGGACAAAATCGCCGTAACTTTTGCCCGCTCGGGCTAGGGAAGTACCCGCTCGGGCATGGCTTTTCCTTGCCGATTCTTGTCCCGTTTGTCCCGTGATGATCCTCGATGTTTGCACTTTGTCCTTGCACGTCCCTTAGCTCCAAAATGACTGAAAACAGGATGATAATGATGCTTAATGCTTGGTAAAATCAAATGAATGATGAAACTAACAATGAAAATAGATGAAAATACTATAACAAAATAGACGTTATCAGTTGCTTGGGTTGAGTTTGTCTCTCGGATACTCCTTTTGCTTCCTATTTCCTATTTGCGTTTGTCTCTTGTGTTGCACCCCTTTTCCGTTTTTTTTTTTGTTTTCATGTGATTAGACGACTACAACAATGAAATGAACGACGGGCTTTGAAATACAATAATTTTGCGTTCGTCTTTTGTTCCCTTCAATGTTTCCGGAATTTGTTGGTGCGTGAGCCCTTTCTGTGAAGGCTTCATCTTAACCTTGGGTGCCTTATCGATGTCCCAATTAGGTGCTGGACGTTTGGCATGGCTGTTAGGCGTCCCGGGAGTGGTTGAACTCGCGCTACTTGCTGTTTGATGCGCGTTGGAATCTGTCCTGGATGCGCGAAGATTTGCGCACGGATTTAGGACGTTTTCATGATTCAAATTGATTTCCAATCGAGCTGTACTTATGTGTTTGTGGGTTGAGCACTCATTTTGATAAGGATTATCCGAAATTTCACCTTTTGCTTTGCTTACGAACTGCTGTGCTCGGATCGCACAGAAATCTGCTCGGGGCGCATCTAGCTCGGTGTCTGGACTCTCCTTTGTCTTTTCTTCGTGCATCAGCTTAGTACAGTATGTTGCATCGTTCGGGTCTTTATACACTTCTTTTTCAGCTGCTAAAAGAGCTAACTCAACAGAATCCATATTCCCGAACTCGTCAAAGACTTCTTCGGCTAGTCTCTCTAGGACGTCGATGTGGAATACCGAATCCACCATACAAGGTTGCTTGAGCGTTTCGTTCAGATTGAATTCCACTTCTTCATCCCCGAATTTAAGTGTGAGTCTACCTTCAGCACAATGTATGATCGTCTTTGCCGTATTGAGAAACGGCCTACCGAGAATAATTGGGATTTTCTTCTCCTCCTCCATATCCAAGATGACGAAATCGACCGGGACGAAGAACTTCCCAACTTGTAATGG
>CM071860.1:8486829-8498732 GCA_036759665.1 Gynandropsis gynandra
GAATATACCTGGATCGGGCATCTTCTTGGGTAGGTTTGGCTGCAGCATCGAGTTAGTCACCATGACGGTTTCCATCTCTACGTCTCGTTTGTTCGCAAGCACCTTCTTCAAGAACTTACCGTATGAAGGCATCTTCTTCAAAGCCTCGTGGAATGGAATGGTAATTTGCATCTTCTTTAACATCTCAACAAAATTATAAAATTGAGCATCCTCGTTCTTTTTGCTTTGATGTTGGGGAAACGGCAAAGGAGGCGGTCTTGGATCGGGTTTTACGTATTTCAGCTCTTCCTCCTCCTCGGGTTTCTTTTTGTGCTCTTCGACGCTACTACCCTTTCCCATTACTGAACCGGACGGTTCACCTATGTCAAATGTCGAGGGAATAGCCTGATCCATCAATCTCTTACGTTGACGTTGTGCGAATGGCAAAGGAGGCGGTCTTGGTTCGGGTTTCACGTATTTTGGCTCTTCTTCCTCCTCGGCCTTTTTCTTGTGATTTTCATCGTTTTTGGCCTTCTCCACTATTGTACGAGGTGCTTCATCCCTTTCAAACATCAAAGGAGCGGGCTGATCTACCGTCTTACCACTCCGTAGATATATGGCATTGACGTGCCCACGGGGATTTGCTTCCGGCCTCCCCGGTAGAACTCCTTGCGGTTGAGAGGAGTTCGCAGCGAGTTGTGCAACTTGATTATCCAAGAACTTTAGGTGCGTCTTCATCTCCACAAATTGTTTCTTTACCTCTTCATGTCCTTGTAAGAGTTGAGCTAGCATAGACGTAATATTGGTATTAGCTTCTTGTTGTGGAGGAGGAGGCGCGTGGCTGGTAATTTTGGGTTTGGGGCTCTGTCCTTGTCTCGAAATTCTGATTCCTTTGCATCACTCGTGGCTGAAAGTTTCCCGATAGTTGTTGCATGTTGGATGCACCGTCAGAATTCTTGTAGGAGAAGTTTGGGTGATTTCTCCATCCGGGATTGTACGTATTTCCCAAAGGTTGTTTGTTGCTCATGTAGTTCACTTCCTCGTACCCTTGGGCTTTGATCGTCTCATTTTCATACGTATTTCTTGTATGATTTAGGATACGTTTTTGACACATATGCGATGTTTTGCGTATGATTTCGTATCCGTTTTACTTGCTTTCGTGCTTTTCATGTTCTTACAGGTTTTTACGCGTATTTGGATCATTTTGGAGCTAAAGGAACATGCACGGAGCTAAGGAGCAACTTCGGGGATCATCACGGGACAAACGGGACGAGATTGAGCATGGAAAAGCCTCCACCCGGTCGGGCACAACCCTTGCACGATCGGGCAGAACCTACGAGGTTTTGGGCAGAACATTTTGCACGACTCGGGCATGTCTTGCCTGACCATTTGTCTTGTGCCCGAGCGGGCAGGCTTCATGATCCTCTAATTGCTCTGAATATTGTGGATGACGTGATTCGGATAGAAAATTGTAAATTCCAGCGACATGATTCCTCACCTCAGCTAAACCGACATATAGAGCGTGTGTGTCGTTCACAAGAGCTACCCTTGCTGGAGCGTTGCGATTATACTCTCCAGCGGCGTTGCTGCCTTCATCAGCCATACGATCGATTAGGTCCTCGATCTGTGGGAATGTGAGGTTACTCAAGGAACCTCCAGCGGCGGCTATTATCAGAATCCTCGTGTTATCCATGAGTCCTTGCAGAAAGTTGTGTATGAGATAGCTCTGATCCATGCCGTGGTGTGGGCAAAGGTGTTCATAGCCTTTGAAACGTTCCCACGCTTCGTATAGACTCTCAGCTGCCCCTTGAACGAATGTGTTGATTTGATTCTTGGCAAGCTGAGCTTTACTCTGAGGGAAGAATCACATCATGAACTTTTCCTCTAGCTGCCCCCATGATCCTATAGAGTTTGCCGGTTGGGAGTACAACCAGTCTTGTGCTTTATCCTTCACTGAGAATGGGAAGGCAGCGAGCATGATGTCCTCATCCGAGATTTCTTCTCCGATTCTGATGGTTTGGCAAAGCATCTTAAAATCACTAAGATGCTGATTTGGATCCTCGGTGGGTCTCCCTCTAAATGTTGCGTTACCGAGCATCTGAATGAATGCTGGTTGTAACTCGACGCGAGCATCCCTTCTTACGATGCAAGACAAGAGTTGTGTATGCCTAGGAGCCATGTATGTTCCATAGGTTAACGCGGCTGGAATTTGCAGCGCGTTTAGAATGCGACGTTCTCTGCCATTTGCTTCTTCGGTCTTGCACGATAATGTACCTCACAAAATAGAAACACAAGAATCGGTTAGGCTCCGAGAGGTAAAAAGATTTTGACTCAAAAAGAAAGAAAACAAAAGCAAAAAAGAAAAATACGAAAACAGATAAAGACTCCAGAAAGGACTATATCCGAATTCAAAAGTATCCTAACTCTAAAGCCATAATCAATTCCCCGGCAACGGTGCCAAAAACTTGATGTGGTTAATCTCAAGTAATAATTACCTAGACTAACACTTCCGCAAGAATACGGATCGTATAGTACCAGGGTCGAACACGAGGAATCGATGCAACTCTAAAGCTAGTAACTAATGAATAGAACTTGTAAAATCAATAGGTGAATGGAATGCGCATAAAGATAAACTATCTAACTAACTAACGGATTAAACTCAATGAACTAAACACCACAGGTGTCGAGAGATGCACGATGATGCAACGAAGTTCTAACAAGATCATGGTCTCAGATATTATCACGAGTTCAGGGAATTCAAGCTCTAATATAGGAACTGACTGGCGTAGACTTGTCCACTATCTAGCATGTGTATACCAATTTCCCAATTGTGTATCTCACCTACTAGACGCATTAAGACCACTATCCTAATTCCTAGATTCAATCGATCGACCTGGCATAGATTCTAAATCGATTTAATCCTAAATCAGGGCTAAGTTCCAAAGTCTAATCCCCTGGCGTAGATTCATTAAACTTCTATTATCATTCATTCAAGTGGCGTACAAGAATGAAAGCATTAAGAACAACCAATCAATCTGAAAACGATCAAATACAAAAACCATTCATTCAAGTGCCGTTCAAGAACAAAAGCATTAAGAACCACCAAGCATTAAGATCAAGACTTCGCTACATATCGGCCAAGCTCAACCTATGGCTATGGACCTACTCGGACATGAACTCAGCAAAAGAAACACAAAAGATAACTATCTTAGACATGGATAAAGAATGAGATCCCTCCCTATTCAATACCGACGTCTTCAATAGCTCCTCCACGCTTTGGCTTCCTCGCTCCGTCCTTCGCCCTTGTGTGTGTGTTCCGCTCTCCTTCTTCTTCTCTCTCGTGTGCTTTCTTCTCTAATTTCTGTCCTCCCTCTTCCCTAAAACTCTCTCCTCTTTAGTTGCAGCAGCCACCTCTCGTTGTTGCCTTTTCTTGAGTTTTCCAAATCTTGATTAAGTTGGCAACGTTTCTATTACTTCCTCCAGCGAAATATGACTTTATTCCTCTTCTCTAAGGGTGTTTTCCTTATTGTATAAGTCCCCAACAAACTTTCCCTTGTTTTAAGTCAAATTAACTTATTTAAAGTTGCAGGTGACGGCTGCGACCCACTCGGGTACGGCGCAGACGATCGCGCAAAAACGCGATGAAAAAGGGGTGCCCGCTCCGGCTAATGGTGTACCCGCTCGGGCATGAATTGTGCCCGCTCGGGTAGAGGCCCCGATCGTGGTTTTTCTTGCCCGACTCGTGCAAAACTTGCTGCACAAAATCGCCGTAACTTTTTCCCGCTCGGGCTAGGGAAGTACCCGCTCGGGCATGGCTTTTCCTTGCCGATTCTTGTCCCGTTTGTCCCGTGATGATCCTCGATGTTTGCAATTTGTCTTTGCACGTCCCTTAGCTCCACAATGACTGAAAACGGGATGATAATGATGCTTAATGCTTGGTAAAATCAAATGAATGATGAAACTAACTATGAAAATAGATGAAAATACTAGAACAAAATAGACATTATAAGTTGCTTGGGTTGAGTTTGTCTCTCGGATATTCCTTTTGCTTCCTATTTCCTATTTGCGTTTGTCTCTCGTGTTGCACCCCTTTTCCTGTTTTTTTTTTCTTTTCACGTGATTAGGCAACTACAGCAATGCATTGAACGACGGGCTTTGAAATACAATAATTTTGCGTACGAAGCTCCGAATTACATGATTTTTTGCACATTTTACTCCTCTTTTCGAGATAAACCATGCCACGGGTTGCTGAAGGCAGCCGGAACCCGTTTTCGAGCTCAAAGTCCTTTATTTAGATCAATACACTGGACTTTTAGAGCCGGAAGATGCCCTTTTCGAATTTCTTGGGATAAGAATGTCATTTCTTGTCAATACGCCACTTGCGTTGCGTTTGTCTCTCGAATATTCCTTTTGCTTCCTATTTCCTATTTGCATTTGTCTCTCGAGTTACACCCCTTTTCCGCTTTTTTTTCACGTGATTAGACGACTGCAACAATCAATTGTACGCGGGCTTTGAAATACTATAACTTTGCATACAAAGCTTCGAATTACATGATTTGTTTCACATTTTACTCCTCTTTTCGAGATAAACGATGCCGCGGGTTGCTGAAGGCAACCGGAACCCATTTTCGAGCTCAAAATCCTTTATTTAGGTCGATACGTTGGACTTTCAGAACCATAAGATGCCCTTATGGAGTTTCTTAGGATACTAATGTCAATTCTTGTCAATACGTCGCTTGCATTGCATTTGTCTCTCGAATATTCCTTTTATTTCCTATTTTCTATTTACGTTTGTCTCTCGTTTTGCACCCCTTTTCTGCTTTTTGTTTTTGTTTTCACGTGATTAGACGACTACAACAATGAATTGTACGACGGGTTTTGAAATACCATAACTTTGCGTACAAAGCTCTGAATTACATGAAGTTTTCACATTTTATTCCTCTTTTCGAGCTAAATGATGTTGTGGGATGGTGAAGGCAGCCCGACCCCGTTTTCTAGCTTAAAATCTTTTATTTAGGTCGATACGTTGGATTTTTAGAGCCTAAGATGCCCTTTTCGAGTTTCTTAGGATATCAATATCTTTTCTTGTCTATACGCCACTTGCTTTGCGTTTGTCTCTCGGATATTCCTTTTTCTTCCTATTTCCTATTTGCGTTTGTCTCTCATGTTGCACCCCTTTTCCGCTTATTGTTTCTGTTTTCACTTGATTAGACGACTACAACAATGAACTGTACGACGGGCTTTGAAATACCATAACTTTGCGTACGAAGCTCTGAATTACATGATTTTTATCACATTTTATTCCTCTTTTCGAGATAAACGATGCCCATGGATGCTGAAGGCAGCCCGACCCCGTTTCCGAGCTCAAAATTCTTTATTTAGGTCAATACGTTTGATTTTTAGAGACAGGAGATGCCCTTTTCGAGTTTCTTAGGATACGAATGTCATTTCTTGTCAATACGCCGCTTGCGTTGCGTTTATCTCTCTATTGTTCCTTTTGCTTCCTATTTCCTATTTGCATTTGACTCTCGCGTTGCACCCTTTTTCCGCTTTTGTTTTTGTTTTCACGTGATTAGACGACTACAACAATGAATTGTACGACGGGCTTTGAAATATTATAACTTTGCATACGAAACTTCGGATTTCATGATTTTTTCACATTTTATTCCTCATTTCAAGATAAACGATGTCGCGAGATGCTAAAGGCAGCCCGACCCTGTTTTCGAGCTCAAAATCCTTTATTTAGGTCGATACGTTGGATTTTTAGAGTCGGGAGATGCCCTTTTTGAGTTTCTTTGGATACTGATGTCATTTCTTGTCAATACGTTGCTTGGGTTGCATTTGTCTCTCGGATATTCCTTTTGCTTCCTATTTCCTATTTGCGTTTGTCTCTCGTGTTGCACCCCTTTTCCGTTTTTTTATTTTGTTTTCACGTGATTAGACGACTACAACAATGAATTGAACGACGGGCTCTGAAATACCATAATTTTGCGTACGAAGCTCCGAATTACATGATTTTTTGCACATTTTGCTCATATTTTCGAGATAAACCATGCCACGGGTTGCTGAAGGCAGCCGGAACCCGTTTTCGAGCTCAAAATCCTTTATTTAGGTCGATACACTGGATTTTTAGATTCGGAAGATGCCCTTTTCGAATTTCTTGGGATTCGAATATAATTTCTTGTCAATACGCTACTTGTGTTGCGTTTGTCTCTCAAATATTCCTTTTGCTTCCTAGTTCCTATTTGCGTTTGTCTCTCGAGTTACACCCCTTTTCCGCTTTTTTTTTTGTTTTCACGTGATTAGACAACTACAACAATCAATTGTACGACGGGCTTTGAAATACTATAACTTTGCATACAAAGCTGCGATTTACATGATTGTTTTCACATTTTACTCCTCTTTTCGAGATAAACGATGCCGTTGGTTGCTGAAGGCAGCTGGAACCCATTTTCGAGCTCAAAATCCTTTATTTAGGTCGATACGTTGGACTTTTAGAACCGTAAGATGCCCTTATGGAGTTTCTTAGGATACGAATATCAATTCTTGTCAATACGCCGCTTGCATTGCATTTGTCTCTCAGTTATTCCTTTTGTTTCCTATTTCCTATTTGTGTTTGTCTCTCGTGTTGCAACCCTTTTCCGCTTTTTGTTTTTGTTTTCACATGATTAGACGACTACAACAATGAATTGTAACGACGGGCTTTGAAATACAATAATTTTGCGTACGAAGCTCCGAATTACATGATTTTTTGCACATTTTGCTCCTCTTTTCGAGATAAACCATGCCACGGGTTGCTGAAGGCAGCTGGAACCCGTTTTCGAGCTCAAAATTCTTTATTTAGGTCGATACACTGGACTTTTAGAGCCGGAAGATGCCCTTTTCGAATTTCTTGGGATACGAATATCATTTCTTGTCAATCCGCCCCTTGCGTTGCGTTTGTCTCTCGAATATTCCTTTTGCTTCCTATTTCCTATTTGCGTTTGTCTCTCGAGTTACACCCCTTTTCCGCTTTTTTTTTTTTTGTTTTCACGTGATTAGACGACTACAACAATCAATTGTACGACGGGCTTTGAAATACTATAACTTTGCATATGAAGCTGCGAATTACATGATTGTTTTCACATTTTACTCCTCTTTTCGAGATAAACGATGCCGTGGATTGCTGAAGGCAACCGGAACCCATTTTCGAGCTCAAAATCCTTTATTTAGGTCGATACGTTAGACTTTTAGAACCGTAAGATGCCCTTATGGAGTTTCTTAGGATACGAATATCAATTATTGTCAATACGTAACTTGCGTTGCATTTGTCTCTCCGATATTCCTTTTGTTTCCTATTTCCTATTTGTGTTTGTCTCTCGTGTTGCAACCCTTTTCCCTTTATTTTTTTGTTTTCAAGTGATTAGACGACTACAACAATGAATTGTACGACGGGCTTTAAAATACCATAACTTTGCGTACAAAGCTCTGAATTACATGAATTTTTCAGATTTTATTCCTCTTTTTGAGCTAAATGATGTTGTGGGATTCTGATGGCAGCCCGACGCTGTTTTCTAGCTCAAAATCTTTTATTTAGGTCGATACGTTAGATTTTTAGAGCCGAAGATGCCCTTTTCGAGTTTCTTAGGATACCAATATCATTTCTTGTCTATACACCGCTTCCTTTGTGTTTGTCTCTCGGATATTCTTTTTTCTTCCTATTTCCTATTTGCGTTTGTCTCTCGTGTTGCACCCCTTTTTGCTTTTTGTTTCTGTTTTCAGGTGATTAGACGACTACCACAACGAACTGTACGACGGGCTTTGAAATGCCATAACTTTGCGTACGAAGCTCTGAATTACATGATTTTTTTCACATTTTATTCCTCTTATCAAGATAAACAATGCCGTGGGATGCTGAAGGCAGCCCAACCCTATTTTCAAGCTCAAAATCCTTTATTTAGGTCGATACATTGGACTTTTAGATCAGAGAGATGCCCTTTTCGAGTTTCTTAGGATACGAATGTCATTTCTTGTCAATACGCCGCATGCATTGCGTTTGTCTCTCAGATATTCCTTTTGCTTCCTATTTCCTATTTGCGATTGTCTCTCGTGTTGCACCCCTTTCAGGTTTTTGTTTTTGTTTCACGTGATTAGATGACTACAATAATAAATTGTATGACGGGCTTTGAAATACCATAACTTTGCGTACGAAGCTCCGAATTACCTGAATGTTTTCACATTTTATTCCTCTTTTCGAGATAAACGATGCGGTGGGATGCTGAAGGCAGCTCGACCACGTTTTTATGCTCAAAATGCTTTAATTAGGTCGACCGGTTGGATTTTGACCGCCGGGAGATGCCCTTTTCGAGTTTCTTGGATACAAATGTCATTTCTTGTCAATACGCCGTTTGCGTTGCGTTTGTATCTCGGATATTCCTTTTACTTCCTATTTTCTATTTGCGTTTGTCTCTCGTATCGCACCCTTTTCCGCGTTTTGTTTTTGTTTTCACATGATTAGACGACTACAACAATGAATTGTATGACGAGCTTTGAAATACCATAACTTTGCGTACAAAGCTCCGACTTACATGCTTATTTTCACATTTCATTTCTCTTTTCAAGATAAACTATGCCACGGGATTCTGAAGACAGCCCGACCCCGTTTTCGAGCTCAAATCCTCTATTTAGGTCGATATGTTGAATTTTTAGAGCCGCCAATGCCCTTTTCGAGTTTCTTAGGAGACGAATGTCATTTCTTGTCAATACGCTTCTTGTGTTGGGTTTGTCTCTCGGATATTCCTTTTGTTTCCTATTTCCTATTTGCATTTGTCTCTCGTGTTGCACCCCTTTTCCACTTTTTGTTTTTGTTTTCACGTGATTAGACGAATACAACAATGAATTATACAACGGGCTTTTAAATACCATAATTTTGCATACGAAACTCTAAATTACATGATTTTTTCACATTTTATTCCTTTTTTTAAGCTAAATGATTTCGTGGGACTGAAGGCAGCCCGACCCCGTTTTCTAGCTCAAAATCCTTTATTTAGGTCGATACGTTGGATTTTTAGAGCCAAAGATGCCCTTTTTGAGTTTCTTAGGATACCAATATCATTTCTTGTCTATACGCCGCTTGCGTTGCGTTTGTCTCTCGGATATTCTTTTTGCTTCAAATTTCCTATTTGCGTTTGTCTCTTGTGTTGCACCCCTTTTCCGCGTTTTTGTTTTGTTTTCATGTGATTAGACGACTACAACAATGAATTGTATGACGGGCTTTGAAATACCATAACTTTGCGTACAAAGCTCCGAATTACATGATTCGTTTCACATTTTATTCCTCTTTTCGAGATAAATGATACCGTGGGTTGTTGAAGGCAGCCTAACCCCGTTTTTGAGCTCAAAATCTTGTATTTAGGTCGATACGTTGGATTTTTAAAGTAGGGAGATGCCCTTTTTAAGTTTATTAGGATATGCATGTCATTTCTATTCAATATGCCGCTTGTGTTGTGTTTGTTTCTCGGATATTCCTTTTGCTTCTTATTTTCTATTTGCGTTTGTCTCTCGTGTTGCACCCCTTTTCCGCTTTTTGTTTTTGTTTTCACGTGATTAGACCAGCATAACAATGAATTGTACGACGGGCTTTGAAATACCATAACTTTTCATACAAAGCTTCGAATTACATGATTTGTTTCACATTTTATTCCTCTTTTTGAGATAAACGATGCCGTGGGTTGCTGAAGGCAGCCCGACCCTGTTTTTGAGCTCAAAATCCTTTATTTAGGTCGATACGTTGGATTTTTAGAGCATGGAGATGGCCTTGGATATTCCTTTTGTTTCCTATTTCCTATTTACCTTTGTCTCTCGTATTGCATCCCTTTTCCGCTTTTTGTTTTTGTTTTCATGTGATTAGATGACTGCAACAATGAATTGTACGATAAACCTTGATACCATAACTTTGCGTACGAAGCTCCGAATTACATGATTGTTTTCATATTTTATTCTTCTTTTTTAGATAAATTTTCCCCGGTATGCTGAAGGCAGTCCGACCCCATTTTCGAGCTTAAAATGGTTTGTTTAGGTCGATACGTTGGATTTTTAGAGCCGAGAGATGCCCTTTCCGAGTTTCTTAGGATACGAATGTCATTTCTTGTCAATACGCCGCTTGCGTTGCGTTTCGCTCTCAGATATTCCTTTTCTTCCTATTTCATATTTGCATTTGTCTCTCGTGTTGCACCCCTTTTCCGCTTTTTGTTTTTGTTTTCACGTGATTTGAGGACTACAATAATGAATTGTACGACGGGCTTTGAAATACCATAACTTTGCGTACGAAGCTCCGAATTACTTGTTTTGTTTCACATTTTATTCATCTTTTCGAGACAAAGGATGCCCTGGGATGTTGAAGGCAACAGATCCCGTTTTCGAGCTCAAAATCCTTTATTTAGATCGATACATTGGATTTCTAGAGCCGATAGATGCCCTTTTCGAGTTTCTTAGTATACACATGTCATTTCTTGTCAATACGTCGCTTGCGTTGCGTTTGTCTCCCGGATATTTTTTTTTTGCTTCCAGTTTCCTATTTGTGTTTGTCTCTTGTGTTGCACCCCTTTTCCGCTTTTTGTTTTGTTTTCACGTGATTAGATGACTACAACAATGAATTGTATGACGGGCTTTGAAATACCATAACTTTGCGTACAAAGCTCCAAATTACATGATTTGTTTCACATTTTATTCCTCTTTTCGAGATAAACGATACCGCGGGTTGCTAAAGGCAGCTCAACCTCGTTTTTGAGCTCAAAATCTTGTATTTAGGTTGATACGTTGGATTTTTAGAGCTGGGAGATGCTCTTTTTGAGTTTATTAGGATATGCATGTCATTTATATTCAATACGCCGCTTGTGTTGTGTTTGTTTCTCGGATATTCCTTTTGCTTCTTATTTCCTATTTGCGTTTGTCCCTCGTGTTGCACCCTTTTTCCGCTTTTTGTTTTTGTTTTCACGTGATTAGATCAGCATAACAATGAATTATACGATGGGCTTTGAAAAACCATAACGTTTTGTACAAAGCTTCGAATTACATGATTTGTTTCACATTTTATTCCTCTATTTGAGATAAACGATGTCGTGGGTTGCTGAAGGCAGCCCGACCCCGTTTTGGAGCTCAAAATCCTTTATTTAGGTCAATACGTTGGATTTTTAGAGCATGAAGATGGCCTTGGATATTCCTTTTGTTTCCTATTTCCTATTTACGTTTGTCTCTCGTGTTGTATCCCTTTTCCGCTTTTTGTTTTTGTTTTCACGTGATTAGATGACTACAACAATGAATTGTACGATAAGCCTTGATAAACCATAACTTTGCATACGAAGCTCCGAATTACATGAATGTTTTCACATTTTATTCTTCTTTTCGAGATAAACGTTTCCCCGGGATGCTGAAGGCAGCCCGACCCCATTTTTGAGCTGAAAATCCTTTCTTTAGGTTGATACGTTGGATTTTTAGATCCAAAAGATGCCCTTTTCGAGTTTCTTAAGATACGAATGTCATGTCTTGTCAATACGCCGCTTGCATTGCATTTGTCTCTCGGATATTCCTTTTGCTTCCTATTTCATATTTGTGTTTGTCTCTCGTGTTGCACCCCTTTTGATAACACGTAATCCGTAGTAGTTTTTATGTCATTCTTAGGTCTAGTTTTAGGTAGATTTATTAGATTTCATTCATTTATCGAGACTATTCGAGGATTTTATCTACATTTCGTGTTTGGTGTAGGAAACGAAGACATTACGAGAAACACGAGAGAAATCGGCAATTAACCCCAAAATGACAAGATTCAGCTTATACAAGACCGTGGATTGAAGTGAGCGTGCAAACACCGAGCGAAAGGAGCGAAAACATCATTTTAGGTCGTGCACGCTCGGGCATCAGAAGTGTGCCCGCTCGGGTAATTGATG
>CM071860.1:8514331-8535579 GCA_036759665.1 Gynandropsis gynandra
AGCCAATTGGAGGTGTCGTACGTAGGATACGTAGCAACATTCGCTGCTGGCGGCCATGGACGTTGAGGAGGTGTCCACGGTTGTGGGATGGGGTCGGAGGAATTAGTCGCGGTTGTGAAGCGGAAGCGAGAGCAGAATTTGGCGCTGTGTCCTTGAATTCCACACAATTGGCAGCGGCCTCGGTAACCACCCGAGGAGTTTCTGTTGTTGTTGTGGTCACCCCATTGAGAGTTAGGGTTGCGTGGGCGAGAACGAGCAGCAGCAACATGAGCAGTGACCGGTAGGGCAGCGGCGGGTGGTGGGAGATCAACGGCCAATTTTGCCTCGTGGTTGAGGAGGTTTTCGTGCAGCTCCTCAATTGAGATGGCGGTGTCTTTGGCATTGATCACGTCAGCAATAGGCTTGTACTCTTCCGGGAGTCCGTCAAGAACGGCTTCAAGGACGTCTTCGTGATCCATCGGTTTCTCGAGAAGAGAGAGTTCATCGGTTTTAGTGGTGATGAACCGTAGATACTCTTCTATTGATTGGGATCCCTTGGCACACCTTTTGATCTGATCTCGTAGCTGTTTGATGTGTCCACGAGAAGCCTTGCCATAGATGTTGGCTAGAGTTCTCCACGCATCACGAACGGAGGTTGCTCGGGCAATGACCGGTTGAAGGGGGAGGGAGAGTGCGCCGAGCATGGAGCTGAAAATCAAGCAATCTTGGTGTTTCCATCGGCTGAAGGCGGGATTTGGTTGCTGGATCCCATCAACTTGGATCATGGCCGGCGGTACAAGAGAGTCTTCGGTGATGAAGCACTCAAGATTGTACCCTTCGAGGAGGGAGTTCGTCGGGGTGAGCTTCGTGACGCTTGACATGTTACAAGCGAAAAGAAGCTTCTGTGGTTGCTGCGGATCAAACATATTGACAGCTTCAGTGCGATTCAATTGCTCCGGGATGTTGTCCATGAGAGGAAGACGCGGCGCACACGTTTAGGGAACCGGTTGGGACGCCGCCGAGAAACAAGGAAAGCGGTTGGGACGCGGCCTAGAATCAAGGGATTCTGTTGTGCCGAAGGTGAGGGTGGTTTGTGGTGGTGAGCCGAATGTGGGAGGGCAGATCCGTGGTGGTGAGGCAATCGGAGGTAAGGGGAGGATGCCGGAAACACCAAGATCCGTGGTGGTGAGCGGAACGCGGCCTAGGGTTTGTTGAGCGACGGGGCGCAGATGCAGCAGAGAGGGAGATCTATGCTGGTGAAGCGACGGAGAGGCAGCTGAGCCTGGGGGTGAGTCGTCGGAGAGTGGTGGAGGGTGGGCAGTTGCGGCGGCCGGACCGGTGATGGTGCGGCGGCAGAGTTTGGCCGAGAAAGAAGGTTAGGCGGCGGCGTCTAGGTTTAGTCGTGAGACACAACCAGCTCTGTTACCATGTGAATGGTGATTTGAATTCAAGATGTATTTTCTGAATAATATGTTGGAATAGCCCCTAAACGGCTATATGTACAATAGGTTAAGAATTAAACCTAATTACGGAATAAGAAATCACAATAATACCCTTATGTACAATAATGTTCTAATACCCTTTATAAGAGGAAGAGGTAAGGTTGCAATTATGGAAGGAGTCGAACCAGATTTAGATAAGCCATACGTTGCTCCTCCAGCATACATACCTCCGATATCGTATCCTCAACGATTGGTAAGCAGTAAGAACGAAAAGAGAGTGGGCAGATTTGTAGAATGTCTCAAGAAGTTAGACATCAACATGCCATACATAGAAGCCCTTCAAAAGATGCCTAATCGTGCCAAATTCATCAGAGAGGTACTGTCCAAAGAAAATCATATCTAAGAGAACGAGATAGTTGCACTCACCGAGGAATGCAGTGCAATTCTTCAGAACAAGCTGCCACCAAAGTTAAAGGACCCCGGAAGCTTCTCCATTCCATGCATAATAGGTAATCTCGATATTGAAAATGCTTTGTGTGATTTAGGGGCAAGCGTGAGTATCATGCCACACACAGCTTTAGCGGTATTTCTAGGAGAAAGGGAATTCTCGTGTTTTCATACCCCATGTGTTCCACGTTTACGTTTGCTTAGGGAGAAGCAAACATTCAAGTCTGGGGGATTTTGATCATCTCGTTTTCATACGTATTTCTTGCACGATTTAGGAGACGTTTTTGATACATATGTGATGTTTTACGTATGATTCCGTTTCCGTTTTACTTGTTTTCGTGTTTTCATGTTCTTACAGGTCTTTACGCGTATTTGGATCATTTTGGAGCTAAAAGGACATGCACAGAGCTAAGGAGCAACTTCGAGGATCATCACGGGACAAACGGGACGAGATTGAGCATGGAAAGCCTCCACCCGTTCGGGCACAACTCTTGCACGACCGGGCAAAACCTACGGCCAATTGTGTGCACATTTATGCACGACTCGGGCAAGAATACCCGACCATTTGCCTTGTGCCCGAGCGGGCTCACATACCATGCCCGATCGGGCATGTATTGCAGACCACAGTCCGCGCCTTCCACCCTAGCTGCACCTGAGCGGGCACACTCAATGCCCGAGCGGGTCGCGGCCCGTAACTGCCTATTAAGTTAAGTAAACTTAACTTAAAACAAAGGGAACTCATGGGTGCAATTTAGGCAACAATTGGACCGACTTAGGAGGCTTAAAAGGAGGCAAAAGACGTCATTGGAGCAAGCTTACAATGGAGATTAATTCAGTAGAAGATTGAGGAGATTCTTGCGAGGAGACAAGCGAGGAGCATTGGAGATCAAGCCTCGCCACTTCGGTTTTGTTTGGGTTTTATGTTCCTTAGACTTTCTACTATGTTTATGTTTATTTACAGACGCATGAGCGAGTAGTTTGTTTGTTTTAGGAGAAGGGATTAGCCCTTGGCTATCCCAGAACCACTTTTGATCTATTTTGAATGCATCTTCCCATTTTAGTTCATCTATTCTTTATCTGAGTACTTTCATTTACTTGTGTTTGCGCTGATCACGTAGATACATGTGTTAGGGGTTAGGAGAAGGACCGAAAGGAGAATCCTAGTCTTGGAAGTTCAGGTTTATGGGTTTAGTTCATGTTAGGGTAGCAACAGATGAGGGTGAATGGGCGAATCACAGAGTTTATGGGTTTAGTTCATGGTGTCAGCCACGAAAGTAGGGGGCAGCTTGTCTAGATCACGTGTCTATGCCTTGAGAGAGGGTAGATATCATGTTAGGATCGTCCGCCTTAGATAGCTTTAACTGGGATTGCATGATAGATAGGTTGATCGTTGGTTTCGGTAGTCTTGTGGTGAAACCGGTTTCCTAGGACTTTTGTCTTATCGTTAGAACCCAAGTCTTTTATTTACTTTCAGTATTTCAATTATTCATCCATATTCTTTCGTTAGCAAGTTTGATTCCTAGTTCGAGTTTAGATAGTGTTGCGTAGTCTCTGTGCCGTGCACTTGCGGGTAGTTTAGGTTATTTTATTTAACTCTAATACGCATCAATATTCCTTTTGCATCATATTTCCTATTTGCGTTTGTCTCTCTTGTTTCACCCCTTTTCCGCTTTTTGTTTTTGTTTTCACGTGATTAGACGACTACAACATTGAATTGTACGACGGGATTTCAAATACCATAACTTTGTGTAAGAAGCTCCAAATTACATGATTTGTTTCACATTTTATTCCTCTTTTCGAGATAAACGATCTCGTGCATTGCTGAAGGCAGCCCAACCTCGTTTTCGAGCTCAAAATCCTTGATTTAGTTCGATACGTTGGATTTTTAGAGTCGGGAGATGCCCTTTACGAGTTTCTTAGGAGACGAATGTCATTTTTTGTCAATACCCCGCTTGCGTTGCTTTCGTCTCTCAGATATTCCTTTTGCTTCCTATTTCCTATTTGCGTTTGTCTGCCGTGTTGCACCCCTTTACCGCTTTTTGTTTTTGTTTTCACGTGATTAGACGACTACAACAATGAATTGTACGACGGCCTTTGAAATACACTAACATTTGCGTACGAAGCTCGGAATTACATGATTTGTTTTCACATTTTATTCCTCTTTTTGAGATAAACGATGTTGCAGCCTGCTAAAGGCAGCCCGACCCCATTTTCAAGCTCAAAATCCTTTATTTATGTCGATACGGTGGATTTTTAGAGCCGAGAGATGCCCTTTTTGAGTTTCTTAGGATACAAATGTCATTTCTTGTCTATACGCCGCTTGCGTTGCATTTATCTCTCGAATATTCCTTTTGCTTCTATTTCCTATTTGTTTTTGTCTCTCTTGTTGCACCCCTTTTCCGCTTTTTGTTCTTGTTTTCATGTGATTAGACGACTACAACAATTAATTGTATGACGGGCTTTGAAATACCATCACTTTGCGTACGAAGCTCCGAATTACATGCTTTTGTAACATTTTATTCCTCTTTTCGAGATAAATGATGCCGCTGGCTGCTGAAGGCAGTCCAACCCCCGTTTGCAAGCTCAAAATCCTATATTTAGGTCGATACGTTCGATTTTAAGAGCCGGGAGATGCCCTTTTCGAGTTTCTTTGGATACGAATGTCATTTCTTGTCAATACGCCGCTTGCGTAGCGTTTGTCTCTCAGATATTCCTTGTGCTTCCTATTTCCTATTTGAGTTTGTCTCTCGCGTTGCACCCCTTTTCCGTTTTTTGTTTTTCTTTTCATGTGACTAGACGACTACAACAATAAATTGTGTGACGGGCTTTGAAATATCATAACTTTGCGTATGAAGCTCCAAATTACATGATTTTTTTTAAATTTTATTCCTCTTTTCGAGATAAACGATGCCCTGGGATGCTGAAGCAGCCCGACCCCATTTTCGAGCTCAAAATCCTTAAATTAGGTCGATACATTGGATGCTTAGAGCCGGGAGATGCCCTTTTCGAGTTTCTTTGGATACAGATGTTATTTCTTGTCAATACGTTGCTTGGGTTGCATTTGTCTCTCGGATATTCCTTTTGCTTCCTATTTCCTATTTGCGTTTGTCTCTCGTGTTGCACCCCTTTTCCGCTTTTTGTTTTTGTTTTCACGTGATTACACGACTACAGCAATGAATTGTACGACAGTCTTTGAAATACCATAACTTTGCGTACGAAGCTCTGAATTACATGATTTGTTTCACATTGTACTCCTCTTTTCGAGATAAACGATGCCATAAGATGCTAAAGGCAGCCCAACCCCATTTTCGAGCTCAAAATCCTTTATTTAGGTCGATAAGTTGGATTTTTAGAGCCGGGAGATGCCCTTTTCGAGTTTCTTTGAATACTGATGTCATTTCATGTCAGGACGTTGCTTGGGTTGCGTTTGTCTCTCGGATATTCCTTTTGCTTCCTATTTCCTATTTGCGTTTGTCTCTCGTGTTGCACCCCTCTTCCTTTTTTTTTGTTTTCACGTGATTAGACGACTACAACAATGAATTGTACGACGGGCTTTGAAATACCATAACGTTTCGTACGAAGTTTCGAATTACATGATTTTTTGCACATTTTACTCCTCTTTTCGAGATAAACGATGCGACGGATTGCTGAAGGCAGCCGGAACCCGGTTTCGAGCTCAAAATCCTTATTTAGGTCGATACGTTGGATTCTTAGAGCCGGGAGATGCCCTTTGCGAATTACTTAGGATACGAATGTCATTTCTTGTCAATACGCCACTTGTGTTGCGTTTGTCTCTCGGATATTCCTTTTGCTTCCTATTTCCTATTTGTGTTTGTCTCTCGAATTACACCCCTTTTCCGGTTTTTTTGTTTTCACGTGATTAGACGACTACAACAATCAGTTGTACGACGAGCTTTGAAATACTATAACTTTGCATACGAAGCTGCGAATTACATGAATTTTTTTTCACATTTTACTCCTCTTTTCGAGATAAAAGATGCTGCGGGTTGCTGAAGGCAGCCGGAACCTATTTTCGAGCTCAAAATCCTTTATTTAGGTCGATACGTTGTACTTTTAGAACCGTAAGATGCCCTTATGGAGTTTCTTAGGATACGAATGTCAATTTTTGTCAATACGCCGCTTGCGGTTCATTTGTCTCTCGGATATACCTTTGCTTCCTATTTCCTATGTGTGTTTGTCTCTCGTGTTGCATTCCTTTTCCGCTTTTTGTTTTTGTTTTCATGTGAGTAGACGACTACAACAATGAATTGTACGACGGGCTTTGAAATACCATAACTTTGCGTACAAAGCTTTGAATTACATGATATTTTCACATTTATTCCTCTTTTCGAGCTAAATGATTTCGTGGGATGCTGAAGGCAGCCCAACCCCGCTTTCTAGCTTAAAATTCCTTATTTAGGTCGATACGTTGGATTTTTAGAGCCAAGATGCCCTTTTCGAGTTTCTTAGGGTACCAATATAGTTTCTTGTCTATACGCCGCTTGCATTGCGTTTGTCTCTCGGATATTCCTTTTTCTTCTTATTTCCTATTTGCATTTGTCTCTCGTGTTGCACCCCTTTTCCGCTTTTTGTTTCTGTTTTTACGTGATTAGACGACTACAACAATGAACTGTACGACGGACTTTGAAATACCATAAATTTGCGTACGATGTTCTGAATTACATGATTTTTTCACATTTTATTCCTCTTTTCCAGATAAACGATGCTGCGGGATGCTGAAGGCAGCCCAACCCTATTTTCAAGCTCTAAATCCTTTATTTATGTCGATACATTGGACTTTGAGAGCAAGGAGATGCCCTTTTCGAGTTTCTTAGGATACAAATGTCATTTCTTGTCAATACGCCACTTGCATTGCGTTTCTCTCTCCTATATTCCTTTTGCTTCGTGTTTCATTTTTGCGATTGTCTCTCGTGTTGAGCCCCTTTTTCTGGTTTGTGTTTTTGTTTTCACGTGATTAGATGACTACAACAATGAATTGTACGACGAGCTTTGAAGTACCATAACTTTGCGTACGAAGCTCCGAATTACCTGAATGTTTTCACATTTTATTTCTCTTTTCGAGATAAATGATGCCGCGGGATGCTGAAGGCAGCCCAACCCCGTTTTCGTGGTCAAAATGCTTTAATTAGGTCGATAAGTTGGATTTTTACCCCCGGGAGATGCTCTTTTCGAATTTCTTAGGATACGAATGTCATTTCTTGTCAATACGCCGCTTGCGTTGCGTTTGTCTTTCGGATATTCCTTTTACTTCCTATTTCCTATTTGTGTTTATCTCTCGTGTTGCACCCCTTTTCCGCGTTTTGTTTTTGTTTTCACATGATTAGACGACTACAACAATGAATTGTACGATGAGCTTTGAAATACCATAACTTTGCGTACAAAGCTCCGACTTACATGCTTATTTTCACATTTTATTCCACTTTTCGAGATAAATGATGTCGTGGGATTTTGAAGGCAGCTCGACCCGTTTCCGAGCTCACATCCTTTATTTAGGTCGATACGTTGAATTTTTAGAGTCGGGAGTTGCTCTTTTCGAATTTCTTAGGATACGAATGTCATTTCTTGTCAATACGCCGCTTGTGTTGGGTTTGTCTCTCGGATATTCCTTTTGTTTCCTATTTCCTATTTGCGTTTGTCTCTCGTGTTGCACCCCTTTTCCGCTTTTTGTTTTTGTTTTCACGTGATTAGACGACTACAACAATCAACAGTACGACGGGCATTGAAATACCATAACTTTGCGTACGAAACTCCGAATTACATGATTTTTTAAACATTTTATTCCTCTTTTCGAAATAAACGATGCCGCGAGATGCTGAAGGCAGCCCGACCCTATTTTTGTGGTCAAAATGCTTTAATTAGGTCGATAAGTTGGATTTTTAGCGCCGGGAGATGCACTTTTTGAGTTTCTTAGGATACGAATGTCATTTCTTGTCAATACGCCGCTTGCGTTGCGTTTGTCTCTCGGATATTCCTTTTACTTCCTATTTCCTATTTGTGTTTATCTCTCGTATTGCACCCCTTTTCCGCGTTTTGTTTTTTTTACGTGATTAGACGACTACATCAATGAACTGTACGACGGGCTTTGAAATACCATAACTTTGCATACGAAGCTCCGAATTACATGATTTTATTCACATTTTATTCCACTTTTTGAGATAAATGGTGCCGCAGGATGCTGAAGGAAGCCCAACCCTGTTTTCAAGCTCAAAATCCTTTATTTCGGTCGATACATTGGACTTTTAGAGCAAGGAGATGCCCTTTTCGAGTTTCTTAGGATACAAATGTCATTTCTTGTCAATACGCCGCTTGCATTGCGCTTGTCTCTCAGATATTCCATTTTGCTTCCTATTTCCTGTTTGTGGTTTTCTCTCGTGTTGCACCCCTTTTTCTGGTTTTTGTTTTTGTTTTCATGGGATTAGATGACTACAACAATGAATTGTACGACGGGCTTTGAAATACCATAACTTTGCGTACGAAGCTCTGAATTACCTGAATGTTTTCACATTTTATTCATCCTTTTGAGCTAAACGATGCCACGGGATGCTGAAGGCTGCCCGACCCCATTTTCAAGCTTGAAATGCTTTATTTAGGTGGATACGTTGGATTTTTTAGAGTCGAGAGATGCCTTTTTCGAGTTTCTTAGGATACGAATGTCATTTCTTGTCAATACGCCGCTTGCGTTGCGTTTGTCTCTCAGATACTCCTTTTGCTTCCTATTTCCTATTTGCGTTTGTCTATCGTGTTGCACCCTTTTTCGCTCTTTGCTTCTATTTTCACGTGATTAGACGACTACAACAATGAATTTTACGACAGAATTTTAAATACCATAACTTTGCGTATGAAGCTCTGAATTACATGAATTTTTTCACATTGTATTCCTCTTTTGAAGTTAAATGATGCCGCGGGATGTTGAATGCAGTCCGACCCCGTTTTCGAGCTGAAAATCCTTTATTTAGGTCGATACGTTGGATTTTTAGAGCCAAGAGATGCCCTTTTCGAGTTTCTTAGGATACGAATGTCATTTCTTGTCAATACGCCGCTTGTGTTGCGTTTGTCTCTCGGATATTCCTTTTGTTTCCTATTTCCTACTTGCGTTTGTCTCTCGTATCGCACCCCTTTTCCGCTTTTTGTTTTTGTTTTCACGTGATTTGACGACTACAACAATGAATTGTACGACGGGCTTTGAAATACAATAACTTTGCGTACGAAGCTCCGAATTACATGATTTTTTCACATTTTATTCCTCTTTTAAATATAAACGATCCCGCGGGTTGCTGTAGGCAGCCCGACCCCGTTTTCGAGCTCAAAGTTCTTTATTTAGGTCGATAGGTTGGATTTCTAGAGGCGGGAGATGCCCTTTTCGACTTTCTTAGGATACGACTGTCGTTTCTTGTCAATACGCCGCTTGCGTTGCTGTTTGTCTCTCGGATATTCCTTTTGGTTCATATTTCCTATTTGCGTTTGTCTCTCTTGTTGCACCTATTTTCCGCTTTTTTTTTGTATCACGTGATTAGACGACTACAACAATGAATTGTACGACGGGCTTGGAAATACCATAAATTTGCGTACGAAGCTCCGAATTACATGATTGTTTTCACATTTTATTCCTCTTTTCGAGCCTAACGATGTCGCGGGTTGCTGAAGGCAGGCCGACCCCATTTTCAACCTCAAAATACTTTATTTAGGTCTATACGTTAGTTTTTTAGAGTCGAGAGATGCCATTTTCGAGTTTCTTAGGATACGAATGTTATTTCTTTTCAATACGCCGCTTGCGTTGTGTTTGTCTCTAGGATATTCCTTTTGATTCCTATTTCCTATTTGCGTTTGTCTCTCGTGTTGCACCCCTTTTCCATTTTTTTTTTGTGCAAGTCTGCGTAAACCCTCTCGCAACCAGCCTTGCTTTTAGTTTCAAAACCTCCACATTCTCATCTTTTTTCACTTTATAAATCCACATCATACTTATGATTTTTTTATTGTTCGGAGGATCAGCAAGTTCCCAGGTCTCATTTTTGCTGATCATCTCCATTTCAGCATCCATCGCATCTCTCCACCCTTTCTCATTTACAGCCTCCTCAAACAATGTAGGTTCTGCAATTGTTAAATAAGAACCTTCATAAGTGTAATGGGATTCGTCACCTTGCACCTCTTTATTCTCATATAGGTCACTAAGCCTTCTGTGCCTATGCATTTCCCTTGAGAAACAGCTATTGCTCCGTCTAAAAATTATGCTGCTTTCCCCATTGTTTCCTTGGGTGCCACTCAAATTAAATGGGACAGGGGAGAATGGTGGAGGATGTTGTCTCCCACTGCCTTCTTGAGCTCAATTGTTGCGGTGTATTCGCTGTAACAGGTGACTGTTGCATTTCTGGTCTGTTTGTTGTAAATCTAGAGTTGTAATTGAGGGGCATAGACTATTCTTTTGTTTCAGTCTGAGTCTCCTAATTCCATCCTTTCTCCTCCTCAAATACCATATCTCGAGCCACTTCGACCTTCTTTGCTTTCAGTTTGTAAACTCGGTACCCCTTGCTCATACTACTATACCCCATAAACACTTCTTTCTTAGATTTATCATCTAGTTTCCTTCTTTGATGTGTTGGTATTAGTTCATGTCACAAGCACCCAAAGACCTTTAGATGTCCCACCGATGGTTTGTGACCACTCCAAACCTCGAGTGGTGTCTTATTATCAAGCGCTCGAGTTGGCAGCATGTTCTGTATGTAACTGACAGTGAATACTCCTTCCGCCCAAAAATTATTTGGCATGTTTTTATCTTTCAACATACTCATCGCCATCTCTAACAGTGTTCTATTCTTCCTCTCAACAAATCCATTTTACTGAGGGGAATAGGCCACTATTAGCTGCCTCTGAATTCAATTTTCCACTAGAAATTCAGTAAACACTTTTGAATTAAATTCCAACCCTCAGTCAAACCTTAATTTCTTTATCTTCTTCTCTGTCTGTGTCTCGACCAGTAACTTAAACTTTTTAAATACTGCAAATGTGTCTGATTTTAGCATTAGGAAGTAGACCCAAAGCATATGTAAGAATTCATCCGTGAACGTCAACAAGTATACACATACATCCAGGCAGGGAGTTTACATTGGTCCACAAAGGTCCATGTGAACAAGATCCTGAATCCCTTTGGATTTTGCTTCTAAAATCTTAGTGAATTCTTCTCTACTTTGCTTCCCTTTCATACATGCCTCGGAAACCTGCTTGACTACCATGAACTTAGGTAACCCTTTTACCATCTCTTGACTTTGCATAACCTATAAATTATGCAAACCATAATGGTCGAATCTCCTGTGCCACAAATATGGCAGATCGTCTTCTTTAGCAATCAAGGCTCCCTCATTCGCCAATTTCTATTTTAACGGATAAGCTTTATTTACCATCGGAACTTCAGCCACTCGGCCTCCATTTTTGTCTTTAATTTCACACTTATCCTCTGTGAATACCATACTGTATCCATTCCTTGTCATTTGAGGTATGCTCAGCAAATTCTTACTCAACCCAGGAACTAGGAAAACATCTCGTATTGTCCTTCTTCTCTTCTTTGTCATTACTTCCATGTTCCCTTTTCAAGCTGTAATTAGTGTTACACCATTGCCTACTCTAATAGGCACGTTGAAATTTATGTCCAAATTAGTGAAAAACCCCTCTTCTTTGGTTATATAGTTGGTTGCTCCACTATCAATCAACCAAACATTACTGTCCAATGTGAGCTTGGTTTGGAGTGTATTTCTTCACTCTACACTCTCTAGAGAAGTGACCTTGTTTCCCACAGTTATAACATTTCTTCTTAGTGTTAGGTACCTTACTTCTTTCCGATTTCTCCAACTTGTTTCTGAAATAACACTGCGCCTCTATGTGATTGTCCTTTTTACAGATGTTGCACCATTTCTTGCCCTTTTGTTTATAGTCTGCAGTACCAGAAATTTCTTTTCCCCGACTTCATGCCATGATATTTGGTATTGAAAGCTCTCTCTAGACCTGTACCATTCCTCTCATCAAGTCTAAATTCTTGTGATTGTAGCGCTATCACAAGTTCTCCCACAGTGAGGGTTTCTAGATCCTTTGTTTGTTCTATAACCCCCACGTATGGATCAAACCTCATATGTAACGAACACAGTATTTTTGAAACCAGTTCGTCCTCTTCCATCCTTACCCCATAAGCTATTATTTCATTTCCAAGCTTAGAAACCTTGTTAGAATAATCCGTTATGCTTTTCTTCTCTACCTGCCTCATATTGTAAAACGAAGCCCTCAGCCTCTGCAGTTAATACGAGCCGCTTTGGGATCCCTTTGGAACCTCTCTTTTAACCGATCCCATGTGGCTTTGATGTCTCACAGGTGGATAAATGGGCACTGAATATCTCCTCAGTCATAACGTGATAGATCAGCTCAAGTGCCCTTTGATCCTTAGCTTCCATCTCTTCCCATTCTGGCATAACCTTTTTTTTATGTTCCTCTGTGGTCATGTCACCCATTGTAGACATCTCAGGTAATCCTTCAGTGACTACCTTCCACAACCCGTTAGACCTTAGGGTTGGCTTGATTTTAATCACCCATAACGTGTAGTTTTTACCCTCAAACACAGAGAGAGGCGGCGAGTTCTATGACCTGTCTATCTAGGTTAGTTTAATAGCTTGTTTTAGAGTGAGATATATGTTACCTAAACTGTATTTTTGTGCTGGTTTTGTTTGTGCTTCTGGTACGTTACCTCGTGCGTATTATGCTTGCTGGTCAGTATATATGTTTTGTGTTGTTTGTGCTGCTGCTCAATGTTGTACCGTTTGTGTTGTTGCTCCTAGAAGACTTTGTTGCTCTGATACCATTTGTTTGTTTTAGTGGCTTAGAACAAAGCTAAGGTTGCTCTCCATGGGCTCCTTATGTATTAGCTTTGTGCATACAGAAATTAAAGAGTAAATTGTTATTGTTTGTTATCAGTTTTGGTTGTTGTTTTGTGAAAGAAAATTGTTTGTGTAGTGTATGGTTTTCTGGAATAATACTCTCATATTCATGAACTAGGATTTTTAAAAATTTATACTGAATACACCTTAGTGTGATATGTAAAACTACCCAAATTGACCATGTTTTTGTCTCATACTTAACAAAAAATATTCCTTATGTTTTTCAGAGTAAACTAAAAACCGTACTGGGTCTATCCAGCTTCTGATCGGCTTCCACCAATTTTATTTCTAGCCCAGCATTAGTTTCCAACCCGTTTTTCAGCTCCAGCCCGGTCCATCTCTTCTTCTCCAGTCCGGTCCTTTTGTTCACTCCAGGCCGTATCCATTTCCTCGCTTCAGCCCGGTCCATTTGTTTTGCTCCAGCCCAGCTCATCAATAAACTGATGTCGTTGACTCAGGTAAGTCTCAAACCCGAGTTCATCTTCTTCCCCCTCGTCAAATCCTAATCTACCTCTTCCTATCTCCCAAGTTGCAACATTGTCGCTGCCACGCCGGAGAGAGTCAATCTCATCAAATCCATTCGAGCTGGCAGCGCCCCAAGGCGATGGTGGAGAGTCCTCCATCAAAGAAATTTTCGGCTTCATAACTATAAGATTGAACGATGTGTCCGAGTTCCCTGGCCATCGGAGCAAAGAGAATTGACGATGAAGATTTACAATTAAGAGAAAACCGACGATCCTTTGGAAATTAGAATGAACGAGAGGTTCATATTGTAATTTGTAACACACATCCTAAAATAAATATGTTAAATCATATATACCTCTTTTTTACGTTGTTTGGGATATTTTTGTTCAGGAGTATAACCAGCTTGAGTAGTTGTATTTTAATTAATGCATGAGTAGTTGTAATAATCTTATTTCAGAAGGCCATCTTTGGTTTGTAGATATGGGTTTGTTCACAAAAGCAAAAGTTATGAAAAAAGTTGTAGACAATCATAGATGTAACGACGACTTTGCACTTAGGTTATATATATATATATATATATATATAAATATTGGGTTAATCCTTTGGCTACTAGTTTTTACATACTAGTTTACATATTAAATACGAGAATTGATAATATTTAATTTTTTTTTTGTATAAATAATAGTCTCACAATGTTAAATAGTAATTTATGTATATGCACAATTTATTAAATACATATTTAATAAAAAATAATAAAATGTTAAATATTTGCATACATAAATGAATTGTACTTTAATTAGAAAAAAATATAAATTATATAAATATTTATTTATATAAAATGTCTACTATTTAGTGTTCGAGTTTTCGTTTCCGTCAAGTATCAATATTTTCAATCCATTTATGTTTTTACTATGAAATACAACAACATATAATTGACCATGAATAAACGCGTGACGAACTTAGTATATGTCAACTTTATTTAAACTTTGTCTTTACATTATTTTTGTTGTCATTGAAAATATGATATGATAGGAAATTGTTTACGTTTGAATCGAATGAATAATATATTATTTATTGATATTAAATATAATCTTGGAATATATACTTATCGTCTCTCGAATTATTTTAGCCTCAATAATATTTTTTAAATTGAGTAATTTGTAAGTGTGTACCATTATATAAACTAAGTGGTTGATAAATGTTCCTAATAAAAAATAAATATCCAAAAATATATACTAATAAATATTTGATATAAATATTTATCAATTATGAAACAATACAAATAATATATGAAATACTTGAACATTTTTTACAACATATATTAAATATTTGATAAATGTGATTAATTAATGCACTCAAAATTGCATGAAAATTTTTAACTTAATCAATATTTTATTTTATTTTATTTTAATTACTAAATGCAAAATTAAAATTTTTATATTAAATTTTTAATAATTTCCCTTTTTTGCATTTTTTAAATAATTTTCGTTTTTACAAAATAAAGAGTAATTTATTACCTATTTAAATTTTCATAGAATATAAAATTATTTTATTGTAATTTTTAAAATTTATTATTTAATAAAACTATTTTCATTAATAAAATTTTATTTTTTAAAAAAAGTTTAAAAACCTGCATAAAATTTGTTTAATAATAATAATAACAACAACAATAATAATAATAATAATAATAATAATAATAATAATAATAATAATAATAATAATAATAATAATAATAATAATAATAATAATAATAATAATAATAATAATAATAATAATAATAATAATAATAATAATAATAATAATAATAATAATAATAATAATAATAATAATAATAATAATAATAATAATAATAATAATAATAATAATGAGACGATATATATATATATATGATTATTATAATATCAAAAAACTAATCCTAGAATATTAATTTTTAATATATTTATATCACATAGAATAAAATTGTGTTTTAAAATCTCTATATAAAATCTTTTCTTTTTTAACATTTTTAATTTTAAATTAATATTTGAAAATATTATTATCATATATTGCAATGTTTCATTCTTATAAGCTGATAATCCCAATATCTAAATGAGATTTTTTTAAATGCATTTGTTTTTCAGCATATAAGAAATATTTATTTGAAATATAATTAACAATTCGTATATTGTTATGTTTTATTCTTAAAAGCTAATCATCACAGTATCTAAATGAGTTTTTTAATGCATTTTTAACAATGATATATAATATTATTAATAAAAACTTATTCACATCAGAAAATTCAATCCAATACCATGACTAAAAATGTTTTAGTAAACCGATTGTATTTTTATTTTTTATCCTATGTTTATTAATAAAACGTTAAGAAATATATAAACAATCATTTTATTTACTTAATTAAGATAGATATACATATATATAATGTGTCATTTTACTTATGTAACAAATTATAAAAATATTCTATAAACATTACTAATAAATATTCTTTTGGTTGATAGACATTCATTGAGCTTTAGTACTGGAAAATGTATTAAAAACTTATTCACATTAGAACAAGGTTCAAAAAAGCGCTAGGTGCTAGGTGGGCAGATTTGCCAGCGCCTAATGCCCAAAGAGCCTGGGCGAAGTTTAGACGGGTTCGACGTATATATATTTTTTATTTTTATTTAATATAATTATAATGTAAATATTTAATTCCAAATATTTATAAGTGCTTAATTTTATAAAAAACATATAAATAAATAAAGTTTAGTATTTATATAAAATATTTGTAAGTATTAAATTCAAAATATAAAACTTACGACGACAACATAAAACAAACAAAATATCAAAAATGGGCGTCGAGTGAGGACGATGTTAGACCAAGGCAAGAGCAAAGGCGCGGGCGAATGTGAGAGACGAAGCCAAGGGTGGAGATGGAACAAATGTGAAGATGAGAAATGAAAGCGATGACAAAAGATGAGACAATGACAATATACGAGACACGATAGAAGATAAAAAAAATAAGGATGAAGGCAAAGACGAGGATGAGATACAAATGCGAGGACAAGAGACTCAGATGAAGATAATAAATGTTGCAATAGATAGAAGAAGACAAATGAAATGATGATGGCAAAATCGATAAAAGACAAACACATGGATAGGTGTCAATGTTAGTTTTTTTTTTGCTTTAAGTACCAAAACAACGTCGTTTTGACGTTACTTTAAAAAAAACCTCCTAGAGATTAGTCGGGCGGTCAGAGAGCGCCAGCGTCTAGACGGACGCCTAGAACGATTTTTAGAACACTCCTTAGAAAATTCCATTCAATATCATGAATAAAATATTTCAATAAGTCGAGTATATTTTGAAATTAATCGGTTTATATTATATAATATTTTGTTTAGTTCTATGTAAAGTGGAACTTTTTTTGTAAGATGATAATGTTTATAGAAAACGTTTTAAAAAAATCTATTTAATACCATTTTAAACTCGATTAAAAGAACTTTCTTTGCATGTAAATTTTAAATATAGATTCTACAATTGAAAAAATACAATGTGAAATGGAGAGAAGAGAATATGATGATGAATACACTTAAAATCAATTTTGTATATTGATTTTGGATATTATTTTGAGGCTTTTATCAATAAAATTTTTTTTCGACAATATATTTTATCATCATAAATCCCAAAGATCAATTGAGATAAAAAGCTTTAATCACATTCGCAAACTATCATTCCAATGAATGTGAAACATATTCACAAAGTATGTATAAATTTATATATAAAAAGGAGCAAAAATGCTGAAAGCTCAAGATGCTACGTCATTCTTGAAAGCTCAAACCACCACGTCATTTTGTTATTTTTATTTTTCCAAACCTAAATCATTTCATTTGTGAAAACTTTTTCACCATTTTCCTAGGTATATTAATGTCGTTCCCTCCACTCTCACTCTACCAAACAATGAACCCTCCATTAATTCTTACATTTCACCATTTTCACCAGTCATATGAATGTATTTCTTCACTCTCCCACTACTAAGCGAACAAAAACTAATGAATCTTCAATTATACGTTAAGAAGGGCGTTAAAGAGGAAGGAAGAGGTGTGACGATTTGGTGGTGAAGCGTACGCTGACGATAACAAACCGTAGGAAAATATATGTTGTTTCTTTGATTGGGATCCCTTTCCCTAAATCTCGATCCCATAACCATCATATCAAACCCCTTTATTGCAATTTTCTACATGAATATATCCTTCGTTGAAATCACCATTGTTGTAGAACTCATATATATAAAAAGGTGAAGGTTATGTGAGAGGAGGCTTACACAGCTTCGTAGAGGCTATTTGAAGATGGTGAAGTTTGTGTGAATCAATGTCAAAGTCCGACGTGTTTGATGATTTTTCAGGGATGTGACATATTGAAGTGAGAGATGAAGGCGACGAAAAACAATGAGTGATTCGAATTCAACCATCCTTTAGTCTTCTTATTTCATGATAGATCACTACAAGTGAAGGGGATACACGATTTAAATAACGAAAGATCCAATATTTAAAAATTGTATCAAGAATGACTAGAAAGGTAGAAACTAGACTAGATATAATTTGTTCATTATGAGCAAACCCAAAATCATTGTAAATATAACCAATCATTAGTTCCCAACCGTGAGGCGAATGGAATCAAATACAAAAAAAAAGCTTTAATTGTATTACTTAAACTATATAGGAATTCTTGAACCCAAGAGTTCAGAACAAAAAAAAAACTCCTTACCCCAAAAGGAATAATCGTTCAGAATAAAGAAATAGATTAGATTTGTTGAGAAAGGCAAAATCATTTGGATACGATACTCATTGTGTATCTTGAATAATTGGATTGTTTCTTTGTGGATTCCTAGACAAGATTTTTGTAAATCGGTTTTCGAGTATTCTTTTATCATTTCATCGAGCTGAAAGAGTTCCTCTAATTGTATGAATTTTTCTAGAACACTGTTTTCTTGAATATCATCCAAAAACGTTTCGCATTGTCTAGTATTCCACCAATTAGTAATCCAAGTTTTCAGACTTTTATTATATGAGAGAGAGATCCACCAAGAAAAAAAGACTATAGATGCAAAATATAAAAGAGGAATTAATGCTTTCTTTTATGTCATTTTTTATCTGTGAACTGTTAATGAACCTACCTCATTTGTTGATTCTATTAGATCTAATATTTCTATCGAGTATGAGTTTCTATTCTAATTAGAATATATTGAGCCTATGAATCCTGAATCCATTTTCTATTCTTGTTTATTCAATATCATTCTTTGCTTAAAATCTAGAAAGAATCCAGAAATAGACTAAGAATACACTTCAAATTTGAATGAAAAAAATTTGTTTTCAGGATCAAATTGAAGCTATTCCTCCTTTTTTTCGATCAATACTAAAAGAAAGGTTTCAAATAACGAATATTATTTGATTTTCGAGAAAAAAAAACTATCAAATATGTAAAAAATCAATTTTCTACCTATTCCCTATAGACTAAAAATTGCGAAAAAATTATAAAGAATATTGTGATTATAAAAAAATAATGAAAAAGAAGCAAAAAGTTCTCTTTTTTAGAAGGAAGATATCCATTTGTAGAAGGAAAAGATCCACTTGCATGGTGATAAATTAAGAAGGAGAACAAAAGAAAAAATGAATGTTCAATTGACAAAATCAAATCAAAATCTAATATAAATAGTTTCCAAGGTAGGATTTATCCCTATCTAACGTCTAAGGTATCAATTCAAAACATTGAAAACAAAAGAAAGAAATTCTTTAGTTTTTTTCTCCGGCAAAAGCATTTAGTCTTCAATTCATTTTAAAATACTTCAATTGGTACACGTAAGAAATAAGCCAATTCGACAGCTTTTTGCTCAATTTCTCGTCTAGTCAAATTCTCATAAGTACGAATGAAAGGAATATCTCCTTGACCCCAAATTTTCATATAAAGGACATGTCGAACATAAACGCCCTATTTAACTTCTATTCTGATGGAATGAATATCGTTAATAAGGAATCGTAAAAAGATGCAACGATTTTTCCAGGAAATCTCCAACGAAAAATACATACTATTCCTTCTTTTCCATCGAAAAGATCATAACAACTACCGACATTCCACAAAATAATACACAACAAATAGCAACTAAAAAAGAGACTCGCGATCCTATAGAAAGACTTCACAATCGCTTGCGGAAAAAAATAGGATTTGCTGAGACGGAAATAATGATATCAAATTTCTACCAAGATAAATGGAAATGCCAACCAATAAGCCTCCTAATGAACCTAAAATAGGATAAAGGCCCAGCAGAAAGTACTTGTTTTTCGAGACCTTGTTATAAATTCTATTCATATAGATTCTGATCACCAACTCATATATATTAGATCTAGTTGTACAATTTGTTTTTAATTGAGAAATTATGAATTTCCTTTTTTGTTTTCAAAGTAACTCTAGTCACCTAGTACTATTTTGCTGTAAACCTTTATTTTAGGAGTAATTCATAGAATTAGTTATATCTGAAATAATAACATCTCATTCCTTCATATGATCCCATGTAGTCATACACGTATAGATAATATACACATACGAATAAATACATTGACTTTAATTTCATACATCGGCGTGATGATGATCCATTTTTAAAAATAGCAAAAATTTATTTACCCATATAATATGTTTACACATGCATAAGAACTTTTCTTTTTAATTTATGTTTATACGAATCTATGTGTTATACAATATTCTACCAAATGGGTCTTATTGAATCGGAGTTTTGAAAATAAAAGAAAAGGGTGACTAAGATTAGGGATTAGGTCTCATCAGATCTAAAGATATTATTTTTTTGAATATGAAGAAATAGAGAAGACATTGCAATTGTCGAAAATACTAGGCTTATTAAAGGCACAAAAATAGAGGGTAAGTTATTGAAAGTTGTCATAGAATAGGCACCTCAATTTAAAATTTCTATATGTTATTGTTATATTTTTAATTCTAAAGATATCTTAGAATATCTTGTATTTATATTATATATTATATAATTACACTAAATATCATTAAATAAATATATATCTAATACTAATATACAACCTAATATAAATTTATAGAACCTAATCGAAATAGAATAAATAAATAGGTACAAGAAATGTCAAAATACATAAATGGACTAATTAATCTTTCTAAATGAAATATATGTATGATAGTCCTCTTGTTAGATTTTTTTTCTTTCTCTTTTCCCTTATATTTCTTCTTTTGTTCCCTTTTATACACCTTATCTATTGAGATTTAATTTACTTGTATGATTAATTATGCAAGGATAGAATTAATTCTTAATACTACTTCATATAATTAGCACCACTTCTATAAGAAGAAAAGGAAGATGGCCGTTGGTAGTTACATGAGGGAGTTGTTATTTTGGGTAAAGGAAAGACACATGTACAACTTAAGAATAAGCAACATGGAGATGTCCCTTTCTCCCTTGATAGCCGTTGAAGACAAGTCCCTTTTGCATTTATTAGTTGTACTAGGTCATCTTAATTATCTTTGTAATTATTCTCTTGGTTGTTCTATTTGAAGAACACACTCATGTAACACTATGTGGTAATGGAATGAAGAATGTTTGTTCCTTGTTCTTAATCTCCAAACTCTTTCAATCTCTCTTCACTCTACAATAAACTCTTAATCTCTCTAAATTAATTAACATATTCTTACATGGTATTAGAGCTTTGGCTCAAACTCTTCTAAAACACTGTGGAAGACACAAAAATGGTGGTTCCGGTGATTCTCAAAGGGACAAACTACTTGTTGTGGTCAAGGTTGATAAAATCAGCCTTAGGAGGAAGGGGTCTTTGGAAACATGTTGAAGAAAGTGAAGCTCCAAAGATCACCATTCAAGAAGAAAGTGGCAAAGAAATAGTTACGGTGGACTCAAAGAAATGGAGTAAAGAAAATCAAATGGTGCTATCATTTCTCCAAAGCTCACTTGATGCATCA
>CM071860.1:8538140-8550130 GCA_036759665.1 Gynandropsis gynandra
ACATGTTCTTTGGCCGTATATCCCCTAGAACACCAAGTCTTCATGGTAAATCTAGATGAGGCATATATACCAAGGACATATGAAGAGGCTAAGGAACACAAAGTATGGAGAGATGCGGTTGGAAATGAGCACAAGGCCATGGAAGTAAATGAAACATGGTTTGAATCCGAGTTACCAAAAGGGAAGAAGGCTGTGTCGAGCAAATGGGTATTTACAATCAAGTACAAGAGTGATGGATCAATTGAAAGGCATAAAGCAAGGCTAGTAGCTAGAGGATTCACTCAAGTATATGGAGAAGATTATATAGACACATTTGCACCGGTGGCTAAGCTTCATACCATTCGCATTGTCCTCTCATTTGCCGTGAACCTAGAGTGGGATCTTTGGCAAATGGATGTCAGGAATGCATTCTTACAAGGAGAACTTGAAGATGAGTTTTACATGTATCCACCACCCGGTTTGGAGCATATAGTAAAGCCCGGGAATGTTTTAAGACTAAGAAAGGCAATCTATGGTCTTAAACAATCACCAAGGGCTTGGTATCACAAGCTAAGCACTACACTCAATGGAAGAGGATTTAGGAAATATGTTGATGATATCATCATTACGGGGGAAGTGACAAGGAAGGAATAGAAGCCACTAAGGTATATCTTAAAACCATTTTTGATATTAAGGATTTAGGTGAACTAAAGTACTTTTTAGGAATAGAGATATGCCGTTCCAAGGAAGGGCTATTTTTGTCCCAAAGAAAGAACACCCTTGATATGTTGAATGAGATAGGTAAGCTAAGAGGAAGAATTGCGAGAACACCCCTTGAAGAAGGATACAAGGTCATGCGTGAGGGGAGATAGAAAATGAGCCATTTGAAGACACAAAACTCTATAGTAGAATGGTTGGAAAGCTTATCTACCTCACTATCACTAGGCCGGACATATGTTTTGCGGTGAACCAAGTGAGTCAACAAATGCAAGCTCCCAAGGTTCACCATTGGAAAATGGTAGAACGGATTCTAAGCTACCTTAGTGGAACCACGGATCAAGGAGTGTGGATGGGATGCAACAAGAACACCGAGATTGTAGGATATTGTGATGCGGATTGGGCCGATGATCGAGTGGATAGAAGATCAACTACGGGATATTGCACGTTCCTAGGGGGGAATTTAGTCACTTGGAAGAGTAAGAAGCAAAAGGTGGTATCATGTTCAAGTGCCGAAGCCGAGTATAGGGCAATGAGGAAATTAACCAACGAGCTAGTGTGGATCAAAAATATTCTCACGGACTTGGGCATAAAGACATCATCACCAATGACTATGCATTGTGACAATCAAGCCACGCATTGTGACAATCCAGCCGCAATCCACATTGCATCTAATTCGGTGTTTCATGAGAGTACAAAGCACATTGAAGTTGATTGCCATAAGGTTAGACAAATGATAGAACAAGGAGTAGTTCTACCATGTTATACAAGAAGTGAAGACCAATTGGCCGACATCTTCACCGAAGCGACGAGTAAGAAGATTGGTGAGTCCATATTTCCTAGACTTGGATTCATAACTCTTAGGATCTATGTTATCCAACATGACAATGAGTTGTACTCTTTTTCCTAAAGTGTGGTTTTGTCCCAAAGGGTTTTCCCACTTAGGTTTTAATGAGGCAATGAGTCATGGTATCAAGCTTAACTATAGCATAATCCTATAGCTAAGCTTGAGGGGGAATATTGAGATTTAATTCTATTTGTGTGATTAATTATGCAAGGATAGAATTAATTCTTAATACTAATTCATATAATTAGCACCACTTCTATAAGAAGAAAAGGAAGATGGTCGTTGGTAGTTACATGAGGGAGTTGCTATTTTGGGTAAAGGAAAGTCACATGTACAACTTAAGAATAAGCAACATGGAGATGTCCCTTTCTCCCTTGATAGCCGTTGAAGACAAGTCCCTTTTGCATTTATTAGTTGTATTAGGTCATCTTAATTATCTTTGTAATTATTCTCTTGGTTGTTCTATTTAAAGAGCACACTCATGTAACACTATGTGGTAATGGAATGAAGAATGTTTGTTCCTTGTTCTTAATCTCCAAACTCTTTCAATCTCTCTTCACTCTACAATAAACTCTTAATCTCTCTAAATTAATCTATATATTCTTACATATCAAAGGAACTTGACAGAGAAAATCGCAAATTTCATTGTAAGTGCTTGGGTAGCCTTCCACAATGGAGTTTAATAACCGTTGTCTATGAAATTTCCATTCATATAGCTTCTATGTCTTGGAAAACTTTCCGTGGGTTGCTCGATGTTAGTGTGTAATATATATATATATATATATATATATATAAAGAAGCAAAATGTTGAAAGCTCAAGCTGCCACATCATTGTTGAAATAAAAAGGATGATACACATGATGATGTGGACGAGCATGCCGCCACCATCGTTGGTAGGCTTGAATTTCGACACCATCCCTTCCGGTGAAAGAAAATTCAAAATGCTTGACCATCAAGTGTGTGACAAAATGCTTGAATGAATTATGATGGTTATTTTGTTGTGCTTAGGGATGGAATTAATGTGTTGCTTTTCTTCATTGGATGCTAAAATTGTTCACTTCGAGTCTGTTTTTGGGTGATGCAAATTGGTTCTTTTCGGTTGGTGGAATCGTTTTGATTTTATTGCTCCATCATCCTTATCTTTGTCTAGGATAAATTAATAGGTGAAACTAAGTGAGGTTCATGGTGATGTAGATTAAAAATGTAAGGAAAATAAATCAAGGATCATGATCTGAAAGCCTTTGTTACCTTTCTTTAATGTTGTGAAGTTAGGTCCAACAAATTTTTAGTGTGATTTCTGGTTTTTTCTTTACTGCTTAGATAATGGATTTGATCAAGGAAAGCGAGAAAAAAAGTTGGTGAGATTTTTGTTAGTATACGATTCTCTGGATTTTTAAAAAACTGCCCTCGACCCTTTACATTGTCATAAGGCTATACGCTTACAACTCTATATAAGGTAATTCACAGTGTGATGTAGACTCTTTTTGTTTATTTTATTAATATCTATTTTTTAACATGATGAACGATGTTCCAAGTTGAAGATTTATCAAATTTTACAAAGGTTTTTTTAATATGGTTAACAAGCGTGTGTCTTTCTTTATGATTTAGGAACCAAAAAAAAAGGTAGAAGAAAGATCGAGATTGAGCAAATGCATAACACAACCATAAGGCATGTGTCCTTCACAAAGTGTAGGATGACTTTGTTGAAGAATGTGAATTAACTGGCCACGTTCTGCGATGCCGAGATGGGTATTGTTGTTTTTTTTCACTTGGAGGCAAACTCTTTTCCTATGGGATCCCAATGTCGATGCAGTCAAAGAATGCTACATGAACTGTGAGGAATCATACAACACTGATGAAGGTAGAGTTGAAATGAAGATTGACCTATATATGAGAAGAGATTCATTGGTCCAATAACACCTCTTACTCTACAACTACACGAAGAACTGTACTTACAACACTATCAAAAAAATAAGTTGGACGAATGTATGGAATTTTGTGCAAAGGTAAGCTTGATGATCCATGCAAATGAGTATGCAAATGAGATTATGAGATTTATTCGTTTCTTTACTAGCTTTGATTTGTTTCTTTCCTAGCTTTTGATTCAATTTGTTTGGTTTATTTTTTATACAATTGTAAGAAAAAATGCTTAGATGAAAAAGGATCCTTCAGACAAGTCTATCAAAATATTATATATATTTTGATTTTCTGATAAGTTGGTACATTTTGGAACAAAAATTCGGATATTGTGTAACTTTCCTCATGGCTTTTTGTGCATTAGATTTTATTCTGTGGAATATTATTATCAATTGGATTACCCTCCTATCAAATGCTTAAAGATAATCTCATGCATATATAAATATGCTATCATTCTCTATGAAACTTTCACTTGAAAATGATTTTTTCCAGTACAATATTTAGCTTAGAAGTTTATATTTTGCTTGCTACTTGAGATCTAGGTATGGTAAAAGAGAAATTGGAGAAACATGAAGTGATGGATGGAGACTCTTGAAATCAAAGAGTTTGTTTGGTCATAATATTTATATTTTTAATAAAAAACATTTATTAAAACAATCATATTACTTTTATTATTTTCCTCAATTATTATTAATCTTTTTTCAATAATTTGTTCCAATAATGAAAAACTTCATATATATGGAAAGGAAAAAAGAAAAATATCTTTTAAATTGATTAAATTACCAATGATTCAATCTATTATAGTGACTCACATCACAAATATGTAAGATCAAAATAAAAATGAACTAAAATATACTTAATACTTAAATAAATATATTTTAGAATTTTTTTTAAATAGAAAATTTTAGGGTTACAATAGAAAAAAACTGAGAAAATTAAGTATTTATCCGTACATGTCATTTTGAATTTTTCGTTAATTATAGTTGTTTGTATAACAAATATTGTTTCTTTGTTATTAATATAAATTTCTAAAAGAAAAATTTAAAAACTTTTAATATTAATATTATTTCAATTATTGCAAAAGTAAATAAATCTAATATCCTTCATATATTTTTAATATGAATTCCTCGTATTATCATAAAATATTAAACAATTTATTTATGTAAGAATAATTATCAACTAAAAGTATTCAATATAATAATAAATTCTTATCACTATCTATAAAATAATTTAATAATATTTTTATTAATTGTAAAAATGTATTTAATTGTAAATTATAAAAATTATATAATATTATTATATAAAAATTAAAAATATATTATCTAATTGTTTTTCACATTCATGTGAAATATAATTATCTTTTATAAGTACAAAAGGTCATGATATATCAAGTACAAAAAGTGACAAAAAAACTATATCAATAGATTCATTAAATGGGTAGAATGAAACAATTGACGGATCCTAGAAAAAAATATCATTCAAAGAGTTGTTCAACAATATTTAGAATGACCTAACTAGACAAAACCGATTTAAATAATGGAAAACTGTTATCAAAGAATAACTAAATTATGTTTAAAATGTTTAGAAAGATATTGGTGTTTCGTTCATTTATATATATGTATATATATATATATACACACATGTTTAAATGAAAAATTTTTGTCTTATTTTCACATGAGTATTTTTAAAGTACATTAAACTTTATTTTTGAAAAAATATAGATATTAAAATAAAAATTTAAATTTCAAGTATTTATTGGTATAAAATTATATTTAATATATATATTAACCCATCTAAACTTATTCGTAATGATTATTTTTATTGTATTACTTATTCACAAAATTTATATAACAAAATAAATACTTTTTTAAATTTTAACAATTTTTAATATAAACAAATTAACATGCGCATTGCGCGGGCTTGATTTCTAGTATATCATAATAATATAGTACAAATTGATCATATCTTAATACTAATAAAATAGAAGGCTACGTGTTACATTATCATCTGTGTAAATGAAGTTTTTGATTCTCTATCGTGTTCACAACCATTGATGACAAAAAATTTCCTGAGTACTAAAACGAAATGTAGCAGTCGAGTTAAAACAAAAAACAAAATAGCCACACTCCCATGCTCCTCAAGATGTTAGGTTATCCCATCCCAAATTCTATGTGTTACTCAATTCAATTCTTTTTCACCGACATGTCTTACTCTTTTGATTTTCCTTCTTCCTATTACTTTGACCAGTAAAATTTAGCCTTCTCACCATTATTTTCTTTACCGCACAATGAAATCGAAGTTGGGCAAAAGAGAGCAGACGTGATACGACAGAGAACGAAGAAATAAAAGAAAGGGTGGTCATGGCGGAACAAGAAAGCAAAGAAGAGACAAAAGAAGAAGGAAAAGAAAAGAAATGAATGGAAAGATGGAAACAACAGACGATAGAGACGAAGGAAAGAGAAGTAGAGAAAGGGAAGTGTGGAAAAAGAAAGCAAGAATAGAATAATAAACCATAAATAAATATTTAAAAATGATTATAAATAATTATAATACCTTATCCAATGTATATATACAAATTGTCCCAATTCAGTTTATATATACAAATTGTTTCAATATATTAACTTTTTGTTTGAAATTGAAATCTATTGTAATCTAGTTAATTCTATACAATTAATCATATTAGAAATGAGTAAATACTGGAAATATTTAGCATGGGGTGGGAAGTTCAACAAATGATTGTTTCATGTGATGAACAAAGTAAAAGGTCAATGGCTGAGAAAATGAAGAAAATGTTTGATAAGTACTAGCATTCTAATAACGTGAATATGATTATTTACGTGGCACATGTTTGGGATCCTCGATACAAGTTGAAGTATGTGAGTTGGATGATTCGAGAAGTTACAATGTTGTAGTGATTGATAGGTGCTTTACAAAGATTGTTTAAGCTTTATAAATCATTGTTTTCTCGCAATACAAAGCCATCTAATAGTCGAGTTGAAAAAAAAAACTTGAGTTTGGAATTGATGGGATGAACATCTCTCGTAATTATATGTTTGAGAAGTATGAAAAACGAAGGAGAAGAGTCACCGAAAACTAAGTTAGAATCTCATTTGTCCGATGTACGTGAGAAAGGAACAAATAAAAGTTTTAATACTTTGTGGTGGTGAAAACTTGTAGAAGATGACTATTAGATCGAAAATCAAAATACCAGAATATATCAAACAGTTTTGTTATTTACTTGTCAATCTTTAGGTACACTTGTTGCTTTTTACAATGTACTAAAGACCTCCACGGATAACTCCCCCTGAGTTAGACGTGTAAATACACCCTCAACTGTTTTCACTCACCACCCAGTATCCAATTAAGTACACCTAAAAACTTTGAACTCTTTAGTTCTATGTTTTATGCATCTTAATGATACTGACCAATTAAGTACACCTAAACTCAGAACTCTCTTAGTCTCTGTTTAGTGTACTTCAATTCTGCACTACAGATTCGTTGACCTTCTATCTTGATTTCCAGATCCCTTTATCTGCCTGGCTCTCGGCTCAGCAACCACCTCCGGTTCTTCCGCCGCGCCGTCATGCTGAAATCCCTTCAGCTTTGAATCCGCCCGATTCTCTTGACTCCTTATTCTTCTCCTTAATCTTTTCGTTGACTCGTTCCAGTCTCTTTCAATTTGAATTTAACTTCCTCAACCTGCTCAACCACCTGAAAACAACACATACAAACTTCGATCCGATTTTTACTGCATTCACAATCTCGCCCTTTAAATTCTTATCACAAAAACATCTATTCGTCAGTCACATAGAATTCAAAATATTGCAGTAAAAACATTCAAACATATAACGATCACAGTATGAATTTTAACACCCTAGTCCAGATCATCAATAGTTCAAGCATAGAGAAATAGTAACTATTAAGTACACTTAAGCAATTGTCTTTTAAGTGCACTTAAGAAAAAGAAGAGCAGTGAGAACAATTCAATTTCTCAATTTCTCTTTCTTTTTCCTTTGCTCTTCTTTGAAGAGGATTCCCCCGAATCTCTTCAGCCTCTATGTCCAATTCTTCTTCTTCTTCTTCTTCTTCTTCGCTCTGTATGTCTCCCCCTGTTTATGTGATAAGATTTTCAAAAACAGATTAGTCAAGGTATAAACTAGAGTAGATGACATATTGAAATAGGTGCACTTGATTACTCTGAGAACGCAAGATAAGAGCATCAATCTTGCGGAGCATGTCACTCTGTGTAGCATTCACAGTCTGGCGTAGTTCTTTGAGTTCCAGTACCACACTACTTTTGGAGGACCCCGCTGTCGTCTCCGATGGCATCTTTGCCATGTAACGCTTTTCTAGTATTATCCACGACGGAGTATTTTCACGAGCTTCAGATTTCCCAATGATGTCAGACGCTTGCTGAACCAGGATGTTCTGGATCAGACAGGGAAACGGAAGAATGAACTTAGTGGAGTTTGATAACCCCAATCCAATAATGACATCCAGAAATACTTTCCCAAAGTTTATGGGAATGTCATTCTTCACGTAGTAAAGAAATACTGCAGTGTCTGTCTGATCGCGTCCAATTTCTTGTTTGGAATCCAATTTGTGTGGGAAATCTTGTTCAGCAAAGCATACTCCCATTGCAACTTTGAATTCGGAATTTGCCCTGACCACGTTGTTAGCCGACCTTCTGTCATCTCCTTAGTGACAGTGTCCATATCAAGATCCAGTTGAAGCTCTTTGCTCCGAGTAATCGGCAAATGTGGTATACCTAAAAACTCGTTTATAACTTCTGCACTGAATTTTAAAACTCGACCACGAACATACGTGGTGCCAAACATAGCAGAGCCGGAGTCTTCGATCTCAGGGGCCAAATTCGCGTAAAATTCATAGACAAGTTCTTTACAAATCGGCGTTACAGTAGTCACTGTACTTGTCAACTTTCTGTCCACTAATAACTTCCACACCGATAAATGTTGAAATTGTTGCACACTGAGTCCCTTTTCCGAAAAAATTTCCCTCTCCTTCAAAGTCCTAAGCCTACTTTATGTATGATTCCTTGTATAAAGTATGAGAGTAGGCTTTTGAAACAGAAATCGGGGTACCTCTTCGTGAAGGTTGAGGAGATCGTGTTTCAGATACTGGAATATTCCGCTCAGTTTCCGGTGAATGCTGAACATTAGACGGTTCGGGCTTGAGGAGGGAACTGACAAAGGACTGGGAGACCGTTGCGAAGTAGACGCATCTCTAGGTTCTGCAGACCGAGTCTGAGGATTTGTCTGTATTACTGGATCAACTGGCACTCTGATGTCGCTGTCAGAGTGAGTACGCAGATGAACAAGGGGAGAAGCACCTAGTCTTAGGTTCTCTTGTTTGTTGGGAGCGAAAAATTTGGTAGCCATGACCTTATAGCGACGGCCATTCACCCGCGGGGGATTGCGAGTGAAGAAGAGATCTCTCATTTTCACTTCTTTGCCATCAATAACGAGAGAATCATCCGGTGAAAGACCGAAGTGAGAACTACGCGTCTGCATCTTTTCTGTGTGAGGAAAGTAATCTGCAGATAGAAGAAAATGCACTCTCTCGTTCGAGAAGAACAGATTAGGGTTTCCTAAATGCGCTCAAATGTGAAAGATGAAACGGTTTGAGAAATGTGAAGTGCAGTTATAGAGAAAATTCAGGGATTTTTGAAAAATTTTGAATTTAATGCCCACTCACATCAGCCCACAAACATCCCATCTCATTAAAACAAACCGTCGGTAAATTAAAAGGAGAGAAAAACACTTGAGTGTAGCTACAGCTTGTCAGATCAAAATAAAACAACTTGATATAAAAACATGATGAATGGTTTTAAGGTAGTAACAAATCATGAAAAATTAGTCAAAGACTGTAAACGGCTGAACGTTTAAGTACACTTAATGGAATTTGTTCTCCACTTTAATGCAGTCTCTTTTATTTCTTTTCATTTTTCTTTTTTTTCTTTTTTTTATAAATTTTTTTTCTTAACTTTTTTTAATTTTTCAGGCACTTAGTCACAGCTTCTAGGACGTTGTTTAGATATCCTTTTGTTCATATAACAAGCTCCTTGACTACCTTTATTTAGGTATACTCTTATGTATACATAGAGGAGTATTTAAGCACGATTTTTGGCTTTGTGTCATAGGACGTTATACCTGAAACTGAATATCTCCCAACTTAGACCCGAGCATATACTCATGACACCACAAATTCTATTTTTGCATAAAAAATGCATATAAACGATGTCAGAGGAGTAAGTGTAGTTTTAAGTGCACTTAAAAAACTGAACCTTTCAGAAATAAAGACAATGCTAAAATGCCAAACAAAGACCATTTAAGTGCACTTAAAACGGGCAGACATGACAGTAATTTTCTTCTTCTTCATGGGATCGTTAAACACTCCAAAAACACAGTTTCATCAATGCAATATGCAAGATACGATCAAAGCTCACACACACAAAGAGATTTTCTCAGAGAAATAAACCGGTTTAAATCCAGAGGTTTTGTGAAAATGTCTGCGAGCTGGCGTTCCGTAGGCACATATTCAACTTTCATTTGTTTTTGCTCAACTTTTTCTCTAAGAAAATGATGTCGTATCTCTATGTGTTTCGTTCTAGAATGCTGAACAGGATTTTTAGAGATATCGATTGCACTAGTATTATCGCACCATGCAGTAAAGGTTCTGGATTTCATACCGTAGTCCATAAGCATTTGATTCATCCATAGCAATTGAGTACAACAGCTTCCCAAAGCAATGTATTCGGCCTCAGCAGTAGAAAGTGACGTCGAGTTTTGTTTTTTGCTGTGCCATGAAACTAAGTTGTTTCCTAGAAAGAAACAACCCCCTAAAGTACTTTTTCGATCATCCGCATTTCCTCCCCAATCAGCATCGCTAAAACCTGCAAGTTCACAGTTAGTATCTTTGGAATACAATATCCCATACTCTGCAGTACCCTTGACGTATTTGATGATCCGCTTAACAGCAAGTAAGTGAGATTTCTTTGGTTTAGCTTGATACCTGGCGCAAATCCCTACACTTAAGCATAAGTCAGGTCTACTTGCAGTAAGATACAATAAACTACCAATCATACTTCTGTACAACTTAACCTCGACATCTTCACCATCTGCATCTCTTGTCAGCTTTGTTGTTGTCGACATGGGGGTACTGGCTGACTTACTGTGATCCAGTTCGAATCGTTTAACCAGATTTTTGGCATATTTACTCTGAGAGATGAACAACCCGTCATTAAGTTGTTTTATTTGTAACCCAAGAAAGTAACTTAGTTCTCCGAACATGCTCATTTCGAACTCTCTCTTCATGGTTCCACAAACCAATTTACTTTTTCCTACGATTTGGAACCAAAGACAATGTCATCCACATAAATCTGAATAACTAACAAGATGCCATCTGAATTATGAATGAATAAAGTTTTATCAACTCCCCCTCTTTTATAGCAATTATGTACTAGAAAACTGGTGAGCCTTTCATACCAAGCACGAGGTGCTTGTTTTAATCCGTACAAGGCTTTCTTGAGCTTATAAACATGATCTGGATTGTGTGGGTCTTCGAATCCTTTTGGTTGTTCGACATATACTTCTTCTTGAAGTATACCGTTGAGGAATGCGCTCTTTACATCCATCTGAAACAATTTAAAGCCAAAGAAACACGCAACACCGAGCAACAGGCGAATGGATTCCAGTCTAGCTACTGGGGCAAAGGTTTCATCAAAGTCTACTCCTTCTACTTGAGTATAACCTTGTGCCACTAATCTAGCTTTATTTCGAACAATTTCCCCTTGCTTATTCGTTTTATTTTTAAATACCCATTTTGTCCCTATCACATTTTGATGCAATGGTCTAGGAACTAAGGTCCAGACATCATTTCTAACGAATTGCTCTAATTCCTCATGCATCGCTCTAATCCAGGATTCATCATCTAAAGCGTCACGAACATTTTTAGGTTCTATCTGTGATGTAAAACATGCAAACTTAACCATGTCATGATAATTAATTCGTGGTTTGTTTCGTGTACGTATTCCATCCTCAAGATTACCCATGACATCCTCTATAGAATGGTTTTTGTGTACCGTAATTTTTTCATCATTGGTACGCGGGCTCTCTTGTTCTGAAACATCTCCGTCTGTCTCGCTTTCTATCGTGAAGTGGTCAGCAGGTGCACTTAAATTTTCATATGTTGAATTTGTCTGTTCTTGTACAGTTCCTGTCGAAAAAGGAAAAATAACACAATCAGTAGAATGATCTTCATCAAATACAACGTTTACTGATTCAATCACTTTTCTTGTCCTTAAGTTGAATATACGAAAAGCAGTGGTGTTATCTCCATAACCAAGGAAAATTCCCTCATCACGCTTAGCATCAAACTTGCCGAGACATTCTCTATCATTCAGTACATAGCATGTGCACCCAAAAATGTGAAAATAACTCAGGTTCGGACTCTTACCTTTCCAGAGCTCGTATGGAGTTTTTGACATACCTGGCCAAAGATATACCCGATT
>CM071860.1:8573132-8620448 GCA_036759665.1 Gynandropsis gynandra
AGTCCAAGACGAACGTGAGACTGTATCGAAGGTCACGTCCATAACCTTCGTGGTGTCCTACGATCCACCCGTCCATCCATCACTTGAAGGATCGAGCGAGTGCCCCTCTTGGCCTGTTCCCCTTCGTCCACCTTCCCTACCACCGAGTCTTGGCTAGAGAGTGCCCCTAGGCCTTCTACCCACTCAAAACCATTCCATTCTTGCGGCTTAAGTTACGGAGCTTGTATCAGTTTTTGGTATCAGAGCCCGGTCCTCGGCCACAAGCGTATCCGCTACACTCTCTATTTCATTTTGATTTTTGTTTTGTTGTTTGATTTCGTTTGCTAAGTGTTGCAGTATTCATAAAAGAAAACTTCAAAAAAAAAGAGAATCATGGCCGAAACCGGAGACGTTCCAAACAACACCCTCGCCGAGATACTCCAAACCATGCGAGACATGAATTCACGTCTCTTGCGCCTAGAAGAAGCCCCGAGACGCCCACAAGCCGAGCGTTTCGTCGGACCACGGGAGAACGCTGACTATCCCCCGAACGAACACCTAAGGCCGAGACGTGCACCACACCTCAGAGAGCAACCACGACGAATGGAGGCCGAAGATACCTCAAACGACGAGCTAGAGTACGCCCCACCAAGGCGTAGAGCGCCATGAAACCCGGATGAGGGTTTCGACAAGGTAAGGCCGCAACGCCAATCCCATACAGATTTAAAATTAAAGCCACCTTGCTTCGCAGGAAAAGTAGATCCCGAAGCCTATCTCGAGTGGGAGCGTCGCATGGAAAACATCTTCGATTGCTACGAATATTCGGAACGTAGGAAGGTACAATACGCGGCCGCACAGTTTACGGACAACGCATTGGTATGGTGGGATCGCGAAGTTGCTGAACGACGCAGAGCACACTACGACCAAATCACTACGTGGAGAGAACTAAAGTATCTCATGCGCAAAAGGTATGTTCCTAATCATTTCCATAGGGACTTACAACAACAGTACCGTAAGTTGGTGCAGGGTCCGAAGAGCGTAGAGGACTACTACAACGAGTTCGAGCATATAAGACATCGCTTGGAACTCAAGAACGGATCGCAAGGAAATTGAAGCGGCAACCGTACCAAGACATGCACGACTTGCTGCACCTTGCCGTCGAGATTGAGCAACAAATAAAATCCAAGCAAGCCTCAAACAGTAGGCCTCGCTCAACCACACGGTGGAATCCACCACCAAAGCCAACCGAGAGGCCTCGCACGGAAGAACAAGGGCTTGACCCGCGTTCTAGAGGCAAAGCGCCTGAAACCTCTCGGGCCACGCGACCCGTCGGTAAAACTTCTAACTCCGTGAATTCGATTAGAACTCGTGACATTATTTGCTTTAAGTGTCAAGGTAGGGGACATATGGCACGAGATTGCATTAGCCCCCGAGTCATGATAATCACCGAGAGCGGTGAGTACGAATCCATGGACGAGGCAGAAGAGGAGGAACTCCGAGACGAGGAGATCGAGTACAGAGACGTAGGAGAGCTTTTGGTCACTCGAAGGGTGCTTAGCGCTCAGATAGAACCCGAGGAAACCGTCCAACGTGAGACCATCTTTCATACACGGTGTACCGTGAATGGTAAGGTATGTGGTCTTATAATCGATAGCGGTTCTTGCACTAACGTTGCTAGCGATTACATGGTGAAAAAGCTAGGACTCGAGACCAAGAAGCATCCGCGACCCTATCAACTACAATGGCTCGACAACCAGCGTGGAATCAAAGTCACTGAACAAGTCACCGTACCCTTCAGCATAGGATGGTACAAGGACGAGGTTTTGTGCGATGTGGCCCCAATGCAAGCCGACCATATTCTATTGGGACGACCTTGGGAATTCGACGAGAGGTTAAACACGACGGGAGGACGAACCACTACTCCTTTGTCCTCAATAAGCGTAAAGTGTCTCTTGCCCCTCTTAGTCCTATACAAGTACATGAATTGCAAAGGAAGTTATCCAATTCCGTTAACCCTAATGAAAAGAAAAACTTCTATCTTAAGACTAGAGAGGTTTCAAGGGCTTTGAGCAATCAAAGCTCGATATTACTAATGGTCTTTTGAGATGCTTTGCTCACAGAAATAGGTATGCACGAGCACCCGGCGGAGGTCCAGAGATTGCTCGAGCGATTCCACGATCTATTTCCCGAACCTAGGATGCTTAAGAAGTTAACCTTTTCTGTGAGACTTTGCATGATTGAGCTAGGTTTTCCTATGTGTTTGAGCTTATTAGTTGGCTGAAAAACAATAGGTCGTAGTTCTTGGGAATCCTAGTGTTACTTGTGGGGATGTTTAGACGAGGTTGCTAGGCTGGTCTGTCGTTTATTTTCTCTACCTAGATGGTCATACTTCGTGTAGACGACGCTTTACTTTGGTTACATTGAGGATCATTGGATCCTATGAAATCGAGCTTATTTTGCAGATTAAAAAGCACACACTAACACTCCGCTTTCGATAGAAATAGTGCCTAATAAGCATGATCAAAAATCGATATGAGTGCATCGACCTTGTTACTCCTTCGGTGGCTCGGGTCTAAGTGGTGGGTTGGCGATCATCTTTCTACGTCCTAACGGCACGGCACAAAAAGCCACCTACTCCGCTGCACTCTCACACGAGTTGCATGAGTATACCGTCATCGGTAGTTTGGGTCTAAGTAGAGGCTGGATCCCTTCAAATCCGACGTCCTAGAACCCTAGTGTGTATGTGAAGAAAAAGAAGAAAAAAAAAAGAAAAAGAAAAAAAAATGGAAAAGAAAAATAAAAGGAAACAAAAAGAAAAATTCATAAAAAAGAAAATAAAAAGAAGAAAAAGAAAAAGAAAAAGAAAAAGAAAGAAAGAAGCTCGGAAAGAAAGAAACAAGTATCCTCGGTTGACCTAGGTTTAGCATAGTCTGAAGTCTTGTCTGGTGGAGGGAGTTACGGTAGCGTGTCTAGTCTCCTTTGATTTACTTGTCCGTGGGTAGCCGTGGTGGACCTAGGATTAAGGCTGAAAACTCGATTAGGCCGAATTTGCTCACAATATGCTAGTTGATCGGTTAGGCTCGCTTTAGCGGTATCTCTAGGAGAAGGGGGATTCTCGTATTTTCATACCCCATGTATTCCACGTTTACGTTTGCTTAGGGACAAGCAAACATTCAAGTCTGGGGGATTTTGATCATCTCGTTTTCATACGTATTTCTTGCACGATTTAGGAGACGTTTTTGATACATATGTGATGTTTTACGTATGATTCCGTATCCGTTTTACTTGCTTTCGTGCTTTTCATGTTCTTACAGGTTCTTACGCGTATTTGGATCATTTTGGAGCTAAAAGGACATACACGGACCTAAGGAACAACTTCGGGGATCATCATGGGACAAACGGGACGAGATTGAGCATGGAAAAGCCTCACCCGGTCGGGCACAACCCTTGCACGAACGGGCAAAACCTACGGCCAATTGTGTGGACCATTTAGCACAACTCGAGCCAGCATTTAGGACCATTTTGCCTTGTGCCCGAGCGGGCACACATACCATGCCCGATCGGGCATGCATTGCAGACCCGTAACTGCTCATTAAGTTAAATAAAATTAACTTAAAATAAAGGGAACTCGTGGGGGCAATTAAGGCAACAATTGGAGCGACTTAGGAGGCTTAAAAGGAGGCAAAAAGACGCCGTTACAGAGAGCATACAGAGGAGAACAATTCAGCGAAGTTAGAGCAGATTCTTGCGAGGAGATAAGCAAGGAGCATTGGAGATCAAGCACATTTACTTGTGTTTGCGCTGATCACGTAGATGCATGTGTTAGGGGTTAGGAGAAGGACCGAAAGGAGAATTCTAGTCCTAGAAAGTCAGGTTTAGAACAACCGAGGTTAGGCCACGAAAGTAGGGTAGCAACGGTTGAGGGTGAACGGGTGAATCATAGAGTCTATGGGTTTAGTTCAAGGTGTCAGCCACGAAAGTAGGGGGCAGTTTGTCTAGATCACGTGTCTATGCCTTTAGAGAGGGTAGATATCATGTTAGGATCGTCTGCCTTAGAGGGCTTTAACTGGGATTGCATGATAGATAGGTTGATCGTTGGTTTCGGTAGTCTTGTGGTGAAACCGGTTTCCTAGGACGTTTGTCTTATTGTTAGAACCCGAGTAGTTTATTTACTTTCAATATTTCATTCTTCATCCACATTCTTTCGTTAGCAAGTTTGATTCCTAGTTCGAGTTTAGGTAGTGTTGCGTAGTCTCTGTGGGATCGACACCTAAAATACTACACATGTGCCGTGCACTTGCGGATAGTTTAGGTTATTTTATTTAACTCTGTTAACGCATCACGCACGCACCGGTTCTCGTTCTTCCGGACTTCGACAAAATGTTTGAGATCAAATGCGACGCGTCCGGCATTGGAATTGGAGCTGTGCTCATTCAAGAAAAGAGGCATGTGGCCTACTTCAGCGAGAAACTAAGCGGAGCAACGCTCAACTACCCGACGTACGACAAGGAACTCTATGCGCTAGTCCGCGCAATACCAAATGTTTCATTCTATAGTGAAAAACTTAATTATCATTGAGATAGATTGCTCCAATATTTTCATATTATACTGTAGGAGATTCAGTATGTAGATTCTTGAGTTCTATTAATAGTGAAGATATCCAACGAATTTCTACAATAGTAGAAGATACTTATGGATACTCTGCTTCAATAAACAAGTTGGTGTTTTAATCTTTTTGAATGACCAAGAGAGGCTACTATAAGGCCTCTAAACTCCTCCCTCAGGAGCCAATGGGACCCTCCAATAAGTCTATTGGAATGCTTCTTTTTCCCCTCCGATCAGGATCTGCGGGCACTAGTTGAGATACCAACTGTATAGAAATAGGGCCGGTAAAAGGCTCGCTCTCTCGGCGGTGGATGGACTTGGTCTGATCTGAGGCCTCGAGGAATGAGTGCCCTTTGAAGCGGAAAGCCAGATCAGCTAGCAGCAAGGGAGTACTTAGTTTTCTTTTGAATTGGAACCAGGAATGAATCTTTTTCAGAGGCAGGCATCCCGATTCGATGGTTGAGGAGATCTTCTTTTATCTAGTTTCGGTAGGATGAATTTCATTTGATGTTTGACGCATCGCATATAGTTAGCCTGGACAGAGGATAATGCTCCAGTTGATGTCCAATCAGAAATTCTAAAATATTTTATTGAGATCACTTTTGTCGCTGATATCGCCGCCTGTCATTCCAGTTGTTGCTGCCATTGTCGCGTGTTAGACCAATCGTCGCTGCCTCGTCCATGCTGATCGTATCACCGTTGATCCACCCGTTCTGGTCGCACCTCTCGTCTTTCTCCTACACTAGCATCTTCATCACCGTCGCGACACACACCCGTTGTGCCCACGTCTATGTTGCATTCTGCCTCTCCTTATCGACGCCCTGCACCAAGCCTCTCTTCAGTCCTTCGATCGTAGCCCTTCGATTGCTCGAGCCTCTCTATAGTCGTTCGGCTGTCGTCCTAAGAAGTCATCACTTTGCCCTAGCATCACTCTCCCTCGTGCTCGCTGCCTTTCGTCATCGCGACATAAGATCTGTCTAGACCTTGTCGCACACCGCTCGACATCATCGACGCACGTTCGTCGCTCAAATAGTCGATCTTTAGATCTATCCGGATCGCGACCCTACAACACACTTTAGATCTAAAACATCCATGATACGTTTCGCCATATCCGATATCAGCCCACCGTCACGATCGTCGCCGAGACCTTCGCCTGCTGGTCGTCGCTGGGACTGTCACTGGATTCTTCGCCAAAACCTTCTCCAGTTTAGATCCAATATACAAAAGAAAGAAATTTCTCTCTCCTCCGATTTTGAAGCGTTTTTTCTCATAATTTTTCAATGGCCAGTGCGAGCTCACCTTCAGGCACCAATGCCACTACTACTTTTAATCCTCAGAAACATCAAGATTATCATTCCTGTCAAGGGGCATGTTCTTTTTGCAAGACTCAGATTTTCGATTCATTTCGATTCATTTAGTAATAATTTTGAAGTTCAAACTCAAATTTGAACACAAAATTTGAGTCATAACTTTTTAGACTATTTTTAGATTCTTAACTCGGATTTTGAGTCCAAATATCCAAATTATTGTGATACCTTTTAAAAAATTCTCAAATTGTATAATTCATATTATTATATATGTTTAATTTATATTTATTTTACATATGTTATTATATATTTTTAGAATTTGTTTTTACAAAAATCCTAAATCAAACTATATGTTTTATAAAAGAACTAAACTTTAAATTTAATCAACACTATAGTTTTAGAATTTTCAAATAAACAACTTTAAATTTTTTCAAGTTAAGACTTAAACTCTAATTTTCAACTCAAACAAAAAGTTCTTCAAAAGAACATGTCCAGATATTATCAAACTCACCGTTCACAATTATTTCACGTGGAGTATTCAAGTTTTTGAACTTCTTGAAGGACATTTACTCTCCATTGTTTTCTTGATAAAGACTCTATAGTTCCTGATGCCCATATTTTCGTTGATGAGATTAGGATCTCAAATCTAGTCGTTGCTCCGTTCAAACAACAATATCGGCTTCTCTTCAGTGCTCTTCTAGGTGCAATATCCACACTTCAACTGGGAGCTCCTTGTTAATACTTATGGCAAGGCTTCTCATGGTTACATCCATCAAATCCGTGATCAAATCAAATATGATTCCAAAGGAACTCAATCACCAAATGACACTACAAAAAAACTCGGTGTTTCCAACGGACATGGCAACAGATCCGTCCATTGGAAAAAATTAGCAACGAATTGTAACGGATTTGTTGATATTTTTAACGTGCCAACGTCCGTTGCAATCCGTTACAAATTTCAACAGATTTGTAACAGATTATTTCCGTTGCTATATCCGTTGAAATCCGTCGCGATTTTTAACGGATTGTAACAGCTTTTATCCGTTGGAAAATTCCGTTGGAAGACCCGTTAGAAGCCGGGGAAATAATTGCAACGGGCGTCCGTTGGCATTTGTAACGGACGCCCGTTAAAATTGGAAACGGATGCTCGTTGAAATTGTTAATTTCGAGGTTCACCGGATTAAATAAATTCACGTGACCCTCCAACGGACATCCATTGCAAATTCCAATGGATGTCCGTTGGAATGTTCACTATTTAGATCATACCAAAGAGTGCATCAAACCATGAATAACAAAAATATTTTACACCAAAATGTCGTCTTCTTCAAATCGAAATATATATAGATTGAGAGAGTGGATGTATAGAAGAAAAGATCCTATAACCGAAGAGATTACGCAAGAATTCTTACACGGATTGGAGCAATTCATGAGTTTTGCATCGATGCAGCCTTTGTGTCAAGAACGCGGGACAATGTTATGTCCATGCAAAATATGCAAAAGCATGAAGTATCGAAGTCAAGAAATTGTTTACAAACATCTTTATAAGGTGGGTTCGTTGAAAATTACGAAAATTGGTTTTTTTACGGAGAAAATTGCGGTGTTAGCGATATTGTGCAAGATGCACAAGTAGAAAGAAATAAAGAAGTTATTTATGAAGCATCAACGACCAATCCATATGTGGAAATGGTGTCAGATGCTTTTCCTAGAGTTGTTAATGAACAAACGCATGAAGAGATGTCGAACATCGATGCACGTCGATTCTTCAACCTATTGGATTCAGCGAAACAGCCTATATATGAAGGTTGACGTGAAGGTCAATCTCGCTTATCTTTATCTTCAAGATTGATGAGTATAAAAACAGACTGAGTATTAAAACAGACTACAATGTGGCTGAAAATTGCAGGGATTCATTTTGCAAAACAATGGGGGAATATTTACCGGAAAATAATCAAGCTCTTGAGACATACTACGAAACAAAGAATGTGTTAAAAGATTTGGGAATACCACATGAGAAAATTGATGCTTGTAAAAATAGTTGCATGTTATTTTGGGGAAATGATAAAGACTTGTTGGAATGCAAGTTTTGCGGTGCAAGCAGATTTCGGCCTAAAAAACCATCTTCACGCATATATGTACCATACAAGAAAATGTTCTTATGCCTATAGAAAACAGGTTGAGAAGGTTATATGAATCGAAAAAACCGATGCGGCAATGAGATGGAACACAGAACACTCAACGGCCGAAGGTATAATGCAACATCCATCAGATGGTAAGGTTTGGAAATATTTCAATGAAATATTTCCCGAGTTCGCGTATGAAACGAGAAACGTTTATCTTTGCTTGTGCACGGATGGTTATAGTCCCTATGGAAAATCTGGAAGTCAATATTCTATGTGGCCGGTGATTTTGTCTCCGTATAATTTGCCTCTCGAGATGTGTTTGAAAAGAGAGATAATGTTTCCGACGTTGTTGGTTCCAGGACCAGAACATCCGAAGAAAAGTTTCGATGTCTTTTTGCAGCCCTTAATTCATGAATTATGACAGTTATGGAACGGAGGAATCCTTGCTTATGACGTCAGTACTAAGCAAAATTTCACATTGAAATCGGTTTTGTTGTGGACAATTAGCGATTTTCCTACCTATGGAATGTTATCTAGATGGAACACGCACGGAAGATTGGCATGTCCATATTGTATGGAGGATACATATTCATTTCGACTAGTACATGGTAAGAAACCATGTTGGTTTGATTTGTCATAGAAGATTTCTTCCTCGTGGCCATGCTTTCCGGAAAGATTAAAAGCATTTTCGGAAGAACGTGGTACAAAAAGAAGAGGCAGTGTGCATGCAAACCGGAATACAAATCCTTTACGAAAAATTGAACACAATGGGTGATTTACAAGAATCGGTTAAATGCAGTGGAGATCGTGGGCATCGTAAACCAAAAGGTCAAGGTGAATGGCATAACTGGTATAAACGTAGTATCTTTTGGGAACTACCGTACTAGAAATCATTGACATTACGTCATAATTTAGATGTTATGCATATCGAAAGAACTTTTTCGAAAACATCATAAATATTGTTTTGAATGTGGCAGGTAAAACCAAGGATAATATACAATCAAGAAAAGATTTGAAATCAATATGCCGACGACCTGAGTTGGAATTAAGAGATGGAAGGTCACCTGTCCCGGTATTCAGATTGTCTGGTCCGGTGAAAATGACATTATTAAAATGGTTAAAAGAGGACGTTAAGTTTCCCGATGGATTTGCATCGAACATTGCTCGGTGTGTGGATATTGTTGGTTCGAGGCTGATCGGATTGAAAAGTCACGATTGTCACGTTTTCATGTAGCGGCTCATTCCAATTGCATTTGTTGAGCTCTTCTTACCACGGAATGTTCACGATGTGTTATGCGGAATCAGCATATTTTTCAGAGATATATGTTCGAGGAATTTAAAAGGTGATGACTTGGAAGTAATGAAAAACAATATCTCTGAAGTATTATGTGCATTGGAAAAAGTTTTTCCAATACATTTACCAGATGAGGCAATACTCGGTGGGCCAGTTCAATTCAGATGGATGTATCCTTTCGAAAGGTTCTTCTTTCATTTAAAGAAAAAAGCAAAAAACAAAGCAGCGGTCGAAGGCTCTATTGTTGAACAATTGGAAGAAATCACATATTTCAGCACATTTTATTTCGAGTCGCATATTCAAACGAAAGAATGACGTGCAACGGATGATCATACGAACTATCTGTATCAATATAATCCGCAGTTTGGCACAATTCCTGAAATGTTTACACCGACTGGACGTACATGAGGTAAATTCGATGAATATTGGTTAACACAAGAGGAGTATAACCACATCCACACATATATATTACTAAATTGTCAAGAGTTATTACAGTTTGAAAGGTACGTACTGGTACATAGTAATTTCAATCTTTTACATATATATGTATATATATATATATATATATTAAAATGTGACGTATTTTCATTATTCAGGATATTTGATGAAGAAGTACTTGGTACATATCCTCATCTAAATGCAAATGAACTCACAGACATGAAAGTTCAACATTATGGATCGTGGTTTAGAGACTACGTAAGTACTCGTATACACATCTATGTAAATTAATTGCATATAAGAAGAAGTGCTTGGTACATATCCTCATCTAAATGCAAATGAACTCATAGACATGAAAGTTCAACATTATGGCTTGTGGTTGAGAGACTACGTAAGTACTCGTGTACACATCTATTAAAATTAATTGCATATAAAAGTATTAATTTGTTTTTATGCTACGTACAGGTGAAATATTCTTATGAAAGACTTTTTATGTGGTTAAAAGATTTGGCTAATGGTCCCGCACGAATGTCATGTGTTGGCCAATCTTATTTACTCGCGGCTACACGTTCCACACGTACAAACACGGAAAACATAGAAGCACATACAACTATGGTGTTTGCGTTAATAGTGATATAACTATGGCGTTAATAGTGAAAACATCTACGACATTTTGCACCAAATCATACAAATGGAATAATCCAGTCTCGTTGGTTGAAGGTGATGCTTTTTAGATGTTAATGGTTCAACCCAACCGTAGGACGTGGAATACGAAAAAACCGTTGGGGAGGAATTGACGTCAATCCGGCACGACAATATGGTAAGTATGATCCATTCATCACAATAGATCAAGCAGATCAAGTATGTTACATGCAATATCCTACAGTATTGAAACGTCGAAGAGAGGAGTGGTGGGTCGTAGTAAAGATCAAGCCACAAGGGATCATAAGCTCTGATGATAAAAAAGATCTGTTGCAACCCGATCATCCGCAGCCGATTCATTTAATTGATACAAATCGCGAGGAGATTCTCGCAAGAAATGGCATAGACGGAGAACTCATATGCAATTATGAAGACGTTGAACCGAAAGATGCTAAAGATGAAAACGGTGATGAATTCAATGAACAATCGAAGGAAGACTCGCCCATCGATGAATCTACTGAAGAAGAAATGTAAATACAATAATGTCTATTATGTGTAATAAATGTAGATGATGTGTAATGTAAATGACGTGTAACGTCCATGATGTGTAGTAATGTATATGATGTGTAATCGAACAATCGAAATGTTAATACAATCGAGAAGGTTATATAAACGATGTTTGATATATTACAAATTAGAATTATCTAATACCAACGGACATCCGTTGAAAATATTAACGGATGTCGTTTGAAACACGAAATTACCCCGAAACTTAGAAAAAGTTTCTAAGTTTTCCACATTTCTAACGGGCATTCGTTGGAAATTTCAAACGGACACCCATTACACATATTCCAACGGGCATCCGTTGGAAACTTAACGGTCGAAAGAATTCTAACTGGCGTCCGTTGGCAAAATGTAATAGATGACCGTTAGAATTTTGCAACGGTCATCCGTTGCAATTTCCAGTGGATGCCCGTTGGAAAGTGTAATGATGCCTACCCTAGTGTACAGAATTTCCAACGGGCATCCATTGGAAAATGCAACGGATGCCCGTTGCGAAGTGAGACGAGCTGCCATTTAGCCGTCCGTTGCCTCGAGAACACGCATTCCCAACAGATGTCCATTGGAAATTCCAACGAATACCCGTTGAGAATGTAGAACGTCACGTCAATTACTGCGTCCGTTGAGATGACGTATTTTCTAACGGGCATCCGTTGGAATTTCCAACGGATGCCCGTTAGAAAATTCTATATATATAAACCCGTTGAACAGTTCCATTTTCAACACAAACACTTTTACAATCCGTAGAAAAAAAATGAGAGCTAGACGGTTTATAAGATCGGGGGGTTTGTTGGCTGGTTCCGCGGGAGCTCCTCCCCCACCTCCATCACCACCATATCGTCCTCCTTCACCAATATCGGCACCGTCAATATTTGATGAAGAGGACTATATGATAGATATCGATTCCTTGATCGATGATTTTGATGGCCGTCCAACCCTTCCGATTATCGATCTTGAACGTCCTGCTGGGATGTTATGGTAAAAAAGTTACTATTTTCATTTGTATTATTATATTTTATAAATATTATCTAACTTTTCAATGTTTATTTGCAGGTTTGATGTGGATGATGTACTCAACCACACAAACAACATCATTATCCAAGGGTCCTTACAGGACGAGTTATATTATTCCTGGCAAGTTATGCCAGAAGTCGTGCGCCAGCGATGGTGGCGCACTTTTATAGTAAGTTTTTTATTACATTAAATTTCAAGTTATTAGTTATATATATGTTATAAAACTAAAACTTTATAACTTTTTTTGTAGCGCTGATACAGATGGCGGCGAAAGAATACATTGTGCATCTACACAGCATGGATGCACGACATGCAGGCTCGGATGTGCCTGATGATGAACAACGCAAAACGCAACTACTACGCCAACAATCGCAAATCGAGATGGGCAACGAATGCGGTCTTCAATCAAATGATTCATCATTGGGAGTCCGAAGAATTCAAGGCCAAAAGCGACAAGGCCAAAAATGTCAGTACGATGAGAAGGTTCCCGGAGATGGTCCGCATCGCCATACTTCGGGATCAAAATCCTTCCCGAAACGAAAACTAGAATTGGTAAAATTTTGTTTATTTAAATTTTTTGTTTATTTAAATATTTATGTAACAACTTTGTTTTATATTACAGATGCAACGGATTGGAAGAGAACCGACTCTTATTGAGCTGGTATTGGAAACCCACGTCAAGAAGAAGCCGGTTGTGGGGGAAGAGGTCGACGAACCCGAACTCGTCGATCCTCGAGCGGAGCGAACCGTTAGAGCTGTGACGGAGAAAATCACACATCAATCACAAGCTTGCGGTTCAACCCCCGACGAACTCAGTCCTTTACAAAAGGACAAAATTTATTTAGACGTAAAAGTTTATTATTTTATCTTCGATTATTAATAAAATAATTTATAAAAATCTAACGCTACTTTTATTTGTCTTGTAGTCGGTGAGACCGTGTAAGGGGCGTCTATACGGTCTCGGGACGCTTGAAAAGGATATCGTCGAGGACGCCGCGATGGTACCTCCCGTAGTCCAAGAGAGTTTCACGCAACAACGACGGATCGAGGAACTCGAATCACTACTTCAAGAAACTCGAGCCAAAGTTCAGCACTTGGAGAGCGTCATCGAGTTGATGTCTGGCCAAGGGAGGGGATCAACACCGTAGCAAGAACCGGGTCCCGATTCAGATGCAACGTCATCTGGAGGTGGTGGTAATCAGAGAGACGATATCGATCCAGCCGATCTAAATGAAATGTAATAGGATAGGAGTAGTTTTAGTTTTAATGTTTTTTGTAAACAATTTAATATTTTAATTAAAAACTTTTTATTTTAAAAAATATTATTATTTTTAAAAAATTATTTTGTTTTATTTTGTTGTTATTTTTTTAACAATTTTTCCAACGGATGCCCGTTGGAATTTCTAATGGGCATTCGTTGGACGCTATTTCCCGCCAAATGGTAACGGACGTCCATTGCCCTTTCCCGCCAATTTGGAACGGACGTTCGTTGCTCTTTCTCGCCAGTTTCCAACGGATGCCCATTGGAAAGTTAAATTCCCGCTCATTTTCCCCGCCTGCATGGCAACGGACGCTCGTTACAACATTTTAACGGACATCCGTTGCCATTTTTTCAACGGTCGTCCGTTGCAATCTTTCAACGGGCATCCGTTACAAATTCCTTCAACGGGCGTCCGTTACAACTTTCCAACGGAAATTTTCGTTGGAAGTTCCGTTACAATTTTGCAATAGATAATATCCGTTGCAACTCCATTGTGAATTGCAACGGATCCGGATTTCCAACGAGCGTTTCCCAACGGGTAAAAATTCGTTGCCGTCCGTTGGAAAGAGCCTTTTCTAACGGATTTTAGGCTTTTTCCAACGTATTTGTTCGTTGGAAAATGCCTATTTTTTGTAGTGTGAATACATTCATTTTATCATGTCTAAGGCAGATGAAATTGCTCTCTTTGGCAAGCCTATTAACCATGGAATTTACGTGATCATATTCATGATGGTTTACCACATGACTTCAAATCTATTGTTGATGATGTCAACGCTCGCGATTGCTTCTCTATATTGACGAGCTTCACGAGAAACTACTTAATCACGAAGCTAAAATCCAAACACTCAACTCACGAGTGTCTTCTTCTCTGGTGACAACATATTATACACATGGTCGCTCTCACCCAAATCATCGGACTTCAAATTCTGGATTTTATGGTAATGTTAATAATGGATCTTCATGGACACAGCCTGAAGTTCACGCACCAAAATCCTAGCGCGGTCATTGTCGAGCATGTGGTACTCAAGTTATCGAAGAGTTCGGGAACATGGATTCTCTTGAGATGGCTCCTTTAGCAGTTGGAGAGGGACTTTATAATGACCCTAACGAAGTGAAACATTACACAAAGCTTCTGGATGAAGGAAAGACGAAAGAGATCCCGAACACCGAGCTAGATGCATTCCGAGTAGATTTCTGTGCGATCCGAGCACAACAGGTCGTAACCCAAGAAAAAGGTGGAATTTCGGACAATCCTCATCAAGAGGAGTTCTCAACTCACAAACACATAAGAACAACTCAAGTGGACATCAATTCAAGTCAAGAAAACATCACAAACCAGTGCACAAACCTCCGCATTTTCCAGACAGATCCCAGCGTGCCTCAAGCAGCTTACAACGCGAGTTCAACCACTTTCGAGATGCCTAATAGCCAAACCGAACGTCCAAAACCTGATTGGAGTGTTGACAAACCACCAAAAATGGAGTTGAAGCCCTTACCACAAGGCTTGAGGTACGAATTCCTTGGACTCGAATCTACTTATCCCGTGATAGTGAATGATAACTTAGACGAATCCCAAAAATAACGATTGTTAGAAGCTCTTAGGAAGTATAGGGATGGCATAGGTTATACATTAGAGGATATTAGGGGACTTAGTCCAGCCCTTTGCATGCATAGGATTCACTTAGAAGACGACTCTAGGACCTCCATTTAACATCAACGTAGATTAAACCCAAACATGATGGAAGTGGTTAAGAAAGAGGTCCTTCAGTTGTTAGACGCCGGAATTATATATCCTATATCGGATAGTGCGTGGGTGTGTCCTGTACAGGTAGTTCCGAAGAAAGGAGGCATCACCGTTGTCCCAAACACGGACAACGAACTGATTCCAACAAGAACGGTCACGGGATGGCGCATGTGCATTGACTACCTCAAGCTGAATGCCAACATTCGGAAAGGTCACTTCCCTTTACCTCTCATTGATCAAATGTTGGAACGTTTAGCTCTTCACTTCTATTTTTGTTTTCTTGATGGTTATTCAGGTTTCTTTCAGATACCAATCTTTCCGAACAATCAAGAAAAGACGTTCACATGTCCTTTCGGTACATTCGCCTATCGTCGGATGCATTTCGGTTTGTACAATGCATCTGCTACTTTTCAGCGGTGCATGACCTCTATCTTCTCCGATGTAAATGGTGAAATTATGGAAGTGTTCATAGACGATTTCTCGGTTCATGGACCTTCTTCTGATGTTTGTCTAACTAATCTTTGTAAAGTGCTAGACAGGTGCGTAGAAGCGAATCTTGTGCTGAATTGGTAGAAATGCCACTTCATGGTTCGCGAAGACATCGTATTGAGGCATAAGATATCAACAAGGAGAATAAAGGTAGACAAGCGAAAATAGAGGTTATTGAGAAGCTACCACCTCCTAGGAACGTTAAGGCCATCCATAGTTTTCTAGGTCATGCGGGATTCTATAGATGGTTATCAAAGATTTCTCGAAGATATCCAAACCCCTCACTGATTAGCTATTAATCAATGGATCATTTAGCTAACTCCATTAGTTTGAAACGTTACCACCTCTCTCCTCACTTCTACCCAATTGTCTTAATGAATACAAGAAAAGGTCTTAATGAATACAAGAAAAGACACTTCTTTTATATAAAATTCAAGCATGTTTGAAAAAAGTGAGTTGATCGGGGAAGTTTGAGGCTATTTTCCTTCCAATTATTCACAAATTTATTAATGATATAAGTTTTATTAGTTAGTATATTAATGAAAAATTTATTGCAATGAATGGATCCAATAATTAAGGATAATTTTCATTTTGAAATGATAATAAAACGGAGTTAAACACAAACACAAGCCTTCATGGTGATGACGCAAGTGCCATTATTCTATATACACTTGGCGGAAATATCACACCATGTTTAATTTACGGTTATACCCCGTTTCGCTTGGTTTATTACGTTACGCACATCTGATTTAGTGCCTGTACTCTCAAGCCAAGAACTTCTCAAGCAAATTCCCGAAGAAGAAGCTGGTTTTTGCCCAACCTCCCGAGCCGGCCTGACCAACTTCCTTCGATTTCCCGGCAGGGGCCTTGTTCTTGACGTTAATCATCATGGTGTGTCCAATCTCTTGACGCAGCGCCTCTATTGTCTTGACGTCCACGGGGTTTCCTGATGCGTCTCTCACGAAGAAGACGTTTACTGCTTGTTGGCCTACCGTGGTCACACCGGCCCTCGACACTGATAGTCCATGCTCTCTCAGAATCCTCGTTACCTCAGACAGTAGTCCCACTCGGTCCTTCGCGCACAGTTCCAAGCTCAAACCCTGAAGTCGAGCTACTTCTAGTTTTACTTCTCTTCTATTGCAAGAAAAGCGGTCATGAAGTCTTTGTAACTTACCTCGCTGACTCTTCTGTGGATGGCGGCTTCGAGACATTTGATCACCCGTTCCTTCTCTCCTTCCGAATCAAGTGTGCACCCATCTTTGTGTCGGATATAATATTCCTATGCATTTTTGCAAAAAAGATTCGGTTACCCAAATGAAACAGGATTAATTAGCAATAGGGAATAACAAAGTGAATCATACTTAAGTACCTGAGATGCATTTGGGCCGTCAGACGAAATGGTGGCGTGAAAAACAATGTACTGCATGTCTGTCAGCGTGCAGACAATATCAAACATGAGTTTGGCTCGATCCTTGCAGCTCACGCTAATCACGGAATAGCCCTTCTCTTCGCAACGTTCAACTGTGATCTTGGGTTTGGCCCCAGGGGAGAATTCGACCTCGCTGACAACTCCAGTACCTTCATAGTCTCTATCCGCGAAAAGCATCTGGTGGAGCCTGCGATCTACATGTGTGGACCCGATTGAAAAACTTGTCCGAACCACTTTCTCATCCACTTCTTCACACCCGCGCAGCACATTGTTGAGTTGTTCTTCCATGGCAGACAATCTAGCTGGATCATCAACGGCTAGAGATGTGGCGTCATCATTTACATAGAGGACACAAGCGATCCGGTGATTGTGAGTCCATACTTCCGCTGCTAACACGTTGAAGCGGAGGTCGGCAAGGACAGCAGAGATCTCAGATAAGAGGCCAGGACGGTCGCGACCAATGAGCTCGATAGCTGTGTGGTCGCCTAAAGAATGTACACCTACTCGTTTGCTCGGCCATGTGTTTAGTGCAGCTGAAGCATGGCTCTTTGGTCCTAACACCTTTAGAACAAAATAACAACAAAAGATACGCAAAAACATGAAGCAAATACTGTATCTCGTGATCACCGCTATATCCACACTGAACAAACTCTTTGAAACCTAAATGGTATGAAGACACAAAGTTCACCAAGTCTCGTCTTATTTCCTAATCCATATATATGAATCAGACCCTCTAAACCCGACTTGACAGGTCTGTCAAAGAAAGCGTGGATTTTGCTGAGAGAAAAAAACAAGTGGCAAGAAGAAATCAAGACTAAGAAATTTGTGTGACAGAGAGAGCTAGAGAACTCAATAGTTGAAATGCCGGGAACTTGGTCTTCTTTATACACAATAAAGTAAGATTTGGTGCAGTTTGTCTCCTTCCTTCACTCCTAAACTTTACTGTTAACCTGGTTACACAAATACCTGTTACTGTGTTGCTGACAATTTGATTACACCGTTTAACAGTTTACTTGTGTAACAAGACTTACTCCTTCAAGCTGAAGTTAAGCTTTAACAGAGGAAGCCGGCAAGGTAAGCTAGGAGAAGAAAACAGGATTTACCTTTTCAATGTACTCAATGGTTTTGCTCTCTGTAATCTTGTTGCCTTGCTGATCGAGGACGTGGAATACTATATACCAGAAAGGACATAAAAGAACAATTAATGTGGTGATCATTTGATAGATGATTGGGATTCTTGTGAACAAGACAGGTTCACTTATATGCATACCGTCCATGAACCATCCACCATCTGAAGAGATATAAGCTTTGGTAATAGTTAGATCGAGGTCTGTCAGGACTTGCACAACTTCCAGGAGTATTCCCGGTTTGTTCATGCTATCCACCTATTTACACACATTAAGTCTTTGTTAGTCGTTGCCCGATAAGATTATAAACCATGTATGAACTTAATATCAAACATGTAAAAATCAGTAACTTGAGAAGTCGGGAATTTACCTTCACAAGAGTGCAATCTTTGCAGGTTGTGTTGTCCACAGATACCCTGCAAGAACACGAAACCATGGATCAAACAGCACAAGTGGCTTTAGCTTCTTGTAAAACTTCCTCAAGAACCATAATAAGCATCAAATTATTGAGAGATTTATTACCTTGGCGGATTTATTCTTGAGCTTAAGTTCTCATATTCAGGATCGAAATATGGCCAACAGACTTTGGCCATCTAAAGCTAGATCCTCGGAACTACTATCCTTCACGATGTCTGTGTACAACTGCGGTTAATCAAAGCTTGCCATCAAGATAGATATATATGTATATATATATAACAAGACAAGACAGAAGCAGAAAACGAGAAGCAGTTGACTTTAGAAGCTTCTTAACAAGTTGGAGAAGATAAGATATTCTTTAGAATATTGGCGATCTGCAAAATCATAGATGTATCAAACAGGCAGCAGGACGTGGTTACCACTGAATCTTCGGCCCGAAGTAAAATGACAGAAAAAGCGAGAATATACGCTAGCTCAAGAAAGATGGAGATAAAGATGACAAGCCCAGATGTAATGAACAGAACGTACAAAGGCACAAAAGATAAAGATTCTAGAAATGGAATCGACACTCTTCTTTGGTCCTTCTCACCAAAAACCGCAGAGGAATAAGTTCCTAAAAATACTTTCTTGGATATCAAAAACACCTCACAAACAATCATTATGGTCCCAAATTCTACAGCATACATAACGTCTTCTTCAAGACACAGATCATTCTGTTTAACTATGTGGCCCTTTCTTCCACTACAAACACAAATACACACTTTATGTTTCAGCAACTTAAGAGTACGTCTGCTGAATAAACCAAAAGCACCACGTAGTGACAGGACAGTCTTGAGAATATCTAGCTCTAATAACTGTTTTGGCATCAAATTATACATAAGATTTCATAGTTTAGACCAATTTCAAGACCACCATAAATGTCTGTTGGATCTAACCCTAGCTACCCACATACATGAACGGGGAAAATTTTACATAATCTACCTCATATTATACAAAGAGACCCAACTTATATATATATATATATGTATGTATAGAGAGAGAGAGAGAGTTTTCTTCTCTCTAGCTCCTAAGATTTCATGAAATACATGAATATAGTGTACGTATATATATTATATAATGAACAAGAGTGTCAACATCAAGATTTTAACCATACATCGGAATCAAATCCTTGTAAAAATCCATATGCAAAACAATCGAGATTGGGTCAAACATATCAATCTACACCGAAATTAAAAAAAAAATCCAAAGAAAACCCTCAACCGTCCATTTTTCAAGTCAAATCACAACGGCCGAATATACCAAAAGAAAAACAAATCAATTTCACTTTCTGGTTACTTCTTGTGTCTTCTAGGTTTCTCATCTCCGGTTCTTCCACAGTCATATTCTCCCAGATCCGTTTCATTCCAATTTATAATTCATAAACCCATTGAAAATTAAAGCTTATTGAACCTTAAACCGATTTAATAACAGAGCTGTATAATACTTGCTAAAGTTGCAGAAATTTGAGGCAGAAATTCGAACCAATTACAATACTTAAGCAGAAAAACTGAGACTATAGTATAGAGATGAAAGTGAAGAACAATTACCTCAGTATCAGAATATAATTTCAAATTCTGGACATGGAAAATATGAGAAGAAGGGGTAAAAAATAAGAAAAAGAAAATTTACATCTTCGACGAAGAGAAAGACAGACACAGACACTATCCAGAAAGAAAAAGCTCTCTCTCTCTCTCTAATGTTTTCTGTGTCTGAAGCACAGACTCTCTTTCTGCTTCTTTAATAGGAAAAAGGGGGATTAAGTACGGACAGGATTTCATTAAGCTAGACAAATTAGTATTTAAGTAATTAGTTTATGGAGATATTAGTCAGATATGACGCGGCGAACATACAAACCCACTCAATGAATGTCACGGATTCCCACGTACTTTCTGCAGCGCGTGATTCACACACTCTCTATGAGGTCCTTTCTTAGTTTAGGCTTACTCTAGATAGATGTCCATGTTTCTCATTTTTCATATTATATGTACTCTCACATTTAATAATACGGAAATACTTTAATTTTATATAAACTTTTCTTTAACTTCTTTCTATATGGAAGAAACTTAGAAGTTCCATGTGAAAATGTTATTTAAAACATGATATTTTTTAATATAATATAAAATTATTGTTATTTTAACTTGTTTTAATATTTGTACAATACGAGAAACCTTTGAATATAAAACCATAAAATGATTTACATTGTCGGATTTTGTTGTCAGATTTTTTATATGATAATTTTACACACGAACAAGATCAATACTATTTCGATTATTTTCTTTATTAAACTGAGATAATTACAACACATAATTGCAACATATAATGAAATGAAAACAAGAAAAATGTAAAGATTGAATCTTCTGTTTTACCATGAACAAAATAGAGCAACTTGTTATATAAGCTCTAGGTCACCTAATCCTCACATGCACCAAAAACAAAACAGCCAAACGAATGTAACAAATCGGTTATATCTATTTCGATAAATCTCCAGGATTTGCTAACAATTCCAATAGTTTAAACTAAATCAGATCTAAACCTACTATTGCATACATCATGTTCCTTATTGCATTAGAATATGGAACAACTTCCATCTAAACAATTTTTTTATTCATTTTTTTGAGGCACCAATTTTAAATAAGGTCCAGTAGGCAAGTGAAGAAGTTTACAACCATCCATTCAAAACATATTCACTATATATTCAAATATAATAGGGATTTTGGGCATCGAAAACTAAAAGGTCAAGGTGAATGTCATAATTGGTATAAACGTAGTATTTTTGGGAAACACCATATTGGAAATCAATGATATTGCATCATAATTTAGATGTTATGCATATCGAAAGAACATTTTTCGATAACATCATCAACACTGTTTTGAATATGATGAGAAAAAACAAAGATAATATACAATCAAGAAAAGATTTAAAGACAATATGTCGAAGACTTGAGTTAGAGTTACGAGATAAAAAGGGCACATATCCCAATATTCAGATTGTCTGAGCTAGCGAAAACTACATTATTAAGGTGGTTAAAAGAAGACGTTAAATTTTCATATGGATATTCATCGAACATTGTTCGGTGTGTGGATATTTTTGGTTCGAGGTTGATCGAGTTGAAAAGTCACGGTTGTCGCGTTTTCATGCAGCGAATCATTTCAATTGAATTTGTTGAGCTCTTATCACGAAACATTCACGGTGTGCTATACGGAATTACTAAATTTTTAGAGATATATGTTCAAAAAATTTAAAAAGAAATGACTTGGAATTAATGAAAAACAATATCTCTGAAGTATTATGCTCAATGAAAAAGTTTTTTCGCCTTATTTCTTTGATGTCATGGAACATCTGCCAATGCATTTACCAGATGAGACAATACTCGATGGGTCAGTTCAATTAAAGTGGATGTATCCTTTCGAAAGTTTTATCTTTCATCTAAAGAAAAAAGTAAAAAACAAAGCAGTAGGTGAAGGATCTATTGTTAAACAGTACTTGTTGGAAGAAATCACATATTTCATCGCATTTTATTTCGAGTCGCATATTCCGACGAAACAAAGACGCTCAGCTGAAGATCATACAAAGTATCTATATCAATATAATCCATAATTTTGCACAATTCCTGAGATTTATACACCGATTGGACGTACAATAGAGAAACCTGAAGAATATTGGCTAACACTAGAGGAGCATAATCACGTCCACACATATATATTGCTAAATTGTCAAGAGCTATTACCTTTTGAAAGGTACAAAACAACGAAAATTGATCTTTTTTAAACATAAATATATATATATATATATATATTTAAAATATGTGTGTGTTAACGTATTTTTATTACATGATATTTTATGAAGAAGTAATGGGTACATATCATCATCTAAATGTAGATGAGCTCACAAAAATGAAAGTTCAACATTATGGCTCGGGTTTGAGGGATTACGTGATTAAAAGTATATTTGTATGTTATATATATAAATAAAAGGTTATGTTATAAACTATTCATTTATATTTTATGTTATATAGGTGAAATATTCTGATGAGAGACGTCTTACCTAGTTAAAAGATTTGGCTAATAGTCCTGAAAGAAATATTTTGTGTTGGCCAACTTTGTTTACTCATGGATACACATTCCACACGTACGAATACAAAAAAAAATAGAAGCACATACAATTACGACGTTTACAATAATAGTAATATAGAGGGTTATAATTTCTACGACATTTTTCACCAAATCCTGCAGGTGGAATATCTCGATCTTGGTTGATTGAAGGTAATGTTTTTAAATGTCAATGGTCCAACCCAACCGTAGGACGTGGTATACAAAAAAATCGATGGGGAGGAATTGACATGAATCTTGCACGACAATATGGTAGGTATGGTCCATTCATCATAATAGATCAAATATATCAAGTATGTTATATGCAATATCCAATAACATTGAATCATCAAAGAGATGAGTGGTAGACCGTAGTAAAGATCAAGCCGTGAGGAGTTATAAGCACATATAAAAAAGAAGATCAGTTGCAAACCGATCACTTCGAGCCAATACGATTAATCGATACAGACAATCATGAGGAGATTCTCGCAAGATTTGATATAGATGGAGAATACATCAGTGATTATAAAGATGTTGAACTAGAAGATGCAGAAGATGAACACGACGATGAATTCAATGAACAATTGAAGGAAGACTTGCTAATCGAAGAATCTAAGAAATGTGAATTGTGTAACTGTAATATCTAAGTTTATCTTAACTTTTTTAAATTGTTTTTTGAACTTAATATATTCAAGTTTCAATGAGTATCCGTTGGAAATGGCAACAAAAACCCATTGAAACATTAAATTATGCTTGATACTTACAAATTGTCAAGGTTTTCAATTTTCAATTGCATCTATTAGGAAAACGCAACAGATACTCGTTGCCATTGTTTTGGTGGCTAATGGATGAGCGTTGGTAGACGCCAACGGACACCTATTGGTTCAGTGCAACAGATGTCCGTTGAAAGCTGTCTAACGGGCATCCGTTGTTGTGTTGCAATGGGTGCTCGTTGAAAACGGTTATCATGGTTATCCTACGCCTACAACATCGATTTTGGGTCTTAATGGGCATCCGTTGGAAATTGCAATGGATGCCCGTTGCAAGGGGAGGTGTACCATTATTACATCGTCCATTGCCTCAGGGATGGATGTTGCCAATGGGCATTCATTGGAAATTGCAACAGATGTCCGTTGAGAAACCAATAGTCATGTCAATTAATTGCGTATGTTGAGGTGATTTTTTTCAACGGGCATCCGTTGGTATTTCTAACGGATGTCCGTCGAAAAATTCTAATATGAGTCAATGAACATTCATTTTTCAACATAATATCAAAACAAAAATTCTCTCAAACAAAAATTCTCTCAAACACTTAAACACAACTAAACAAAATAAGAGCTCAACGATTTGTCGGTTACAGTGGAATGTGGGCAGGTTTGGCAGGATCCCGCCACCGTCTCCACCACCACCATATCGGTTTCCTTTACTTATATCGGTACCATCGATATTTTATGAAGAAGATGATCTGGTGGACATAGACGCATTGATCGATTGTTTAGACAAGCCTCTTTCTGTCCGGGTTATTGACCTTGAACGTCCTGACTGAACGTTATGGTAAGATTTTAATTACATAATTCATATTCTATTTAATTATAAATACTATCTAATTATTTGAATTTTCACGTGCAAGCTTGATGTGGATGATGTTATGAAACATACGAATAACAACATCATCCAAGGATCTCTATAAGATCGATTATACTATTCCTCGTAGGTGGCGTCAGAAATTATACGTCGGTGTACATTCATCGTAAGTAATTTTAATACAAAATTCAATTTTTAAATTATTATTTAATTTTATTTATAAAGTAATTTATTGTAATTTAATTTTGTAGCATGCATATAGATGGCGGAAGAAGGATACATCACGCATCTATACAGCTTGGATGCACGACATGCAAGCCCGGTTGCATTTAATGATGATCAATGCCAAGCACAACTATTACAAGAATAATGCCAAACTGATATGGGTAACGGACGAGGTATTCAACCAACTCGTCTAACATTGGAAGTCCGAGGAATTCAAAGCCAAGAGCAAGAAGGTCAAGAAACGTTGGTACGATAAGAAGGTTACCGGGGATGGTCCGTATCGCCATACCTCGGGATCGAAATCATTACTGAATGAAAGAAAGAATTGGTAAAATTTATTTTAATTAATTATTTAAATTTATTGTTATATGAAATTATTACCTAATTTTATTACTATAATATTACAGATGGAGATGATAGGAAGAGAATCGACTCTTCTTAAACTAGTTGTAGACACCCACGCTAAAAAAACATTCGTCGTCGGGAAAGAGAGCGACGGACCTGAACTTGTCGACCCTCTGGCGAAATGGACCGTGAAAGCTGTGACGGAAAAGATCACACAACAATCACAAGCCTACGATTCAACTCTCGACGATCTCATTCCTTTACAAAAGGGAAAAAATTATTTAGAGGTAAATAATAAATCATTGTCATTGTAATTCTTTACTTAAATAAAATATTTTCTAACGATGCTAACTTTAATGTGTTTTACATTATAGTCCATTAGACCATATAAGAGGCACCTATACAGTCTAAGTTTGCTCTAAAAGGATATCATCAAGGACACCATGACGGTACCCTTGTGGTCTAAGAGAGTTACACGTAAGAACGTCATATCGAGAATCTCAAAACTACACTTTGTGGAACGCAAAATGCTCTTCAAGTAACGCAATCTGAGCTTTGAGAAACTCGAGCAAAGATGCGTCACATGACGAATATTATCAATTTTCTCACAGGTCGAGTGTATCAGCCACCAGAATTGACGGGGAAAATAACTTCGAGATAATGGGGGAAATAACTTCGAGATAATATCCGATAATCGACTCTGATGCAATCCATTCAAGAGGTGTTGGCGATCACGGGGATGAAGACAGCGCTACCAGTTTAGATGATTTGTATAAAGTTTTTTAAATTAATTTTTTTTATATATTTTTTATGAATTTAAAAAAAAAAAATTAATTTTTTCCGTCAAGTTATCAACAGATGCACGTTGAAATTTTTCGAAATGTTCAACGGGCATCTGTTGAAGTTTTAAAATCCTCGTAATTTCTTTTGGCAACGAAAATCCGTTGAAAAGCTCCCGCCATTTTTTGTCAACGGGTATCCGTTGAAATGATTTAACTCCGCCATTTTTATTTTCAATGGGTGTCCACCGGGCTTCCTTTACAAACTTCTAACGGACATCTGTTGAATTTTTTGTAACGGGTATTCGTTGCCAATGTCTAATGGATATATTCGTTACACTCCGTTGAACATTATCAATGGATGATTCCGTTGTTGTAAATCGCAACAGATGCATATTTTCAATGACGGTTCAGAATCCATTGAAATCCATTGGAAATGGTCATTTTTAACGAAAATATAGTCATTTCCAACGGATACATCCATTAAAAATGATATGTTTTTTTTTTGCAGTGGGAAACTGGGTCCACGACAATGTCAAAGAGGAAACATATGAAGTTGAGAAGAATGTACTTATATAAAAAATCATTTTACATGAATAGTTTTTATTTATTTATAAATTCTAATTATATTTTTCAAACAACCAGAGCAACTAACGCAATAATAAAGATCGTCGAGCCAACACAATACTCAACAATCGAAATCACGCAAATCATGGTCAACGAGGTTTATGTGAATGCAAGTATTGTTACTTCATTTAATCATTTTTTTTATTACTCTAGTTTCATAATGTTTCTTTTGCGGATTTTCTAGCCTAATTATATAAATGTATATTCGATTTAGTCTCGTTGAATTCCTAGTTCACCGGGACTTTGAATGAGTGGTTATCTATTAGTATGCACGAGGTTATGAATCTCATGCGATGAGTCGATGATCTGACGATGGTGGTGAAGGTACAATGGACCGTTATCGTAGATTTTAGGGCGAAGGCAGCCGATCTGAAACTGATTGTGGAGCTCCTCTGACAATCCATTCGCATTCGAGCTTTTCCTCTCCCACTCTCGTTCCTGCGTCAGCTCCAATTATATCTCTCGCATCCGCCTCGCGTTCACCATCTTCTTCTTCTCTGCGAATCGATATTACGGGATTAGAAAATTTATTAAATGGAATATAAAGACACCAAATGATTTGTGTATTCATATGTTTCCATGTGACAATCCTACTCACAACAAAGATCAATACGATCTTAATAGTATTTTTTATTTGATCGAGATGATTACAAAACGCCTTACAACATATACTGAATGAAAGCAAGAAGAAAGATTATTAATTACCTTATTATGTTGTGAAAGAAACTTAACAACTTTTATGAGTTTCATGTGACGTGATCATCACATGCGCCAACAAATAAAATTGGCAAATGAATAATTAACCTAAACTATATCAAATCAAATAAAAAATGGAGGATGGACTGTATTCAATACATAAAAATCGATTTATTTTATAATAATCTAAGTATATTTATAACTATAATTTTGTGAATTTTAATATTTTAATTATGGATACGATATTAAAGATACGATAAATTTGTTTGGTTTGTGATGTCCAAGTATTATTCCATTTGATTATATGTGAATACCATCAGTATGATATACCAATTAATGAATATATGCGGGGTAAGAAGTCAAGATAAAATATTTTATTGAAAAAATACCAAAAAATTGAAAATATTCAAATATTTAAGTTTTTTAATATCATCTTTTATACACATTACGATTTGAAGGGAACAAATAGTACAGAAAAGAGCGCGTGGAACGTAAGTGCGTGAGAAGAAGGCGCATGGGACTTTGGAAGTATTATAGGCGGTTGTTTTTGTCTTCGGATGCGCTTCTGTTAGTTGTTTTGTTTTGTTCGAGGGTCGACGATACTGCACATGAGTAATTTCTGAAGCCATGTCAATTACCAAAATGTCCTTCGGTTTAGGGGAACCATCCATTTTGCGGCCTTTCCAGGCCAAACCTTTTCCCTCACATAACCTTATATGATATTCAAGATAACGAGGATGTGAAATAATTAAACCTTTCTTTATTTTCCCCTTTCAAGAATATATCAATTTTTAAGTTATTTATTGCTATTAAGTAAAGTAAGCCAATGATAGGCATGTTTAATGGATACAACCAATGGCATCAAATTCCAATATTTCTCGGAGGTTTTAATAAAAGCTTTTGCCTTTATGTTTTATCAAAGAATCATCGGATCAAATTCATTTTTTATGCTTCATTAGTGTTTTCCCCACATTTATTTAATTACGTTTTATTCCATAAAATGTATTTAATACTATCTTTTATTGCACGAAATTTATTTATATATCTTAAAAAAGTTTAGATGTAAATAGTATTTTTATAAATTTGAGATTATATAACTAAACTGATGAGTATAATATATAATTGTATTTATTTTAGATTCAAATCGTTATTTAAAAAAAAATTATTCATGATAACCGAGTTTAAACAACAAACAATAAACTCTCAAATTCATGTTCGATGTAAAAGTATAAAAAATTTATACATTCCTAATTAAAAAAACATAATTTTCTGTTTTTTTTACCAAATACTTTATTCGACATCGATATTTTCTTTAAGTTTTTTCCCACTCAACTTTATTTTTTTCGTACCACTATTTTTTATTAATTAGTTGACTTTTCTATTTGCAACAAAAAAACTAAAGACGCCATTTGAAAAAACAAAATGTTTTTATTGGTAGTTCGGATACTTCGCTCTTGTCATTGCCTGAAACTAAAAGCAGTTTGTTTTTTGGAATTAAAAAGAGAACTCTTTCGAAATTATTTTAAGCACAAAAACAGTCAAACACACAATTAAGATGGATATTTACTTATGTTCGAAAATGAGTTGTACCATGTTTTTGCACGTTAATAAATATATTTTAGACAACTTTTTTATTTAAAATTATCTCTTTTATATTGACGATTTTTTTTTTACTTTTGGCGAGCGCATATATGTATATATATACACATTTTAATAATTTAATTATTAATATTTTAATTTTGATATTTTTAAATATATAAATAATTTTAAGGCATATATATATATACATACATATATATATATTAATTTATAAATAAATCAATAAATCTATATTTTTTTATTTTCATACATAATTATATATGATAATATATATTATTTATGAAAAATAAATTAATATAAAATAAAATTAATATTAATAAAAATTTAATTCGTATTTATAATTTATTATCAAATGATATAAACAAAATGACTTCATAATGAAATGAATATTACAATTTTATACTAGAATATTTTTAATTGTATAATATTATTTTTTTAGTTAATTCGACGGGATAAAAGGTAATTTTACGGTTTAAACTCTTTACAAAATAATATTGTACATGATATTTTGGATATATCCCAACAATTCAAAAAATATATTTTGAAGAATGTGTACAGACATCTTGAGAATTTTGTTTTCCAGCAAGCTCCTAATATTCAAATATAAAGAATGTTATATAACTATTACCCGATCAATCTTACAATCTTATGTACGACCAAACACTTTCGGGTGGAGACCAATAATAATAATAATATTGCGAAACAAATATAACATAAAAAATAACTAGAGAAATAAGAAAAATAAGAAAACAATATAAAGGGAGATAATTTTGTTTTCATTACTATATGTATTCATTTATTCATTTATGTTCAATATACCTAATAGGCTCCGCAAAGAATATAAAATAATTTTACAATAATATTTCATTAAAAATAGATAAATTAGAGAATAAAGTACAAAAAGTAATGGAAAATAAATATAAGATAGAAAACGAAAGATCATTGTTTTTACAATAATTTTTTTGATATCTATATATTATCCAAATGATAAAACCTGAATAATGAATAAAGAAAAAACAATTAACATTTTGTTATAAAATAAGATAGAATAATATCTAAGAGAAGAGAGCAAGAGCTAGACGAAGAAATTTTTTATTTAAGAAGATATCTCAATTATCATAAATAGAGTTGCTTTTATTTATAGGTTTAGAAAGTAAATGAAATGACAAATAAAATAGATGAAAAGATAATTTAGTCATAATTCATAATTAAAGAGTGTTAAAATGAGAGAGTAAATAGAGAAGATGAGGAGTTGAAGAAACTCAAAAGATATTCACATAATTATTATTAGGAAAAACAACCTATTCCTCCTTCGAAAATATTGCTTTAGTCTTATTCCCCCTCGATTTTGACCAACATTCTATTCCTAGGTCGAATTTTAGATTTTATCCTATTACCTCCTAAAAAATACTGCTTTAGTCCTATTCTCCCCTTGATTTTGACCTACATCCTATTCCCCCTCAATTTTTAGTTTTCATCTTATTCCTTCTTTAACTATAAAAAATCTGCCTAAAACTCTCTCTTATTTATTCGTTAATTATCTATTAACCGACTCGAATTTGACATAATTTTGATTTTAATTTTGACCCAAATTTGACTCAATTTTGATCAAATTTTGACTCGATTTAACTTAAATATATACTTAATTTTGACCCAAAATTTTACTTAAATTTAACCTGAATTTTAACAATAAATCAAGTTAATTATTCAATTTAATCGGTTTACTTGGTTTAATTGATTTTGAGTAAAATTGAGTACGGTTTTTTACTTGAAATCAATATTTACCCAAATTTGACCACAATTTTGACTCGATTTAAACCCGAATTTTTACTTAATTTTGACCCAAAATTTACTTAATTTTAATCCGAATATCAACAATAAACCAAGTTAATTATTCAATTTAGTTGATTTCGAGTCAAAATTAATTAAATCGAATAAGTAACTTGATTTTTATGAAATTATCTAAAAATTAACATTTATTATTTATGTGTGTAGTAAATTCACATCTAATTTACTAAATATACAATTTAAAATTGTATCGGGTAAAAAGTAAGTAAAAGTTCGAGTAAAAATCGAGTCAAAATTGGGGTCACAATTTGGGTCAAAATTGGATCAGATTTGGGTCAAAATCGGGGCAAATTGATTAACTCGGTTTGATCCATTTTTTATATAATTAACAAAACTGTATTCAATTTTAACTCGAAATCAACTAAATTGAATAAGTAACTTGATTTATTTTTTATATTTGAGTTAAAATTAAGTAAAAATTCGAGTCATAATTAGGTAAACAATCGAGTTCAAATCGAGTCAAAATTGAAGTCACAATTTGGGTCAAAATAGAATCAGTTTTGGGTTAAAATCGAGTCAAAATCGGGGTCAAATTTGGGTAAAAAATGATTTCAAGTAAAAAAAATTGTACTCAATTTTACTCGAAATCAATTTAATCAAGTAAATCGATTAAATTGAATAATTAACTTGATTTATTGCTAAAATTCGGATTAAAATTTAGTAAAAAAATTGGGTCAAAATTAAGTACAAATTCGGGTTAAATCGAGTCAAATTAGGTCAAAATTGAGTCAAATTTGGGTCAAAATTAATGTTAAAATTTGGTCTAATTCGGGTCAAAATCGGGTCGATTAACGAATAATTATCAAAGAAATAACGGAGGGGTTTTAGGCAGATTTTTGATAGTTGAGGGGAGAATATAATATGGTCAAAATCAAGGGGAGAATAGGATTAAAACAGTATTTTCGAGGGGGGGGGGATAGGATGAAAACTAAAATTCGAGGGGAAAATAGGACTAGAGTAGTATTTTTAAGGGGGGATAGACTGTTTCCCTTATTATTATTGTATAATACTCCCCTTTGAATATCTATTGAGTAAAAAAAGAATATGTCTCGTTCAAATCTTTTACTAGGTAAAACTTGTAGAAAAAAAACCCTAGCAAAGGAAAAGAGTATATATATTAAGAAAACATATTAGGAAAAACTTAGTAAATGAAAAAAAGAGTGCAATGCATATATTTTCTCCCCTGATAAGATCATCATTTTATATCTTTCAAACAACACATTTTGATTAAGTAAACTATTTTCTCAAATAATCTCGTAGTTAGTGCCTTAGTGAATAAATCTGCTAGATTTTCACTAGACTTTATTTGTTGAACATGTATTTCACCATTTTGTTGAATATCATGAGTAAAGAAAAATTTAAGTGAAATATGTTTTGTCTTGTCACCTTTAATGTAACTATCTTTATAATTGAGTTATGCATGCAATATTATCTTCAAATAATATTGCGGGGATATTTTTATCAATTGGAAGACCACATGACTCTTTAATATATTGAGATACTGATCTCAACCAAACGCATTCACGACTTGCCTCGTGAATTGTTAATATCTCTGCATGATTTGATGAAGTGAGTACCAATGTTTGTTTTATAGAACATCATGAGATTGTGGTTCTCCTAAAAGTAAATACATACCCAGATTGAGATCGAGCTTTATGAGGATCTGACAAATATCCAACATCTGCGTAACCAATCAAATTTGGTTTTGATGAGTTACAATAATATAAGCCCTTCTATGTGGTCCCTTGAATATATCTAAAGATATGTTTTACACCATTCCAGTGTCTTCGAGTTGGTGAGAAACTATATCTTGCCAATACACTTACTGCAAAAGATATATCAAGACGTATATTATTAGCAAGTTACACTAGTGCTCCAATAACACTAAAATATGGTACTTCATGACCAAGTAATTCTTCATTTTCCTCACGCGGTCTAAAGAAATCTTTATTAATGTCTAATGACCTTACTACCATCAGAGTAGTTAAAGGATGTGATTTATCCATGTAAAACTTTTTAAGTACTTTTTCTATATAAGTTGATTGATGCAAAAATATTCCACCTTTCAGATGCTCAATTTTAAGATCTGAACAAAATTTTGTTTTACCAAGGTCTTTCATTTCAAACTCTTTTTCTAAACATTGCATAGCTTGTGATAACTCTTCTAGAGTTTCGATCACATTTAAATCATCAACATAAACCGAAATTATTACTTTGATTTTGAACCTTTTATGAATATACATGGGCATATAAGATCATTTGTATATCCTTCTTTTATCAAATATTCACTTAGACGATTATACCACATCCGTCTAGATTGTTTCAGCCCATACAAACTTTGTTTAATTTAATCGAGTATATTTTTCGAGAATTATTGTATGCTTAGAGATTTTCATATATATATATATATTATGGTCTAACGAGCATACAAATAAGTTGTGACCACATCCATGAGGCACATTTTCAGGTCTTTCAGTCATTGTCAGCCTTATCAAATATCGAAACGTTATTGCATCCACCACAGGCGAATATGTTTCTTCATAATCAACACCAAAAATTGGGTAAAACCATGAGAAACAAGTCTTTATTAATATCGAACAATCTCATTTTGTTCATTTCTTTTTGATGCGTATCAGAGTTAAATATAACCTAATCTACCCGCAAGTGCACGGCACGTGTGTAGTATTTTAGGTGTCGATCCCACAGAGACTATGCAACGCTACCTAAACCCGAACTATGAATCAAACTTGCTAACGAAAGAAGGTGAATAAGGAATGAAATACTGAAAGTAACTAAGCTACTTGGGTTCTAACGATGAGATAAACGTCCTAGGAAACCGGTTTCACCACAAGACTACCAAAACCGACGACCAACCTATCTATCATGCAATACCAGTTAAAGCTATCTAAGGCGGACGATCCTAACATAATATCTACCCTCTCTCAAGGCATAGACACGTGATCTAGACAAGCTGCCCCCTACTTTCGTGGCTGACACCATGAACTAAACCCATAAACTCTGTGATTCGCCCGTTCACCCTCAACCGTTGCTACCCTACTTTCGTGGCCTAACCTCGGTTGTTCTAAACCTGACTTTCTAGGACTAGAATTCTCCTTTCGGTCCTTCTCCTAACCCCTAACACATGCATCTACGTGGCCATCGCAAACACAAGTAAATTCAAGAACTCAGATAAAGAATAGATGAACTAAAACGGGAAGATGCATTCAAAATAGATCAAAAGCGGTCTCGGGATAGCCAAAGGCTAATCCCTTCTCCTAGAACAAACAAACTACTCGCTCATGCGTCTGTAAAGAAACATAAACATAGTAGAAAGTCTAAGGAACATAAAAACCAAACAAAACCGAAGTGGCGGTGCTTGATCTCCAATGCTCCTCGCTTATCTCCTCGCAAGAATCTGCTCTAACTTCGCTGAATTCTTCTCCTCTGTATGCTTGCTGTAACGGCGTCTTTTTGCCTCCTTTTAAGCCTCCTAAGTCGGTCCAATTGTTGCCCAAATTGCCCCACGAGTTTAATAAGCTCTAACGCATAGGAAAACCTAGTTCAATCATGCAAAGTCAAGGGTTGTGCCCGACCGGGTGAGGGTTTTCCATGCTCAATCTCGTCCCGTTTGTCCCATGATGATCCCCCAAGTTGCTCCTTAGCTCCGTGCATGTTCCTTTAGCTCCAAAATAGTCCAAATACGCGTAAAAACCTGTAAGAACATGAAAAGCACGAAAGCAAGTAAAACGGATACGGAATCATACGTAAAACATCACATATGTATCAAAAACGTCTCCTAAATCGTGCAAGAAATACGTATGAAAACGAGATGATCACTTTTTCAGAAAAATACCCATTTATTGCCAACCGGTTTGATTCCTTCAGGTGTTTGGACTATTGGTCCAAAAACTCTTCGTTTTCTAAATGAGTCTAATTTAGACTTAATTGCCTCTTTCCATATTGGCCTATCATTTCTATTTATGTACTCTTCTATAGATGTAGGTTCATGATCCTCGTTTTCATTTATTATATCATGCGCTATATCATCAACAAAAACATCATCAACAATTATTTCTTTTCGGTTCCATCTTCTTCATGTACTAATATATTTAATTGAGATCTCTTCATTTTCATTGGATTCAGGTACCTGATTACTTTCACCATTAACTACACAACAATATCTTCTAGAGATATGTCTTTGTTTCGACCATCATGATTATTTGTTCCTTCTCTTTTTCGAGGAAGTTTATCTTTGGAACCAAGTGGTCTACCACGCTTCAGGCTTGCCTTAGACTATCACTAGCAATTAATGGTTTTCCTTTGGGGATATTTATTCTAATTGGAGCATTCACAAATGAAATGTGAGATTTTGTAACTCTTTCTAGATTAGTGAATGCGTCTAACAATTCATTCGCAATACCTTGCAAATGAATTAGCCTTTGAACTTCTACATCACTTTCTTTTTATTGAGGATCTAAATTTTTCAATGATGATACATTCTATGATATCTCTTTCTCCAATTGTTTGTTACTTTCCCCTAATGTTTGGAATAATGACTCATCAAAATGACAATCTACAAATCTTGCAATGAAGACATCTACAGTCATTGTTCAATATATTTGATTATAGATGAAGATTCGTGCCCAACATATATTCCCAATCTCCTTTGAGGTCACATTTTTTTCATTGTGGTGGATTAATTGAGATATATACCGCACATCCAAAAATTCTCAAATGAGAAATATTTGGTTCATGATCATAAACTAAGTGTAGGGGAGAATTATCATGATAAATAGTTGACCGAATGCTAATAAGTTGTGCTGCATGCAAAACAACATGACCCTATTACCAAATAGAAAGATTGGATTTCATAACTATTGGTCTTGTAATCCATTAAATTCATTTATTCTGCAAGACCATTTTGAGTATAAACATAAGCTACATGAAAGATTATGACATGAATTCACTAGCATTAAATTCTACTCTTATAACAATCAGCATATAATAAGTCATAAAAGATTACGATAGGAATTCACTAGCATTATCAAGACGAATTGTTTTAATGAGATGATCAAAAAAATGTGCTCGTAATCGTATCATTTGTGCAAATAATATCATAAAAGCCAAATTATGAGATGATAATAAGCATACGTGTGACCATCTCGTTGATACATCAATTAATACCATGAAATATCAAAATGATCCACACAGTGGATGAATCAGACCACATATATCACCCTGAATTCTTTCTAGAAATGATAACGATTCATTTCTGCTGATGAAGGCCTTGTTATTAGCTTTTCTTTTGAGCAAACAACACATGAAAATTCATGGGATTGCAAAATCTTCTAGTTTTTCAATGAATAACAACATGAATTCTCAATCATTTTTCACATCACCGTTGAACCAAGATGGCCTAACCGGTCATGTCAAACTTTGAAATTATTTGTAAACTTATGAATTACAAAATCAGTAAACTTCGGGTTTACTGTATTATATGCTTCAATCATCTAAATTGATGTGTAATATAAACCAGATGAGAAAGCGAGTAACTTTTCTAACACACACCTCTTACTCATCATAGTTGAGGTAATACAAAGGTATTTAATGCCATTTTCATTCATAGTTTCAATCTGATATCCATTCATACAAATATCCTTCAAACTTAACAAATTTCTTGAAGACTTTGGTGAATATAAGACATTGTCAATGATAAACTTTGTGCCTTTTGGCATCATAAAAATTGCTCTTCCAGAGCCTTCAACAATTTTTGCACATCCCGATATGGTATTGACATGTGTTTGATCATTTCTTAAATTTGAAAAATATTTCTTTTCTTTAAAAATATGTGTGTAGTAGCACTGTTCGCGAGACATAAATCTTTATCTTGGATCTTCATTTGATTCATATTCATAATCTATATAAATAAAAAATAAACACGAATAAATAAACATTAGATTAAAGAAACATATATTATTACATAAATTTTATTAAAATAAAGAGGACTAAAAGTTCAACATAACTTAGAAAAATGAAAACATCACAAAAAAACACATAACTTATAATAATGATAAAATTCTTGATTACTTTTGATCATTTCCATCTTCAGGATGGATAAGGAAATCGAAAACATCAAGGGACATCAGATCATCTATGCCTTCCATAAAGTTGTTAGAGTCATCCAATCATTCAATAAGCTTGTTGGAGTCATCAACAACGAAATTAGCTTCAACATCATTTCCTCGATTCTTCAATGACTCTTGGTAAATGTTTGCAAAATGCTTAGGAGTAGGACAAGTACGCGTCCAATGTCCATGCATCCCACATCGGTGGCAAATATTTTCTTTCTTATGCTTGCCTCTATCATTATTCTCTCGGAACTATTTTTTAGCATTGTAATTGCTTGGTCCACTATGAGAATAACCTCTACCTTTCCTCATCCGCGTCCACGTCCACGACCGTGGCCATGGTCATGGCCACAACCACGATAATTGTTAAATGCTACAACATTCGTTTTACAGAATGAAACAGAACTAGTGGGACGAGATTCATGATTTTTCATCAATAATTCGTTATTTTCACGGTATTATTGTTGCAAGAACACATTAGATGCATGAAACATGGATAACTTTTTTTCCATCATATTAGAATCAATGATGGTTTCACCATATAGTTTCATTTGTGAACTTATTCAAAACATTGTCGAGTTATACTCGCTCAAATTTTTGAAATCTTGGAAATGTATATGCATCTCATTTTAACGAGTTTTTAGAAGGATCACGATTTTTTGATGATCATACCTCTCTTTCAACGATTTCCAAAGATTTGTAGAATCTTTGACCGTCAGGTATTCGATTTTCAATCCGTCATAAAGATTATGACAGAGAAATATCATGGTTTCATCTTATCTTGATTCGATGATTGATTCATTATACCAATGATTTCTTTGAGACCTTTTGCATCCAAGTGGCTCTCCGCATCCAACACCCACGATAAATAATTTTTTCGGTAATGGCAAGAGCCTCAAACTCGAGTTGGAAAAGGTTTGACATGATCAACTATACGAATTAAATAAAAAATATGAATAAAACAATGTGAAATATCAGATCAAATTATAACTTTTATGATACACAAGATCCATATAAATGACGAGTGTAGATCATGCTTAGTTATAATGATCTTGCTATTAGAGAATAAACATAATAACAAAAGAGAATATAATTGTAATTATTAGAGAAAAAAATCTCAAATATTGAAAATAGAGCCTTCGTGCTAATAACATGTTACAAAATGAGGTTGAACAATATGTAAGAGGAGAGGGCAAGAGGTAGAGGAAGAGAATTCTTTATTCAAGAAGATTTTTCAAGTATATATCACAAATAGAGTTATCTTTATTTATAGACTTACAGGGTACATCATAATAAGATAGTCATAATTCATAGAATTAAAGAGTGATAAAGTAAGAGACAAAATAGAGAAGATGAATAATTGAAGAAACTCAAAAGACATTCACATAATAATTATTATTTTATAATATATTCTGAATTTTATAAAATGAAGAAATTGTTTTAGTAGAAAAACGTTGAAGGAAAAAGGAATGCAATATATGGATAAACTGTTTATGAATTTCATTTTAGTTCTCCAATCTCTATTTATTTAGAAAAAAAATATGCACTACATAAATTGTTACTTTCCAATGGATATAAATGAATTTACGAATGATGCTTTTAGAGCGTAAAAAAATCAGCATTCATTGATTCATTGAATATTTGAATGACGATCATTCGTTGATAATATCAACGATCACCGTTGAAAATTAATTGATAAATTATCAACGATATCGTTGATAAATCCATTGTAGAGTGTGAACGGATGTTCGTTGTTATATTTGTTGCAAAGTATCAACGAGTACTCGTTGGTATATCCATTGAAACATATAGAAATACTCATTACAAAGTTTCAATTGTATGAACATTGAAAACAATTAAAATAAAAGAAATATGTCCATGGTGGTCATTACAATGCCGTTGAAGTTTATTGCAATTTTTTTTAATATTTTAATGGATGCAAATTGGTAATTATGTGAAGTTTTTAAAATTTTAAAAAATTAATTCTATATACAGATTTAAATTTTATAAAATAATAAATAATTTTTACAAAATATAAAAAAACAAAAAGATCATGTAATCGTTAGATTGCATCTATGAGAGTAGTTAGATTTATTAATTCGTCGTTCTTTGAAATAGTGGCGCTTCAGAATTAATCGTTAGATTGCGTCTTGTTGATGTCCCATCGTTTCCGCTGGAAACGTTAGGAGCTTTTTTTCTACTTTTGAAGGATCCCGTAAATTGATTGTCGATTGTTTTGGTTCAGATGAAGACATTGAATTAGGTTAGATCTAATGCAATATATATGCATGAGAAATCATTTGACAACTGATTAATTTGTCAAGGAGCGAAAACATAGTAGATAATGCATTCAATGTATATGTCATTGCACATTGGTGAAAATATTGGATAAGAGTTTGCACTATGAGAGTAGTTAGATTTATTAATTGCGTTTGATGTATAGGTTATTAGACAGAGACATCGATAGTGTGTGCACTCAGATAAGGTTTGCACTACGAGAGTAGGTAGATCTGGATTTGCACTGTGAGAGCAGGTAGATCCACTTAAGATGATTAATACTCCGAACGAATAAGAACGATAATTCTGAAATCTTTTGCTAGTTTGAGTACGTAAAATAATATTCGAGTCTAACTGTACAGTTTCAACTCGTACATAGATAGTAATTTAGATTAAATTATCTATGCATATACACATACATCCTATATAATTTCATGACACTCGTTTTCATGAACGATTAGGTTAAAGTACACTCGGTTCTTGTGTTCGTATACTTGGTACTACATGGTCCTTATCTTTGCGGAATGTCTAGTCTAGGTTTATAAAGTTTAGATCATGCTAGCTTACATGCATCAAATTTTTGACGTCTTTGTCGGGGACTAATGGCAATTTATCTAGTTTATTTCAGAAATCAAGGTCATATCTATTTTGTTTGTATTCTTGTTTGTGTCTTTGTTTGTATATTTCTTCGCATCTTTGTAATTTTGTTGCAATTTTATTTTCGTTTGCTTATGACTTCCCTTTGTTTTTATTTTTGTTTTGTTTATTGCATGTACTTGGTTTGTGATCTATACTGCTGATAGTTCTGAATTTGCTGTGCCCGATCCGGAAATCGAGAAGACCACAAAAACAATCAGCAAGCAAGCAAATGAAAAAGGAAATGTCAAATAACATCGAGAACATGAATCCAGAGGAGGAGACTTACGGGGCATATACAAACCTTAAGAACACCTAAATCTTATCTTTCATCCGGTGCCTGACCATCAATCATAGTCGATTTGAGCTTCAACCATCGTTTTGTAGTTGTTGAACCATATCGCGTTTAGAGGACTCTCCAATGAGGACCCGAATCTCCATCTCACGAGGTTCAAGATGTTGTGTGACTCCAATAAAATAGTTGATGTCTATTGATATATGGTAGTCGAGACTCTTTATCTGTTATATTAGGTACTGATATGAGTGAGTACAACATGGAAAGACAATGAGCAGGCATGACAAATATAAGATGGAACACCGCACACAAACACATGCAAGAATAGTGATAATGAGGTTATGTACTCTTATTTTCCATTTATTTATCGTCTCTCACATGTTAGTTCAACACCGAGGACGATGTCGAGTCTAAGCCTGGGAGTGTTAAGACATAGATTGACATCATAGCCGTCATTTAAGAATATTTAGGTTTTATCATAGGTTAGTATTGATGCATTTTATATAAAAAATATTTTCTCTTATTCTATTTATAATCGTATAAGGAACACACATATGCTCACACCTTGGGTACAAGGTATGATGTTGAAATTAAGGAAACTATCTTGCTCAATTAGCTATGTATATCTATCTTAGTATGACTAAGATTAATGAATGATTTGTCGAACATGGTTCATTTAGAGGTTTTTTTTAGCTTAGGTTTATTTTAATATTTTGTGGGGTAGATTGAAAATTATTCTAATGAGTTTTCTCCATTCTCTGGAGTATTAGGCCCTTTTATCTTGTTCGAATTAACGTAAAATAAATTTTCGCTCGAACAAGAGCCAATCATCTCGGTTGGGGGTAGTGGCAATCATCACATGTGAGTGTTAACCCTGGTTACATGTTCTCTTCATCTTATTCAAACAACCAAAAGTATCATATATGTAGAAACAAAAAGAAAATAGACGAAAAAAGATGAACACGTCCAAATTCCAACCTAAGAAAGGGGAAATAAAAAGGACAAGTCTCGAAAAGAAGAAAATTTGCGAAAAGACGTCTTATCACTTCCACTGAGCCTTACGTAAACCAATTGGACCAAAATACTCCTTAGGATATGGATAAATAGATTCGAAAAATGTGTTTGGTAGGATCTCTAGTTCGTTCTTTAAATATGTCTAGTGTTAGTGTAAACCCCATGATTTAAGATCTTTCTAGGTTAAAGGATTCTATGGAAAACTAATTAGATATTCCTCAAATCCTTACGGATTTTGTTTTACTTGTACTCCCTTTTAGAGCTTATCATAGACAATGTTTGCTCGAGGACGAGTCTAGGAGAGTTTTAACACATTTATTTCACTCTATGATTTGCCATTAGTTTTTTAATCGGTTTGTATCTTTTTAATTTCTTTGTACGCCTTTTTGGGTCATTTTGTGATCTTGTAGGTAATAAGGACTAAAGAGCACATTTAGGAGAAACATGAAAACTTCAGCACAAGAACGAACATTCGAGACAGATCCAGTGAAAACACTCCCTGAATGCTCTATGTGCTCAGTCGAGCGTACTAAAGTCCACTCTCAAAGTGTTTAAGAGAATTCGATTGGATAAAGCGGGCATTCACTCGATGGTGCGAAATCTAAAAATCCATCCAGTGGCTTCGTTCCACCTGAGTGGAAGCCTACTCAGCCGAGTGTCCATTCATTGGGAGATATCTTTTTAGTCTAGAGGAAATGCTCGACCCTAGCAGATCTTGCCTCGATCGAGCAACCCGTTCGAATCAATAAAAATAGTTCCTATTTTTACGAGAAAAGTGTGGAACATCCAACCGCTCAACCCGAGTAACGGCCCGCTTGGCCGAGCTATTTATCAAATCCATTTAAATAATTCAAATTTTGAATTGTTTAAAAAAGGGGTGATTCTCTATTAAAACAAGGATGTTTTTTATGAGAAAGAGGATGAATTTGTATGAAGAAAGAAACTCGAGAGCTACCAAAAGTGAGAAATACTTTAGGATTGTTCCTAAGGAGTGAGGATATCATATGAAGAGCTAAACGATGGGTATAAGCGGATTGAAGGTGAGATAAGGCTGCAACAGATCGAGATAGATTGACTGAGCATTCCTAACTCTTTTTCTTTCCCATTTTATTTGTAATTTAGTTCGATGATGTAGATCTATATGTTTGATTCCGCTACAAATTAGAGTATTGTGTATGCGAACCTTGCAATCTTAAATCGAAGTGTTGTTTTCTTAATTCAGGGTCTATTGCATATTTTATTCTTTCAACTTATGAAAAATCCCATAAATTGATTGTCGGTTGGTTTGTTTCAGATGGAGACATCAAATTAAACTATATCTAATGCAATAGATAGGCATGATAACTGATTAATCTGTCTAAGAACGAGAACATCATATGATAATGCATTCAATATAAAGGTCATAATGCAATGATTTAAATATTGAATAGAAGTATGCACTATGAGAGTATGTATAGTCATTAATTACGTTTGATTTATAGATTGTTAGGCGAAGAATCGGTAGTCTGTACACTCGAATATGATTTGTACTTCAAAAACATATAGATCTAGATCTGCACTGCGAAAAAAGATAGATCCATTTAAAATGATGAATTTCCGAAAGAATAAATGTATCACCATATCCTAATATATATACTTATCTTAACGACCTAATGCAACATGTCAAGAATGTTCATCATATAATAAACACATGAAAAATATATTTGGGAACTCGTATATATACGAAATAAGATATTTTTAGATCCAATGTTTACAACAAAATGGATTTGCATGATAATAGATCTTCAGAATATGATATATATATAATCATTTTTTATTATTAAACCAAATATAGAATGATATTCAATATAATAAAAAATATGCATACTTAAATATGATATAACTAAATAAATTATATATATTTTTATCTTGATAAGTGTTGATAAGATATTGTAAAATAAATATAATCGAAACTAAAGAATATTTATGAGGGGAGATAAATTTTATTTTTATTTTTAAACTTATGATATAATATATATTTATTTATAGGCTTTATAAAGAAAATGAATGTTTTTTATAATAACATTTAATTAAATCAGGAGAAAATGGAGAATAAGTTGCATAGAAAAAAATGAATGTTTTTTAATTTATGTTTTCAACTCTTTCATTATTTCGTATCTTTTTCGTTAATCGCGAAAAATATTCAAAAGAATTAGATAATAAATCATCTAATTGTCAAATAACATATGATATTAACTTATTAACTATTACCTTCTTCTTTTAGAATTAAAAGTTTTCATCTATTTCTTCTTTAATATTATTAAATTATTTTATTTTTATTATTAATTTTGATTAAATATTCAAATTTTTTTATAAATTATCGAAGAATATACTATTTTTTAACACCTATTAGTAGATCACTCGTTCTAAATTCAATAATTTTTTATTTTTTGTATTTTAATATAAGATAATAATTTTTGGAATTTTCTTTTGAAAGACGAGAAAGTTGTTTTTTTAAGTAATTAATTAATGTTTTGTATATTTGTATAAAAAATGAAATCAACAATTTTTTACATAGAATTGGTACACATTAATTATGCACATTACATGTTTATAGAAACAAGTATGGTTCTTTTCGTTTTACCCTTTTTTTTATAAAAGAAAGAAAGTGGGTGAGCAGAACAAAATAAGGCAAGTTGCAAAGGTAAAGAAGATTCGGAATCTCTGCTTTAAAGCGTGAATATATATCCTCCACACATTCTTATGACGTCAGTTTTCCATGTTCTTTCTTTAGAAAAGAATTTGAAAATTTAAATGTTTTGTGTTTTTCTGACAAAACTGATTATTTAAATTATTAAATAATATAAAACTGAAATTATTTTTTGATAGAAATATATTTTAAAAAATTTAACATGATATACACTAATATGAATTATTTTATATTTATGATATTATTTTGTGTTTTTGATACGACATACCAAAGTATTTAAACGAAAATTGAAAAATAATAATTTTATTTGAGAATAAATTTTTTTCATAAGAAATTTAGGAGTTTTATGCCTATTACGAATCCTTTTATCCGAAACTTAATTAATGTTAATATTCTTTTTTAAATTATAAGATTATTTCATTTATTTACGTGTTAATCTAATTTATTTTGGATTTAGTTTCATAATAAATTATAATATTTATATCGTTTAATAATTTAATAGTTGAAAGATAAGAAAACAAAAATTTTTGGAAGATTGGAATGAATGGTTGTTTTGTGGGCGTAAAAAAACCTTTGCTACAACTTAATATGATATCCAGTGCAATTATTAGATTTTGGTTTAATTGAGTATTTCAGTAAAACTAAACAAGCAAAGGAAGAATATACCTTTAGGATGTTACGGATGGGTATGATGCAATTCCGATGATATTCCATCAGATCGTCTTCATCGTGATTAAATTGGATAGAATCCTGATTTTCTCTTTTTTCTCTCTTGTATTTTGATTTTTGTAAATCTATAACTTATTAATTAGCCACATAATTGTTGATCTATTTATATAACTAATGTCCCATTAATCATTTTATGATCAAGAATATATTCTAAATAATATATGTTAAATCTCATCTCTATTTATCATGATACATATAATGATGATGAATTTCTAAATATTAATCATGGACAAGTGCATATCTCATATGCAATACACATATATAAACTTTTTATATATACAATAATCATCACATGAAAATTAAAACTATATCATTATATTGAAATGACATGTTCAAACATCACATGAAAGTATACTAATTCTAAGCAATTTCAACACTTGAATTAAACTAGAACTAATTCCAATCTGTTACATCTCTCAATCCTATTCTTAACTTATGCTCGTTAAAATCCTTTGATCTGAGTGCATTTGTGAGTGGATCGGTTGTGTTTTCTTTCTTTCAACTTTTAAAATCTGAACATCTTTACGCTCACTGATCTCTCAAATTAGATAGCAAATAATGCTTCAATCCTTGATAGGATTTTGGTTCCTTCTCTTGAGTTATCGTTCTAGCATTATCACATAATAATGGAACACATGCTTTGATTGAAGGGACTACACCAAGTTCATTAATGAACCTTTTCATCTAGACTGCTTCTTTCGTTGTTTCCGTAACCGAGTTGACTACTTTATCATGTTTAGAGCTTTTCTAATTGATCGCTCTATCGTTCAAACAAAATACATAGTGTGACATGGATTTGCTTTCGTCCTTATCCATTGTATAACCCGCATCATGGTATACAAAATTGCTCGTACCGAGCTAGAGTTGAAGACCATATTCATGCATTCTGTCTTATCCTAGTTCTTAGGAAAATCCTTCCATGTGAGTGAAATTCTAGTGCATATCGGAACATAACCCTTCTTGAAATTTAACATGTTAGACCGACACATGATGGTATCAATGTACATAGACTTGGAGAGTCCTTACAGCTTCTTTGATCTATCTCTATAGATCCATATTCTCAAGATATAGACCATCTCCCAAGTCCTATGAAGAACTGTTTGGAAAACCAATATTTGGTCATCTCCAATGATAGTACGCCATTTCTTATGAGCAATATGCCATGCAAATATAACATTAGGAAATCTAAATCGGCTCATTAACCTTTTTGTACACGCAAGGCTTTTCTTTTTATTTAAAAAAGTTAAACTTTTCAACTACCTTGTTAAGTCAAAGATTCTAATTACGAGAAGCTTGTTTAAGTCCATAAATGGACCTTTGCAACTTACATACCATATTATCCATGGACGGGATCATGAAAGCCACAAGTTGAGTCATGTGGACCGTTTTTTGTAGCTCTCGATCTAGGAAAGTTGTTTTCATATCCATTTTCTATATCTCAAAGTCATGATAAGCAGCTATCGCAAGTAGAATCAGAATAGACTTGAGCATTGCCACATGAGAGAACATTTATTCATAGTCATTGCCTTTGTGTTGACTTTATCCCTTATCAACTAGATGGGCTTTATAGATCTCCTAATTTCTATCCGCTCCAATATTTTTCTTGTAAGCCCTTTTTTAACCTATTGATCTAGAATTCGGTGAAGGTTCTACCAAAGTCCATACTTTGTTTACCTTAATCTAATCCATTTAAGATCCATGGGTTTCCATCACATCTCAAAGTCATCAATCTGTCTTGCTCTTCAAAAGTCAGCGGGTAACCATCAATATGACTTCCTCATTTCTTGCACCATTAGGTTTAGCCTATCAAGCGCACAAAGAGAACATATAGACCCTATAGAGCTAGTATTGAAGGAACTATCTCATATGGATTTTGTTGCTGAACGTGTTTCAGGACGAGTTTAACACTTGAAGACAGAACATCCATGTTCATCCTCAACACATCCAGAAACGATTGCTCATGGGGCATCTCATGCTCTTGAGCTTGTGTCTATTCTATGGGTTCTTGAATTTCATCAAGAACTACTTCCTCACCATAATTTCCTTATATAAGAAAGTCCCTTTCCAAAAAGATCGAGCCTCTAGTCACAATGCGATCTATCAGAAGGTGTTTCGTGCTCAACTTTATTTAGAACTCAAGAACAAATTCAAAGTTAGTTCCCGATGAATTCAAACTAAATCTTGATGCTACAAGTGTAGAATCTTGCCGCTATCTCCAAGATTCCTAATTACTTCCTAAGTTACTTCTATTTTTTTCTAAGACTCTTTCTTCTTTTCTCTATTCATTTTCTTATTATTTTTGTTCCTTTTCTTCTTCTTCTTCTTCTTCCTATGCTTTTTATTTTATTTTTCTTTTCTTGTTCTTACTTTTTTCTGTCTTCGTTTTCCTTTTTTTTTTGGTTTTCTATTTTTTGTGTAGTTTCTTCCAACGAAAAGAACAAAAAATAACCCAAAATAATATAAAAAATAAGAAGAAAAAAAGATATTCTACTGCAAGAATATTGCTCTATGATGCGTATCAGAGTTAAATATAACCTAATCTACCCGCAAGTGCACGGCACGTGTGTAGTATTTTAGGTGTCGATCCCACAGAGACTATGCAACGCTACCTAAGCCCGAACTATGAATCAAACTTGCTAACGAAAGAATGTGAATAAGGAATGAAATACTGAAATTAACTAAACTACTTGGGTTCTAACGATGAGACAAACGTCCTAGGAATCCGGTTTCACCACAAGACTACCGAAACCAACGACCAACCTATCTATCATGCAATACCAGTTAAAGCTATCTAAGGCGGACGATCCTAACATGATATCTACCCTCTCTAAAGGCATAGACACGTGATCTAGACAAACTGCCCCCTACTTTCGTGGCTGACAACATGAACTAAACCCATAAACTCTGTGATTCGCCCGTTCACCCTCAACCGTTGCTACCCTACTTTCGTGGCCTAACCTCGGTTGTTCTAAACCTGACTTTCTAGGACTAGAATTCTCCTTTCGGTCCTTCTCCTAACCCCTAACACATGCATCTACGTGGCCAGCGCAAACACAAGTAAATTGAAGCACTCAGATAAAGAATAGATAAACTAAAACAGGAAGATGCATTCAAAATAGATCAAAAGCGGTCTCGGGATAGCCAAGGGCTAATCCCTTCTCCTAGAACAAACAAACTACTCGCTCATGCATCTGTAAAGAAACAAAAACATAGTAGAGAGTCTAAGGAACATAAAAACCAAACAAAACCGAAGTGGCGGTGCTTGATCTCCAATGCTCCTCACTTATCTC
>CM071860.1:8628756-8655086 GCA_036759665.1 Gynandropsis gynandra
GAATTCCCCGAATACGTGATGATATTCATAACCATGATCTTTGTTAGCACTACATTGCATTATCATGCATCTCTCAAAACCTGTAGTGTTTATTTTATTGCGTTCATCTCGTTAATTAGTTAGTTTAGATTCATTCGCATTCAAAACACTAATTGATTTTTACCGTCCTATTAATTAGTTTACTAGCTTTAGAGTTGCATCAATTCCTTGTTTTCGACCCTGGTAATATACAATCCGTATTCTTGTGGAAGTGTAAGTCTAGGTATTTTATTACTTGAGATTAACCACATCAAGTTTTCGGCGCCGTCGCCGGGGAATTGATTACGGATTTAGAGTTTGGATACTTCTGGATTAGGACATAGTCCTTTCCGGAGTCTTATTTGTTTTTCTTTTTTTATTTTATTTTTTGTTTCTTGAGTCAAATTTTATTTATATTCACCTCTTGGAGCCTAACCGATTCATATATTTTTATTGTGTGAGGTACTTTATCGCGCAAGACCGAAGAAGAACAAATGACAGAACGTCGCATCCTAAACGCGCCATAAATTCCAACTGCGTTAACCTATGGAACATACATGGCTCCTAGGCATACACAACTCTTCTCATGCATCGTTAGAAAGGATGTCCACGTTGAATTACAACCAGCATTCATTTAAATGCTCGGTAACGCAACATTCAGAAGGAGACCCATCGAGGATCCAAATCAGCTTCTTATTGATTTTAGGATGCTTTGCCAAACCATCAGAACTGGAGAACGAGTTTCGGATAAGGACATCATGCTCGCTGCCTTCCCATTTTTAGTGAAGGATAAAGCGCAAGACTGGTTGTATTCCCAACCGGAAAACTCTATACGATCGTGGGGATAGTTAGAAGAATAGTTCATGACGCGGTTCTTCCCTCAAAATAAAGCTCAACTAGCTAAGAATCACATCAACACATTCGTCCAAGGAGCAGTTGAGAGTTTATCCGAAGCGTGGAAACATTTCAAAGGGCCAAATATCATATATACCCTCATAGGGCTAAACCGCTTTAAAAATACCCTTCCCTAAAATAATTATTAAATCGAAAAAAAAAACTGGAGAAAAGACAAATTTGCCTTTAATTTTCGAACGTGAAAAAACCCACGTTCTGCAGTTTTTCGACGTGAAAAACTGTCAAACCGTGTCAAAAGCAAAAAAGCCGAACATTTTTTCGACGTGAAAAGCTGTTTCAAAGTTTAGAGCAAGAGAGAATAAGTGATTTTGAATTTGAGAGAGATCGATTTGAAGTTAGCCTGAAGGAAATGGCTAGAATCAGCCACAACAGTGAAGAAGAGAGAACGAGTCAATCTTCAATTGCGTTAATAAGTGTAAGTAGATCGATTTCTAGGGTTTTGCATGTTTTCGAGTCGTAAAATGGTTTATCGATTTGAAATGGGTGTGAGTGTCAGTGAGTCAGTTGAGTCTCAATGAGTCGGTTGAGTCGCAAGAGTCGGTTATCTTAGTGAGTCAGTTTGGGTCGCAATGGTCGCTTGAGCGTCGTAGAGGGTCTAAGGGTCGTTTGCGTCGGTTGTCTCAGTGAGTCGATTTGGGTCGCAATGGTCGCTTGAGCGTCGCAGGGGGTCTACGGGTCGTTTCATTCGGTTGTCTCAGTGAGTCGATTTGGGTCGCAATGGTCGCTTGAGCGTCGCAGGGGGTCTAAGGGTCGTTTGAGTCGGTTGTCTCAATGAGTCGTTTTGGGTCGCAATGGTAGCTTGAGCGTCGCAGGGGGTCGCAAGGGTCGTTTGAGTCGTATGGGTCACTTTATATTATGCCCTGTGGGTCGCTTGAGTCGCATGGGTCAATTGAGTGGCATGAGTCGCTTGAGTCTCAGTGAGTCGGTTGAGTGTCGCAGAGGGTCCGAGGGTCTTTTGAGTCGCATGGGCTGATTGAGTCGCATTGGTCGGTTGAGTCGTATAGGTCGCTTGAGTCAGTAGAAGTATAATGTATTCTTAATTAATTGGTTATTTTGCAGGTGGCACCAAAGCCGAAGTTTGTGTATGAATTCAAACACATGGACAGAATGCCAAACATCACCACCAAGTGTTATCCTCACGAGACATAACGAAGCTGAGAGGAATCTTAGATGAATACGAGTTACATTACTTCGAGAAGGAGTCACAATTTATACATTTATTTCATTTCCAATGTGACTCCACATTGACTAAGGTTCAAATGTCTATCCTCCTAAATCACTCTGTGATTGTACGGGACAAGAAGGAGTTGTGGTTCGTCTTAAACGGTGTTCGCATCCGGTACTCTATAGTGGATCACACACTAATTTCCGAATTGAAATGCGGACCATATCCCAAACGATGGGAGTCCAAAAGGGGTGACACATTCAAGCAGAAGAATTTCGATCGTGGAAAGGTGACCCCCGCATAAATCATTGGAAAACATGTGAAGGCAAAGAACGCCGACGGTCGGACGAGGTTGGCAACTTTGATGTTGTTGGCGCAAGTTATGGCTCACAAGTCTTCATTAGAAAACTCTATCAGCCATGATCTTATTGACATGGTTGATGACTTGGAATTTTGTGAAGGCTTCTATGGGGGCGTTACACATTTGAGAAGATTGTGGATACTTACCGCAAACACGTTAACAGGAAATCACTGAAACCAAAATGGTATTGTGGCGGTTTCATGATCCCACTAATGGTAAGTTGTATATATTATTCGAATAACTTGAATGGTTTTTGTGCTTTTTGCATTCTTACTATTTTCTTTTAATGTTTCAGTTACTTCCATTCAAAACCATCATTAGTTTGAGCGAAAAGGGATGATATGTTGATGTTATAAATGAGGATCCATCATGCCCAAGAATGTGCAAGAAGATGGTTAAATCCAGTATTAACCTGAAGTATGTGATGTGGTTAATCTCAAGTAATAATTTACCTAGACTAACGCTTCCGCAAGAATATGGATTGTATAGTACCAGGGTCGAACACAAGGAATTGATGCAACTCTAAAGCTAGTAACTAATGAATAAGACGTGTGAAATCAATGAGTGAATGGGAATGCGAATTCAACTAAACTAAAATAATGAACGGAATGACTCAACGACTAAACACCACGGGTTTCGAGAGATGCACGATGATGTAACGAAGTTCTAACAAGATCATTTGTCTTAGATACTATCACGAGTTCAGGGAATTTAAGCTCTTATATAGGAACTGACTAGCGTAGACTTGTCCACTATCTGGCATGCGTATACCAATCCCCGAATTGTGTATCTCACCTACTAGACGCACTAAGACCGCTATCCTAATCCCTAGATTCAATTGATCGACCTGGCGTAGATTCTAAACCGATTAAATCCTAAATCATGGCTAAGTTCCAAAGTATAATCCCCTGGCGTAGATTCATTAGACTTCTATGATCATTCGTTCGAGTGGCGTACAAGAACGAAAGCATTAAAAACAACCAATGAATCTGAAAACGATCAAATACTAAAATCATTCATTCAAGTGGCGTTCAAGAACAAAAGCATTAAGAACCACCAAGCATTAAGAACAAAACTTCATTACAAATCGGCAAAACTCTCTAACCCATGGTTGTGGATCCCCATGGCTGTACTCGGACATGAACTCAGAAAACAAAACACAAAAGATAACTATATTCAACATTGATAAAAAATGAGATCCCTCCCTATTCCTATTCCGACGTCTTCAATAGCTCTTCCATGCTCCGGATTCCTCGTTCCGTCCTTCTCCCTCTTTCTCTATCTCTCTCAATGTCTATTCTGATGTCCCCCCTCGTATCCTAGCCCTAGAAGGCTTCTTATTTCATTAATTACCCGTTCAAAAGTCAAAGAGGTTGTTGAGAAAAAGGTGGACCCGAGCGGGCAAAAGTGCAGCCCGGTCGTGCACAGCCCTCAGCCCGAGCGTGCACCATAGTCAGCCCGAGCGGGTACCCTTGCTCGTGTGTGTACACTTCCAGCCCGAGTCGGGCATACTCTCGGCAAATTTTAGTGCCAAATTGGAGCCCGAACGGGCACCCTTTTGTAGCCCGAGCGGGCATGGTCACCTGGCCATATTCAAGGCATGCTCGAGTCGTGTTGATGTTCGGGGAATTGTGCGTAGCTTTAGCTCGAGCGGGCATGGTCCAAGCCCGAGCGTGCAGCACCTATTTTGCTGTTTTCGCTCCTTTCGCTCGTGTTTGAGTGTTCAGTTTCGATCCGTGGCCTTGCACATGTCGTACCTTGTCATTTGATCATGCATTCGGGGTGGAATTGCCGTAATCACGCGTGTTTTCCTTCATGTCTTCATTTCCTATACAAAACACGAAATGGTAGATGAAGTTCTCAAATACGCTCAATAACTCGGTAAAATACAAGAAATCTAATAAAAAATAAACCTAAGAATCATGTAAATACTACGACAGATTACCTGTTATCACTATATAGATGTGATCAGGCTGATCGGAGATTCTAAGGTAACAATTACACAAGGTTCACTAGGAAAACAAGGGTCACAGAGGGTAGTAATGGTTATTTTTTGGTTTTCATGATATTCGAAGTATTCTTCGTGCTAAACACGAAGAGGAAGGTTTACTTTTCAATCTGGACGATTATGAGGGATGCCATGACCCGATGTTCAGATATGGATGTAACATATTTGTAGAAATCCAAAGGGTATTTGTTGGGAGGACATCCGTAAGCAAGAATTGCTGACGCGAAAAGCAGTTCTTGGTGATCAAAAGAAGGGGAAGGGGAAGGGGAAAGGAAGGGGATTAAGAGGAAAAGAGCGTGGGCAAAAAAAATAGTAGAGATTGAAGACTCAGAAGATGAAGGAAGGGTAGGTGTTTCTGAAGTTGATGAAGAAAGAGATGATGATGCTGAAGTTGAAGCTGAAAGAGAAGGTGAGGATGAAGCTGAATGAGAAGAAGCTGCAGTCCGGCTGGCACTGGAGTAGAAATTAATGAAGTAAACAAAGAAGTCAGAGAAAAGAATCATCAACGCCGTAAGAGATCTTCTAAGGGATGTCGGGTTTCATTTGCCTAATCCAAAAGCGCAGGCGGCAAATCCCAAAAGTGTTGAAAAGGCATAATTAAAATCTGTCGAGAAAGATGCGAGTACCGCAAACCAATCTTCCGGCACTGTTAGAGATGATGATTTTGAATTCCTTCAACGTCCATATCCAATGTCAATAAAAGAGCCAAGTGAAGAGCCGGTTGAGTCAAAAGAGGATTTGGCAAACATTTCAAGATTAGTTGAAAATATCGCATCTGCCGCCACCATTCCTCTAACTGATTACATTTTCGGAGAGGTTACTGCAGTCGTTGCTCCTGATGAAGTTCCACAAAGTAAGTAATAATTAGTGAAAAAGTTCATTTGAGTCAATTTCCATCGAGAGTTGACATGGGTCACAAGGTCGCAAAAGACGCATAAGTTGCACAGTCGTATAAGTCACACGATCGTAAAAGTCGAAGGGTCGCATAAGTCGATGGGTCGCTAGAATCACAAGGGTCACATAAGTCACACGGTCATATAAGTCCAAGGTCGCATATGTCGCAATGTCGTATAAGCCCCATGGGTCGCAAGGGTGGCATCTAATGAACGAAGTAATTTTATGCATATGCTCCAGTGGTTACTGTCGAAGAGGCCCCCTCCAAGGATAAAGAGGTTCCTTCCGAGGAAACTACAGTCGGTCCTGTCGAAGAGGCCCCCTCTAAGGATAAAGAGGTTCCTTCCGAGGATACTACAGTCGGTCCTGTCGAAGAGGCCCCCTCTAAGGATAAAGAGGTTCCTTCCGAGGATACTACAATGGATCTTGTCGAAGAGGCCCCTTCTAAGGATAAGGAGGTTCCTTCCGAGGATACTACAATGGATCCTGTCGAAGAGGCCTCCTCTAAGGATAAGGAGGTTCCTTCCGAGGATACTATAGTGGATCCTATCGAAAAGGCCCCCCTCTAAGGATAAGGAGGTTCCTTTCAAGGATACTACATTGGATCCTCTCGAAGAGGTCCCCTTTAAGGATAAGGAGGTTCCATCAGGTAAGTTTGGTCTTTTGAATCACAAAGGTCGCATTGGTTGTATGGGTCGAATGGGTCACAAAAGGTCGAATGGGTCGTATGGGTCGAATGGGTCACAAAAGGTCGCATAGGTCGTAGGTCTACATAGGTCGCATAGGTCGCAGGGTCGCATTGGTCGCCATATGTTTAATGAACTAAATTTTATGTAGGTGCTGGACCTTTATTGAACGAGTCTACGACATATGTTGAACCTCCGCCGGTACCTAAACGAGTTTTAAGAACACAGAAGGTATATGTTGAACCTCCGCCGCGAAAAGAGAAAGAACATTGCGAGGGAGAGGGTGAGGGAAAGATGTTGGTGGAGTCCAAGAACTCGAAAAGAAGGTTGTTCAAGAACCCGAAAAAAGGTTGTTGAAGAACCCGATAAAAAGGTGGTTGAAGAACTCGATAAAAAGGTGGTTGAAGAACCTTCGTTCTGGTGGAAGCCCAAAGGATTAGAAAAGGGCTCAATAACGGAGAACCTTTGTTCATTGACGCAAGCGGTGAAAGGTTGACTGCTCTATATATGTTCCTGACGAAACCTGGACATGAGAGTTGGTGGAAATCTGATCTAGATATTCCCTGGGGGCCACAGTTTTGAGAGATTATATTAAAGCCCGGCGTATGGCTTGAAGATGATGTAAGTTTTTTTAAACCCGAAGTCACAGAGGTCATTTTGTGTCATATGTATTCATGTGTGTTAATTTTTTTATTTTTTGCAGCAATTGGAGGAGGCGTTGTTGATGCAATATTATCGCATGAAGACACTCCCCGCGATATTTAAGAAACTTTACGTTTGTCCTGTTGTTTTTATGCAGATCCTCAAGCTGTGGTCGTACGATGATATGGACACTTTGCTGGAATTTCTTAGTGAATGTTTGAATGACAAGTATCCTTTCAGAAGTACGGAACCAATGAGTGATTTCGAAGGCTTTGTTTCGGTTCTAAACATTCCATCGCTCAGTAGTATATATGTAGGATGTAATTGGGTAGCCATCAAAGCGGATTTCAAAACCCGATGCATCACGATATATGACTACCAGTGGAGGCTTAAGAAAATGCATATCAATCCGGTGTTTGAGAATCTAAAAAAAGCTGTCCCCAAGATGTTCATTCTCGGAGGGTTTCCTTCTTTGGCTTCTGGAGAAGAATATGAGTATTATGAAGGTCTGACACATAACAAAACCTCGAATGACTGTGGTGTTTACGCCTACAAATTCGTAGAAGCCTCGGTAATGAAAGCACGTAATGATTTGCACTGCATTTGCGACGAAAACGTTCTTTCCATGCATGAGAAGATTGTGGCTGAGGTATTTAGTTATGGAAAATGCATCCCTACACCCTGAGATTAACTTGATATTTGGTACATTGTTATTTTTGGGAATGGAAGATGTAAATATTTGGTACATTGTTATTTTTTAAATATTTGGTACGTTGTTAGTTTTTCAAAATTTCTTCATAATAATAAAAGGAGTCGCAGGGGTAAAAGGGTAGCAGGGTCAAGGGTCGAATGTGTACAATGGTCCGAGGGTCGCAGGGATCCGAGGGTCCCAGAGGTACAAGAGTCGCAGAGGTACAAGGGTCGTAAAGGTACAACAGTCGCAGAGATACAAGGGTCGCAGAGGTACAAGGGTCGTTCGACGATTTTACCCGTTCGACCCTTGACCCTGCGACCCTTTCTGCGACCCTTGGACCCCTCACCCTTTTATCTCTACGACCCTTGTATCTCTATGACCCTCGGACCCCTACGACCCTTATTATTTACAAATAATATGAATAATTTATTATTTCTTATTTAGAAATACAATTATTTACAAATAATATGAATAATTTATTATTTCTTATTTACAAATACAATTATTTACAAATAATATGAATAATTTATTATTTCTTATTTACAAATACAATTATTAACAAATAATATGAATAATTTATTATTTATTATTTACCAATACAATTATTTACAAATAATTGACTCAAATCTCTGTGACCCGTGTCCATCTGCGACTCTCAGATCCGTGCGACCCATGTCCCTCTGCGACCCTTGTCCATCTGCGACCCTTGTCCATCTGCAACCCTTGGACCCCTGCGACCCTTGTCCCTCTGCGACCCTTGGACCTGTGTGACCCTTGTCCCCTTTTGACCCTTGTCCATCAACGACCCTTGTTACAATAATAGTAAATTCACAAAACAACGATACTAACAATAATACTTACTATTGAATAATTGTACAAAAACCCAAACAAATACAAACATGAAGTTCAAGTTCAAAGGAATGTTCTTGTTCAAAGGAGGTTCAGAGCAATCAAAATACAACTGAAATAAAACTCTGTTATTGTTAGGCCCTTGTTGAGGGAAAAACTGAAGTAGGTTGGTCCATTGGAAACCCTGGGTCAGTCCATGGTCGTGACAAAACATTTTCCAACCCGTTCTGATGGTAGTGCCACCACGTGCCACGGGCCTTAGATATGGCTCCCACGGTAGTCCGTATCCTATCATCAGATATATCTTACATCATCTATGGCAAAGACCCCTCGACCTCGAAAACCCTATCGGAAGTGTCTGCGACATCCGTATAAAGGAATAAAAATGGTGAAAATCCTTACCCAAGTCGCGACATCACCCAAGTCCATATTGAGGTCACTTACCAATGTATCTATGGCCAGATTCGAACGAGTGACTGGTACCACTGTGACAATCCTCTGAACAGGAATGGCGAAGGTGACGTGAAAGACCATGTCACCTTCGTGACAGAAAAGTAAGTAATCCCCAAGACGTAAGTGTAGGTCGTTGGAGAAATCTTTCCACCCATCAGTGAATATGGAGCCATCCAGCTTGATTCACATGTTCTGTTAGACCCATCCCATTTAAGCATTGTCGTGGTGTTGTCCCTCGTTTTCCCGTAAATAGAATTATCGAAGAAGATCTCCGGGATTACCTGTAACAAATAACAAACAACAAAGTCAAATCTATACATTCTCTACATGTAACATACCGACATATGAAGAAGATTACAATGTAGTTCTCCATATAACGCGGAAAAATCTCTCCGAAAAAATGAGAGAAATTTTGCATTTTCGGGAAAAATTAATGGAAGATGATGAGAGTTAGAGAGAGAGTGTGTGTGTTTGTCGTTATTATAAAAACAAATTGATGGAACATAACCCTGATATCGAATCACCGACAGAGGGAATTCGAAAAGACATGACTGCAGAAGTACAAGGGTCGTAGCATTACGTTTTTTAAAAGTTTTTCAAATTTGATGAAAAGTTCGGCGGGAATTTTGGTCACGGAATTTTCGGCAGGTCGCATGGGTCGCATATATGCGAGCTTGACGGATTTACGGGTTAACAATGATAAAATGTCAAAAACCAATCAAAACAATACATTTACAACGTCAAACTAATTAATGCCAATTGAGGGTCACATGGGTCGCATAGTTGATAACATGTAATCCGTTGTAGTATTTACATGATTCTTAGGTTTAGTTTTGATTAGATTTCTTGGATTTTACCAACTTATTGAGTTTATTTGAGGATTTCATCTACCATTTCATGTTTTTTTTATAGGAAATGAAGACATGAAGCAATACACAAGCGATTACGGTAATTCCACACCGAAAACGTGATTGAATGTCAAGATACAACATGTGCAAAGCCACAGATCCAAATCGAAATCTCAAGCATCGAGCGAAAGGAGCGGAAACATCAATTGATGTGCTACACACTCGGGCATGGAGAGGACCCGCTCGGGCTACACTTCTCCAATTAGGAGTGAAAATCGCCGAAACCGAACACGACTCGGGCTGAAATCCTACACGGTCAGGCAAGCAAGCCTGCTCGGGCTAGGAAGTGTACACGACCGGGCTGCCTTCTACAAGACCGGGTGCAAGTTGTGCCCGTGCGGGTCGCCAAATCCGCAACAACCTAGTTTGAATGTTTGAACATGCAATTAAAGGGAAAATAAGCCATCTAGGGCTAGAGGACGAACCAGACACGAGAAGAGACATTCAGAAACACAGAGAAAGAGAGAGAAGGACAGAACGAGGAAGCCGGAGCGTGGAGGAGCTATTGAAGCCGTCGGTAATAGAAGGGAGGGATCTCATTCTTTATCCATGTCGAACATAGTTATCTTTTGCGTTTCTTTTGCTGAGTTCATGTCTGAGTAGATCCACAACCATGGGTTAGAGAGCTTTGTCGATTTGTAATGAAGTTTTGTTCTTAATGCTTGGTTATCATATTTGATCGTTTCAGATTGATTGGTTGTTTGTAATGCTTTTGTTCTTGTTGGCCACTTGAATGAATGTCTATAAAGATCTAATTGCATTGGGAGATGAATTGGATTTTGGAACGTAGCTATGATATGAAGTCTCAATTGATTTAGAACCTTTGCCGGTCGATTGATTGAACTTAGGAATTAGGATAGCGATCTTAATGCATCTAGTAGGTGAGATTACACAATTGGGAGATTGGTAGTACGCATGCTAGATAGTGGGTTTAGGCATCGGGAGAGTCATTCCCTAGGAAAGAGCTTGAATTTCCAGAATACGTAACGATATCTATAACCATGATCTTGTTAGAACTTCGTTGCATCATCGTGCATCTCTCGAAATCCGTGGTGTTTAGTCATTGAGTTTATCTCGTAAATTAGTTTAGTTAGTTGCATTCGCATTCCCATCACCTATTGACTTCACACGTCTTATTCATTAGTTTACTAGCTTTAGAGTTGCATCAATTCCTTGTGTTCGACCCTGGTACTATACGATCCGTATTCTTGCGGAAGCGTTAGTCTAGGTAAATTATTACTTGAGATTGAGCACATCCACATATAAGGATCAATAAATTCGAAATCGACGAATTTACGGGTTTATAATGGTAAAATGTTAAAACCAATCAAAACAATACATTTATATGGTCAAACTAATTAATGCCAATTGAGGGTCGCATGGGTCGCACGGTCACATATAAGGATCAATAAATGTGAAATCGACGAATTTACGGGTTTATAATGATAAAATGTCAAAAACCAATCAAAACAATACATTTACAAGGTCAAACTAATTAATGCCAGTTGAGGGTCGCATGGGTCACACGGTCACATATAAGGATCAATAAATGCAAAATCAACGAATTTACGGGTTTATAATGATAAAAGGTAAAAAACCAATCAAAACAATACATTTACAATTTCAATCAATGGTTAAAACAGATTATGACCCATGTGTCCCTAGTTGAGTTTTGTATAACCAATGTCTGTGCTTCAAAAGCGGTAGTAGTGTTTTAAGAACTCGTCAGATGAATTTAACACAATTTCAAAAAATACATTCAACATTTTTTTCAAATGTCAATATTATTTATATTATTGTCTATATTGATTATAAATTACACTCAAATATATTGATAATGACATATTGATAATGGCATGGGTCGCATGGTCCCATATAAGGATCAATACATACGAAATCGACGAATTTACGGGTTTATAATGATAAAATGTCAAAAATCATTCAAAACAATACATTTACAACGTCAAACTATTTAATTCCAATTGAGGGTTGCATGGGTCGTATGGGTCGCACGGTCACATATAGGATCAATAAATGCGAAATCGACGAATTTACGGGTTTATAATGATAAAATGTAAAAAACCAATCAAAAGTGATAGTAGTGTTTTATTGTCTATATTGATTCTAAATTAGACATGGGTCGGAAGGGTCACATGGGTCGGAAGGGTTGCATTAGTCGCATGAGTTATATTTGTTCGCATGAGGTCGCATGGATCGGTTGAGTCGCACAAGGGGTCATATTGGTTGCATGAGTCGGATAGGTTCTCATTTAATCCAATTGATGATCGCATGGGTCGAATTATAATGAAGAATTTATCGAATTATAATGATGAAAGGTACAAAACGTTTAATCAAAATAATACAAATAATATAGTATTACACAATCACTAACTAATAAACCTTTCTTTTTTTGAAGTCGGTGTTGTCTCGGTTGTCACGTTCCAAACACTGTCAGTGATGCTGGCTTTTGAAGATGGGGTTTGTCTCGACGAAGAAGACGGGGTTTGTCACGAAAAAAATGGGGTTTGTATCGACGAAGAAGAAGGGGTTTGTCTCGACAAAAATGGGGTTTGTATCGGCGAAGAAGATGGGGTTTGTCTTGACAAAGATGGGGTTTATCTCGACGAAGCGGACGGGGTTTGTCTCGACGAAGATGGGGTACTTTTCCTAGCCTCACCGGGTCCAGGATAACGATTCTCTTTAGGTCTCCTGCTTTGCCTTTTCTCAGCCAGCATAGGAGGTAGAACCGTAACTTCAGTAAATTGAGGAGGAATGTCCCAATCACTGCAATCAGGAACCGGATACACGGTTTTTTGGTAAGCCAAACGCCATGTCTCCCAAAGGTAGTATTTTGAACATAAATATGGTATCTTGTGACCTTTACCAACCATATATGCTGCCGCAATTACGTGACTGCATGGATACTTATCCACATCAAACATTTTGCATTTGCACGTTCTTTTTTGAAGACTCACTACAAATCTTCTACCCGTCTCATTTCTCACCTCATACTCATCACTCAGACTGTTCAATAAAAAAACATCATACTTGGATGCCTATCCAAACCGTTCATATAACGTTTTCTCAACATAAGGTGTTAACTTTTGAGAATCATCACCGGTAGCTACGTCCAACCTATACCTATTGAACCATTCCACTGTCTTTCCCAAAAAATATCTAAAAGCCCTAGGATCGTAAAATTTTTTGACTTCTTCAACATTAGATTTATTGACTCGGCACCATTAGTGGTTAATAAGTTGTACCTTTCCCCCTAAATTTGCATCTTGCCCACTTAACGAGATCAAGTTTCTCTTTCTCCAAATACTTTGCAACATTAGGATACGTGCGCAAAGGTCACAAAGATAAAAAAATGGCCACAAAGGTCACAACAGTCACAAGGGTGGCAGAGGTACAAGGGTCGCAGAGATACAAGGGTCTCATGGGGTGAAAGGGTTGAAGGGGTACAATGGTCGCAGGGGTACAAGGGTCGCAAGGGTACAAGGGTCGCAGTGGTACGAGGGTCGCAGGGGTATAAGGGTTGCATGGGTCAAAGGATTGCAAAGGGTACAAGGGTGGCAGAGGTGCAAGGGTCGCAAAGGGTACAAGGGTCGCAGAGGTCACAAAAGTCACAAAAGTCATTTTTGTACCTGGCCTTCAAATCATTCAATAGCACTTCAAATTCGTTCTCCGTGTATGCTGCTGCACATTTGAAGAACATTTCCGCCACAGTATCACCCTTTGAAGTCTTTTTACCACGGCCTTTATTGACGTAGCTCTTTATATTTTGTGATATATGATACGCAGAAAAACCATGATCAGCTTGTTTATACACTTGTTTGACTGTTTTGATCAAGCTTTTATGGCGATCAGATATCACAACGACATCTCGTTCGTCCGGTATCACCTCTTTCAATCTTGACATAAACCACATCCATGATTTGTCCTTCTCTTTGTCGACTATTCCCCATGCAATAGGATATTGGTGATGTTCACCATCTTACTCGGTCGCCAAAATCAATGCTCCCTTGTACACTCCTGTCAGAAATGTCGCATCCACAACAACCACTTTACGCATCTCCTGTCAGAAATGTCGCATCCATAGCAACCACTTTACGCATGTATTTCCATCCCTTTATAGCCGCTCCGACAACCATAAAAACGTATTGAAGCTTTTCTTATCAATGTCGAGCTGAAGATTTACGACAGATGCGGGATTTCTTTTTGTAAACATGTGCAACCACCCTGNATCAAATACGATACATTGGCACTATATTTTGCTTTTACACGAGCCATCAATTCTTTTGCTGGAATGTTTCATAATTTCCGGCATATTCCTCTTTCAAATAACCCTTAACCATTTGCATTGTACCCTTTGTAGCTTCGACCCATTTAGATACAGGTGAACAATTATGAATGGGACGGTGTGTTCTCACACTGAACCGTTTGGAAGCTTGCATCATACTTTCCGGCAAACTTGCATCATACTTTCCACAGCTTCGTATCAGATCTCAATGTTGTATATCTAAACGAAGCTTCGATTGAACCCTTCCTTACAAATGCATGTACATCCTTCTTGCTATCAAACTCTTGCCCAATTTGAAGATCCAATCCATCTTCGAACTCGAAGATATTATTTTCGCTATTGTGAACTACCATTTCCGAGTTTTTCTCACCATCAGCATACTTATGCTCTGTTGCACATCAGAATCAACTTTATTACTGCCACAAACAACTCCATCAACTACCACATTCATGGCATACCCACCATCTTCTCTTAACCCGCTTGTATGTTCACTATCAGAAATATCCAAATCCAAAATATTTATTGTTTCCGGATTACTCTCAACTATGCTTTTGTTATTTGGACCTAAAATAACACAATCATCATAATCTACAACACCTCTATACTTTTGTTATTTGGACCTAAAATAACACAATCATCATAATCTACAACACCTCGATCCTCACCTTCTTTAGCAATGCTTCCAAAAGCAGGAATTAGAGGCTGAATTTCCCTTCCAATTTTGATTTCACACTTCACACTTACCGATTCTATCTCCACATACAGCAGTGGTCGAATTCCTCTTATGCGATCGAAAAGATATCAAATAAGATGCTTGTCATTCATTATATATGTCGGATTCATATTTTCACAAATATTGGGCAAATAGCTTAACTTCAACTTCGTTGTATTATTTCCCACCATCATCTCTGCGCATAACTCATCAATCAGTTGCTGGTATGTCAGATTAACCGGAGGACATAAGAAAAATACTCTCCGATTTTCCTGAACTCTACCAACCCATTCAGATTCTCCATTTGTGTTTTTCTCATCCAACGTATCCATTACACCTGTAACAAAAACATAAACAGAGGGGTAAATTCTATGACCCACTACGACCGTGCGACTCGATAAGACTCTGTGTTCTAGTGCGACCGTGCAACCCTTGTACCTCTGCGACCCTTGTACCCCTGTGACCCTTTGACCCCTCTTCGACCCTCGTACCTCTGCGACCCTTGTAGCTCTGTGACCCTTTGACCCCTCTGCGACCCTTGTACCCCTTTGCGACCCTTGGACCTCTGCGACCCTTGTACCCCTTTGCGACCCTTGTACCTCTGCGACTCTTGTACCCATGCGACCCTTGGACCCCCGTGACCCTTTGACCCCTTTGGGACCCTTTTACCCTTGCGACCCTTTGACCCTGACCCTTGGACCCCTGCGACGAACTTTGATCCGTTTGACCCTTCGATGAGACTCTGTGATCCAGTGCGACCGTGCGACTCTATGACCCAGTCACTTTTCCGATTATTTGACATTTCAATAAATATGACTCGTTTAGACTCGTTTTCAATAAACGAGTCTTATATTGACCCAGTGCTTCATAACTCACAAAAGAAACAAGAAAAACACAAGATAAACACGAAAAACTCACTATATGTACCTGGTTTTTCTGCTGTACGTGCTTAATTGTAAGCTTCTTTGTTGACAACAAACGATTTAACCTACTGGCATTGAATCTGATGCCAATTTCAAGCTACTCTCGCCGAATCTGTTGTGGTGTGGGAGAACAGTAATTTTTGTGCCACAAGAGAGAGAAATAGAGGTGCTCTGGAGGACAAAGAAAAATTATCGACAAGGGTAGTATGGGATTATCAATATTTTAAGGGTAGATTTGAAGTTGAAACTTTTTTTTTCAGGGAAGGGTATTTTTGAAGCACTTTAGCCCTACGAGGGTATTTTTGAAATTCTCCCGTTTCAAAGGCTACCAACGCCTTTGTCCACATCACGACATGGATCAGAGCTATCTTATACACAACTTTCTACAAGGACATATGGATAACACGAGAATTCTGATCATAGACGCAGCTGGAGGTTCCTGGAGTAACCTCACGTTTCCACAGATCGAGGTTTTAATCGATCGTATGGCTGATGAAGGCAGCAACGCTGCTGGAGAATATAATTGCAATGTTTCGGGAAAGGTGGTTAACTTGAACGAGACACATGCTTTATACGCTGGTCTAGCCGAGGTGAAAGACCAAGTCACAGGGATCTATAATATCCTATCTGAGTTGCATCGTCCTCATTATTCAGAGCAATTAGAGGAACAAGGGGTTCAAGGGTACAAGGAAGTGAACTATTTAAGCAACAACCAGCCTTTGGGGAACACATACAACCCCGGATGGAGGAATCACCCTAACTTCTCCTACAAGAACTCCGATAGTGCATTGAACGCGCAACAATTATCGGGAAACTTTCAATCGTGAATGATGCAAAGAAATAAGAACTTTTTGCCAAGGACGCAACCCCAAACTCAGAATTTTCAGTCACGTGCGCCGCAACCACAACCAAACCAATTCGAAGCAGCCCCCGACATCAACACCATATTCACCCATCTCCTCCAATCCCAAGAAAATCAAAGCATTCTTTTGATGGAAGTGCAACAAAGTAAGAATAATTTGGTGACGGAAGTGAAAGCGGATCAAGAGAACACCAAGAACCAGATAGAGGGCTTTCAAACTAACCTTCGATACTTGGAGACGCAAGTTGCACAACTAGCACAAGGGGCAGCACGACCGCAAGGAGTTCTACGGGGATGACCGGAAGCGAATCCCCGTAATCACGTCAATGCCATGTACCTAAGGAGTGGTAAGACGGTGGATCAACCCATTCCTTTGATATTTGAAAGGGGTGAAGCATCTAGTACAGAGGTGGAAAAAAGCAACAACGTTGAGGAGCACAAAAAGAAAACCGAGGAGAAAGAAGAGCCAAAATATGTAAAACCCAAACCAAGATTGCCTCCTTTGCCATTCCCACATCGTCTATGCAAGACTCTGATAGATCAGCCCACTCCTTCAACATTTGATAAAGGTGAAATGTCTAGTACAGTAATGGAAAAGGGAAGCAACGTCGAAGAGCACAGAAAGAAACCCGAAGAGGAGGAAGAGCCAAAAATACGTAAAACCTGATCCAAGACCGCCTCCTTTGCTGTTTTCACAATGCCAACGCAGGAAGAATGATGAGGCTAAATTTGCAAGGTTTGCTGAGATGTTGAAGAAAATGCATATTACCATTCCATTCCACAAAGCGTTGAAGAAGATGCCTTCATACGCTAAATTCTTGAAAGAAGTGCTTGCAAACAAATGAGACGTAGAGATGGAAACCGTGATGGTAACTAATCGATGCTGCAACCAAACCCACCTAAGAAGATGCCCGATACAGGTATATTCGTGATCCCTTGTAAAATAGGTGATTATGAAATTAACCATGCACTAATTGATGTCGGAGCAAGCGTAAGCGTGCTACCATTGCCGTTATACGAAAACTTGGATCTTAGGGATAGGTTGGATCTTAAACCTACACGAATGGCACTTACCATGGCTGATTGAAGTGCTAGGATACGCGAGGGTATGCTGGAAGACATGCCATTACAAGTTGCAAAGTTCTTTATCCCGGTCGACTTCGTCGTCTTGGATATGGAGGAGGACAAGAAAATCCCAATTATTCTCGGTATACCATTTCTCAATACGGCATAGATGATCATACATTGTGTTGAAGGTAGAATCACACTTAAATTCGGAGATAAAAAGGTGGAGTTCAATCTGAACGACACACTCAAGCAGCCTTGTATGGTGGATTTGGTATTCTACGTTGACGTCTTAGAGAAACTAGCCGAAAAAGTCTTCCAAGAGTTCGGGAATATGGATTCCCTTGAGATGTCTCTCTTAGTAGCCAAAAAAGAAGTATATAAGGACCCAAAAGAGCTGCCAAACAACAAAAAGAAAAAGGAACCCCCCGACTAAGACTTCCGTGCAACTCGAGCTAAATGTGACGCAAAACAATACATAAACAATCCCGAGACGCCGAGAAGCTATGCCAAATGCCCAACACAAAATTGGAGCATTGACAAGGCATCAAAGGTGAAGATGAAGCCTTCAACACAAAGGCTCATGCTTCCAACAAATTCTGGAGATGTTGAAGGAGACTAAAGACGAACGCATAACCGGACTTATGGGCAGCTCGACCAAATTCTTTGGACAGCACGATCTAACACCCAACATAGGAAACAACACGACCGAGCTTAGGGAGGACATGACCGATCATGCAAGGAACCCAACTGATCCGCGTGCTATACCCAATGGAGCACACTATGCACGCGAGATGCCTCGCACACGACAACGTCGAGGACGTCCACCAAATGAGTAGCACACCTTGGTAAGACTCGTGACCTTAAACAAGCACTTCTCAGGAGGCGACCCGAGACCTATATCCTTTTAGTTTATTTTTGTTTAATAATTTTCAGATTTCGATTCTTATTCTTTTCACATGCATACACACTACTAGCGACTTCGATGTATCATTCTCTTTTTATTGTGTGACTTTTGTTACTGGTTTTTCACTTCGATATCATCCACAACAAAGGAGAGACGCATATACCCAGCTACATCAACTCGGGATAGCAAGCACACATCAGGTGCACAAATTCCTATCTATCTTCTTTTTCTCCGAGTTTTTGCATGCTAGTCCTTCTCTTAGGTTTTGAACACCGGGATGGTATTTCGTTCAAGTCTGGGGGGTACTCTTCGAGTGTCATGGTTGTGATTAGGATTTAGAGGCTGAGTTCTTCGTTTTATTTTTTCTTTTACATTAGTCTCGTTAGGATTAGACGGACGAATATCTAGTACGAAAAATTTCGAACTTTAGCCATTTCTATGCAACTTTGTCGAATCGGGAACAAAAGTCTAGGTTTGCTGAAACATACCTTTAGATATCGATTGGTTAGTGGTCGTGCATGAATCCGTAGCCTATAATTATATTCCGCCCCCTAGGTTTCAATCCCAAGCATTTATCGAACATACCGTTCATTCTTTGTTTTGTTTCTATCGATTATATTTCCATGCACTTACGTTCCACTGTCAATAGAATAAGTTCTTTAACTATTTCAGCCTTACACTGACATGAGTGCATCGATATTGATGGTTCAGATCTAAGTGGTGGGTCGAGGCTGTTTTTCTACGTCCTAAGGTTTAGTGTCGATGCGTAATCACAATAGTTTAATCAAAAGAAAAAATCTGCAATGATGCAACCTCTTCACTCCGCTAAGGTTACACGACCTTATGAGTGTGCCAATTGGCAACGTGGGTTTTAGTAGAAGGTTGTCCTCTTCAACTCCGATGACCCAGAATTTGAGTGCAATTTTTCAAAGAAAAAAAATGTGGAAACTGAAAAGAAGAAAAAGAGAACCAAAAAAGAAAAATAATTGTCTTAAGAATGGTATCAAACTGTTTGCATATTAGAATAGGTATGGAGATCGCTTGGATGTTGTCTAGGGGTTAGTGAAATGAACTTAGGATATGTGTAGGATTGCATGATTAGTGGTATTCGGTAGATAGAGGTCTAAATTTGGTGCGCTTAGATCTATGCTCGTGTGACACATTGTTGTGTTAGATGTCTGACTTTTCGAGTTGGTTGTGCTAGTATCTGGTTGTTGTCTAACTCCTCTCATGCTTAGTTCTAGTCTTGCTCGAGGATGAGAAAAGGTTCAAGTCTAGGGGAGTTTGATAATGTCTATTTTGTTATAGTATTTTTGTTCATTTTCGTAGTTAGTTTACCGAGCATTAAGCATCACATAGTTCTCTTTAATCGGTTTCTCGTGTTATTACAAGAAATGAAATATCGGGATACAAACACGAGTAAATGAAGCAAAACTAAGCAAACCCACTCTCCTATCAGCTATGCACGGTCAGCATCCAAAGAATCATAAACTGGAGAAGAGGAATGGAAATAAGTAGCCGCAACCTACAAGAAATAGAAACCAGCCGCTGGCCTTTAAAAATGGAAACTCACGGCTGGAACAAAAATGGAAACCTTCAGTGGCTGGAACAAAAATGAAAACTTTCGGTTGCTAGAACAAAATTAAGAAAGGCACGGTTGGAACATGAAAAGGAGATATGGTTTATATAAAATAGAAGCAAGTTGCTGAATAAAATGTAAACTTCCAACCGCCTACACAAAAATGGAAAGACAGCCGCCTACACAAGATCCCTCAACGAATAAGAATACTGGAAACATCAAACTCAAAGCCTAAAGAAATATATGCAATCAAATTGCAACGATCTTTATATGGGTTGAAACAATCTGGGCGTATGTGGTATAATTGTCTAAGTGAATAACTATTAAACAAGGGATTTGTTAATAACCCTATTTTCAGTAGTGTATTTATTTAGAAAACAACAAGTGGATTTGTGATTATAGCATTTTATGTTGATGATTTGAATATAATTGGGACCTCAAAGGAGATTGAAAATGCTCGAAACTATCTGAAAAATGAATTTCAAATGAAAGACCTTGGACAATTTTTTTTTGTCTTGGTTTACATATAGAGCATCTAAAGAATGATATATTCGTACATCAATCGAATTATAAAGAAAGAGTATTAAAACATTTTAACATGGATAAAGCAAATCCATTAAGCACTCCAATAGTATGTAGATCTTTAAATGTTGAAAAGGATCCATTTCGTCCTTGTGAAGAAAATGAAGATATACTTGGACCATAAGTACCATATATATGAGTGCAACAAGGGCTCTCCTGTATCTAACAAATTGAACTCGTCCTAGCATTTGCTACTAATCACTTGTCACGATATAGTTCTTCCCCTACACATCGTCATTGAACAAAGATTAAATATATCTTTCGATATTTTCAAGGGACGATTGATCTAGGATTATTTTATCCTAGAGATTCCAAACATGAGCCGATCGGTTTTGCAGATGTAGCTATTTATCAGATCCTCATAAAGCCAGCTCACAAATTGGATATGTTTTCACAATTAGAGGTACAAAGATATCATGACGTTTTCAGAAGAAAACATTAGTTTCAACATCTTAAAATCACGCCGAAATCATTGCATTCTATGAAGAAACTAGAGAATGTGTGTGACTCAAGGCTATAACATATACAAGAAATACATGGATTATTGGCTAACATCGATCCAACAATATTATATAAAGATAATGCAGTATGTGTCGCTTAAACAAAAGAAGGATACATCAAAAGCAATAGGATGAAACATATCCCTCCTAAATTTTTCTCAATGACCGAAAAGCTTGAGAAGAAGAAAGAAGTTGATGTTCGTTACATCAGAAAACAAAAATGTAGCTGATCTATTCACAAAGGCGCCCCCACCTTCAACATTGATAAAACACATTCATATCATCGGGATGCGTCACCTTCGAAGCTTATGAACAAAAAGGGTTAAAAAATCGAGGAGGAGTTATTATGGCTGCATTTTTTTTCCTGATCATGGTTTTTATCCCAATGGGGTTTTCCATTACAAGGTTTTTAACGAGGCAATCGATAGATATTCAAGGAGGAGTATTATAATTATATAAAATTGTGACATTCTAATACTTGTATAAATGATCATATTGAATATATGATTCTTTTCTGAAGGGTCATAATGAATTGGGGGAACTTCAAAAATACCCTTGTAGGGCTAAAGTGCTTCAAAAATACCCTTGGCTGAAAAAAAAGTTTCAACTTCAAATATACCCTTAAAATATTGATAATCTCATATTACCCTTGTCGACAATTTTTCTCTCTCCTCTAGAGCATCTCTAATTCTCTCTTTCCTGTGGCGCGAAAATTACTGTTCCAAGGGTAAAGGGGTCACAAAGGGTCAAAGGGTCGCAGGGGTCCAAGGGTCGGATGGGAAAGGGGTCCCAAAGGGTTCAAAGGGTCGCAGAGGTAAAGGCGTCGCAGGGGCCCAAGGGTCGCAGCAGGGGTCCTCGCATGGGGCCAAGGGTCGCATGGAAAGGGGTCGCAAAGGGTTCAAAGGGTCGCAGAGGTAAAGGGATCGCAGGGGTCCAAGGGTCGCAGAGGTAAAGGGTCACATGGGTCCAAGGGTCGCAAGGGTCGTAGGGGTCCAAGGGTCGCAGAGGTAAAGGGGTCGCATGGGAAAGGGGTCGCAAAGGGTTGAAAGGGTCGCAGGGGTCCAAGGGTCGCATGGGTACAACGGTCGCAAAGGGGTATAAGGGTTGCATAGGTACAAGGGTCGCAAAGGGGTACAAGGGTCGCAGAGGGGTCAAAGGGTCACAGGGGTCAAACGGTCGCACGGTCGCACTGGGTCACAGAGTCTCATCGAGTCGCAAGGTCACTGTGGGTCACATAATTTACCCCTTTTTTTATGTTTTTGTTACAGGTTAATGGATACGGTGGATGAGAAAATCAAACTGATTTATTTTTTGTATGATGGTAAATGGGAAAAAAAACCAAATGGAGAATCTGAATGGGTTGGTAGAGTTCTGAAAAACTAGAGAGTATTTTTCTTATGTCCTCCGGTTAGTCTGACATACCAGCAACTGATTGATGAGTTATGCGCACAGATGATGGTGGGAAATAATACAACGAAGTTGAAGTTAAGCTATTTGCCCAATATTTGTGAAAAAAGGAAGCCGACATATATAATGAATGACAAACATATTATTTGTACAACGCAAATGGTTAAGGATTATTTGAAAGAGGAATTTGCCGGAAATTATGAAACACCTCCAGCAAAAGAATTGATGGCTCGTGTAAAAACAAAATACGGTGCCAATGTATCGTATTTGATGGCATTAAGAGGCACATGCGGTGCTCAAAAGGATATTCGTGGTGATGACTTTGAACATTATAGGAGGCTTCCAGGGTGGTTGCACATGTTTATAATAAGAAATCCCGGATCTGTCGTAGATCTTCAGTACGACATTCATGGGAAAAGCTTCAAATACCTTTTTATCGATGTCGAAACGGCTATAAAGGGATGAAAATACATGCGTAAAGTGGTTGTTGTGGATGCGACATTTCTGACAGGAGTGTACAAGGGAGCATTGATTGTGGCGATCGCGCAAGATTGTGAACATCACCAATATCCTCTTGCATGGGGAATAGTCGACAGAGAGAAGGACGAATCATGGATGTGGTTTATGTCAAGATTGAAACAGGTAATACCGGACGGACGTGATGTCGTTGTGATATCTGATCGCCATAAAAGCTTGAACAAAACAGTCAAACAAGTGTATAAAGAAGCCGATCATGGTTTTTGTGCGCGTCATATATTGCAAAATATAAAGAGCTAAGTCAATAAAGGCCATGGTAGAAAGACTTCAAAGGGGGATACTGTGGCGGAAATGTTCTTCAAATGTGCAGCAGTATACACGGAGAACGAATTTGAAGTGCTATTGAATGATTTGAAGGCCAGGTACAAAAAATGACTTTTGTGACCTCTGCGACCCTTGTACCCTTTGCGACCCTTGTACCCCTTTGCGACCCTTGTACCCCTTTGCGACCCTTGTACCTCTGCGACCCTTTAACCCCTTTGCGACCCTCGTACTCCTGCGACCATTGTACCCTCTGCGACCCTCGTACCCCTGCGACCCTTTACCCCCTGCGACCCTCGTACCCTTGCGACCCTTGTACCCCTTGCGACCCTCGTACCCCTGCGACCCTTGTACCCCCTGCCACCTTTGTAATGTTGTGACCTTTGTGGCCATTTTTGACCTTTCTGACATTTGCGCATGTATCCTAATGTTGCAAAGTATTTGGAGAATGAGGAACTTGATCCCGTTAAGTGTGCAAGATGCAAACTTAAGAGGGAAAGGTACAACTTATTAACCACTAATGGCGCCGAGTCAATAAATTCAAAGTTGAAGAAGTCAAAAACTTTATGATCCTAGGGCTTTTAGATATTTGTTTGGGAAAGACAGTGGAATGGTTCAATAGGTATAGGTTGGAAGCAGCTACCGGTGATGATTCTCAAAAGTTAACACCTTACGTTGAGAAAATGTTACATAAACGGATAGTGGAATGGTTCAATAGGTATAGGTTGGAAGCAGCTACCGGTGATGATTCTCAAAAGTTAACACCTTACGTTGAGAAAATGTTACATGAACGGTTTGGAGAAGCATCCAAGTATGATGTTATTGAATTGAACAGTCTGAGTGATGAGTATGAGGTGAGAAATGAGATGGGTAGAAGATTTGTTGTGAGTCTTCAAAAAAGAACGTGCGAATGCAAAATGTTTGACGTGGATAAGTATCCATGCAGTCACGCAATTGCGGCATCACATAAGGTTGGTAAAGGTCACAAGATACCAGATTTGTGTTCAAACTACTACCTTCGGGAGACATGGCGCTTGGCTTACCAAGAAACAGTGTATCCGGTCCCTGATTGCAGTGAATTGGACATTCCCTCTTCAGTGTCTGAATTTACGTTTGAACCTCCTATGCTGGCTCAGAAAAGGCAAAGCGGGAGGCCTAAAGAGAATCGTTATCCTGGACCCGGTGAGGCTCGAAGAAGTACCCCATCTTCGTCGAGACAAACCCCGTCTGCTTCGTCGAGACAAACCCCGTCTTCTTTGTCGATACAAAACCCATTTGTGTCGACACAAATCCCGTGCTCTTCGTCGTTACAAACACCATCTTCAAAAGCCAGCAACACTGGCAGTGTTTGGAACGTGACAACCGAGACAACGCTGACTTAAATAAAAAGGTTTGTTAGTTAGTAATTGTGTAATACTATATTATCTGTATTATTTTGATTAAACCTTTTGGGACTTTCATCCTTATAATTCGATAAATTCTTCATTATAATCCGACCCATGCGATCCTCAATTGGATTAAATTAGAACCCATCCGACTCATTCGACCTCATGTGAACAAATATGATTCATGCGACCAATGCGACCTCATGCGAACAAATATGACCCATGCGACCAATACGACCCTCAATTGGGCAAAATTAGAACTGATCCGACATTTTATCATTGTTAATCCGTAAATTCGTCGATTTTGTATGTATCGATCATTATATGCGACCATACGACCTATGCCATTATCAATATGCCATTATCAATTTAGGATGAATATAGACAATAATATAAATAATATTGACATTTGAAAACAATGTTGAAAATATATTTTTTGAAATTTTGTCAAACTCATCCGACGACTTCTTAAAACACTACTATCGCTTTTGTAGCACATACATTGGTTATACACATCTCAACTAAGGACACATGGGTCATAATCTGTTTTAACCATTGATTGACGTTTTAAATGTATTGTTTTGATTGTTTTTTTGACATTTTATCATTGTTTATCCGTAAATTCGTGGATTTTGCATATATTGATCCTTATATGCGACCATGCGACCCATGCGACCCTCAATTGGCATTAATTAGTTTAACGTTTTAAATGTATCGTTTTAATTGTTTTTTGACATTTTATCATTGTTTATCCGTAAATTTGTGGATTTCTCATATATTGATCCTTATATGCGACCATGCAACCCATTGGACCCTCAATTGGCATTAATTAGTTTGACGTTTTAAATATATTGTTTTGATTGTTTTTTTTGACATTTTATCATTGTTAATCCGTAAATTCGTGGATTTCGCATATATTGATCCTTATATGCGGCCATGCGACTCATGCGACCCATGCGACCCTCAACTGGCATTAATTAATTTGACGTTTTATCATTATAAACCCATAAATTTGTCGATTTCGCATGTATTGATCCTTATATGTGACCATGTCACCCATGCGACCCGCTGATAACACTGAAAGTGTATCAATATTAGGATAGGTTTTAGAATCATTTTCGTTTATATTATTTGTATACATGTACTTATCCGATATGATTTCGAGCTTCACACACCCGTTTTGTTGGTTTTCAGGTTTTTAGGCGACAAAGCCTAAATGAGCTAAAAATGAAGGATTCCTGTTCAAAACCACCTGAATTGAAGAAATATCTACTCAGAGCCAAGAACGAGCTCCAGAACCCAAAGGAACACCCGAGCAACGAGCGGAAAAGAGAAATTACAAGGAGACAAGGGTGCCCGGTCGGGCACTATTCATCCACCCGCTCGGGTAAAACCTCCGGGGTTTTAGCCGCACTCCCAGCACGACCCGGGCACAAAGGCAACGAGATCGGGTAGCCTTACCCGATCGGGCACAAGAAGTATACCCGCTCGAGCGTTAATCCATCCAATTTGCCCCGAAAGTTTGCACGACTCGGGCTGCTCAACCATGCGATCGGGTGATGTCCACCCGATCGGGCACCAGACAGTTACACGACCGGGTGAGCCTCTGCACGACCGGGCATCACCTGTGCCCGAGCGGGCCGTGTAATCCGCAACAACCTAGATCTAATTTTCAAACGAGCGGATTTAAGGAACAGAATAGATCTAGGGCAAA
>CM071860.1:8670892-8694548 GCA_036759665.1 Gynandropsis gynandra
GATGAGCTAGGGATAGAGAAAGAACCAATATGGGTGATGGGCAACGAGGAGCCATCACCGATTACCACTTCTTCACCACCCTTGTACGGAGAATGTAGCGCCAAATTTTGTTGATCGGACGTAATATGATGAGAGGCACCGCTGTCAAGGAGCCACTGGTCCGGTTCATATGTCGTGAGGGTTGTGTTGTGAGCGCGCGGCTGCCAAGGGCGCGGCGAAGGATTCCAATTCGGCGAGGGAGCAGACGGGGAATGCGGACTCCCGTGAGAGGGCGGCAGCTGTGGGCACCGACGGGCGCTGTGTCCATGGACTCCACACAATTGGCAGCGCCCTTGATACCCTGAAGACGGTCGGTTTTCTTGCCGTCACCAATGAGAGGAACCGTGCTGCTTATTGTATTGCTTTGGACGAGTGTGGGCAGCAAGAGCAGTGACCGGCGGCGAGAATTGCAGCGGAGTGGATTGGAGGAGTTTGGCTTCATGACTGAGGAGTTTTTCATGAAGTTCCTCGATTGAATGATGCTTGGCAGCGCCCTTGATACCCTGAAGACGGTCGGTTTTCTTGCCGTCACCAATGAGAGGAACCGTGCTGCTTATTGTATTGCTTTGGACGAGTGTGGGCAGCAAGAGCAGTGACCGGCGGCGAGAATTGCAGCGGAGTGGATTGGAGGAGTTTGGCTTCATGACTGAGGAGTTTTTCATGAAGTTCCTCGATCTGAATGATGCTGTCTCGAGCATTCATCGTATCTACAATTGGCTTGTAGTCTTCCGGCAGTCCATCGAGGATGTATTGCAGCAGATCTTCAGCATCAAGTGGCTTTCCGAGAAGCGTTAATTCATCCGCTTTGTTGATAATGGTGCGCATGTAATAATCTATGGGTTGAGATCCTTTTGAACTTCGCTTGAGTTGCTCCTTGAGTTGAAGGATATGCCTCCTTGATGCCTTGCCATATTTTTGAGCAAGGAGGAGCCATGCCTCTCGCACGGACGAGACGCGAGCGACCATCGGCTGTAAAGGAGGAGAGATCGCGCCGAGGATTGCAGAAAACAGGCGGCGATCTTGCTGTTTGTAAGGGGCAAACGCTGGATTTGGATGAGCAATGCCTTCGACGAGGAGGGTAGCATTCGGGACGATGGAATCCGTTTGGATAAAACAATCCAACCGAGGTGAGTTTGGTCACGTTCGACATATTGACCGTGAGAAGAGTGCCATTAGGCTCATTGGGATTGAAGAGCGGTGCGGCGGCTGCGTGGGGCTGACGGGTGCAGATGCAGGGGACGACGCGGCGTGGGACGGTGCAGATGCACGATTGAGGCTGACGGCGGCTGAAAGGGAGGGACGAAGGAGTGAGCGGCGCCGGAAAGTGGGGTCAGGATTGGCCGACGGCGGCGGAAAAAGAGGATTAGGGATGGGCGGCGCCGAGAAAAATAGGTTAGGGTTGGCCGGCGGCTGAAAGTTTTAGACGTAGGTCTTTTAGTGGCTCTGATACCATATGAATGTATGTTTTGTCTTATTCTTTCAAATGAATGAGTACAAGATATATAAATAGATACATGAGATAGAAAACCCTAATAAACGTAAAATTACATAAATGTCCATCTTCTTATAATATCATATATCATGCATATCATATATCATATTATTAACATGTACATATAATATATACACATATATGTGTATCATATATTCAATATATATATTTACTATCCATAATATTATTATTAATTTTTTTAACATGATTGTTGTAATTATTATTATTTGTAAGATTAACCCATGTAAGTGGAGTTAAACGAAGGTTTAATGATGCATTTTACTTCCACATTTAATTCTGCTTTATGCTAAAAACACTCACAAAAAGCTATATCAAAGTGTTTCTCCAAAAGGAAATCTTTTGTGGAAACATGACGTGGAGTCGCGGACAAATTTTCCACCTTACATGACTTTAATCTCGCGTGTTTTTTTACATTGAATAAATATACGAATTTTGAATGTAAAGAAAAAATTATTTTGAATTAAATTAGACTAATTTATTCCTATGTTTCTAATAAAAAAAGCTTAACAACTGTTGTAAATAAAGAACCTGAGAATTTCTGAATTCAGCTATACAATTTTCGGAAAATCCGGTTTACTAATCTCGTTAATTTTAATGTATAAATATTTTATAGTTATACCCAAAAAATTTAAACTTTTTAATATTCTTCCTTTTCATCCATTGCGAGAAAATTTAATAAGCAAATTAAATGAAGATTAAAAAGAATGTGAAATTGGTTTAGATGTATATATTATCAGATTGATTTTTGTTGGTATTGGGTTGGTATTTAGGTTGGTTTAGGGTTAGTTTTTGGGTTGCTTTTGGGTCGGTTTAGAGTCAATCTAATTGTTTTTGTCGTGTTTAGGATGTCTTGTGCTCCGACCTTATTATATAAACTTGGTTTAGACAGCATTTTCATCATGGACACCTAGACCTGACAAGAGCCTAGAGGCTGGATATGCTAGATCACGTGTTGGACATTTAAAGATTGATTATGTTTAATCCAAAGGCTTAATAAATCAATATGGAAGTATATGCTATCTCCTCACCAACTTCAATTATGAATCTCGATTCTAGTTTGAGTTTTCTAGCAACATCATCTAATGTTCCTTTCCATGCAAAAAAAGTTATAACAGCTAATTTGTAACAACTACTTTTATTCTTCTCACTATCTGTAACTCCTCTTGTGAATAATCAAGAGAGTAGTTATTGTTTTATCTTTCTATTATCTCTATTAATTTAATTCACAAAAATTTTCATTGTATGAGAGCAACATCAATCTCTCTTTTATTCTCTTTCTTGTTCACAAAAATGCTATTAGTTACCGTGGAATGTGAAATAACATAACAATTCCAGTTGAAGACATAACAAACCACAATGGAAAAGCTATTGCAAAAGCTGATCAAAGTGGTTCCAACAATACAAAAGAAAAATGTTCCAAGAGGATCAAATGGTATTCTCTATTCTCAAAAGCTTCCTTCACCCAACAATATTATTCTCATATATTATTTCTAAAACTGCCAAGGAATAATGACACACCTTGTAAGGTGTGTATGAAATGGGTCCAACTTGAGCAAAGTTTTTAAAATCAAGCAGAATTTGTGTAATCTCCAGCAAGAAGATTAAATGTTTAAATTCATTTTGTTTTATTAAAATCATTGTGGAATGAATTGTACAAATTACATTCGCATACCAGTAATCCTATGGAGCTTGCAAAGAGGGACGAGGAAGAAAAAATATTATGCCTTTTGTCATCTCTCAACAACTCGTTCAAAGATATAATCCATCACCTCTTTGCGTATTGACAAAGTGGCCAACTCTAACTAAAGTGTACACAATGATACAAAAAGAAGGAACTAAAACATTGTTCAAAAGAGGGCAAAGTGCATTCCAGTTGGAACATTACACCAAAAACATCAACACATTTAAGAAAGAAAGCCTTCACGGTGTGAATTCTAAAAAACACAAAGGCACTCAAAAGATCATTGTTGGTTTTTGCATCCTCATCTAAAAAATAACAAAAGAAAGGAAACAACAAAGCAAACATCTAATCAAGCAATCAATCCTGAGCATTTCAAAATATCTGATCTTAAACAACGTATAAAAGTGTTTCAAACTAGTGGCCAAGTTTTTTCAAGACTCAAATAATGTTTTGATGTCATATTTTAAAAACCATATTATTGTTGATTCTAGAGAAACTAATCATATAACCAAGAAAGTAATTTGATTTATAATATGAAGCCATCTAATGGAATGTTTTCATATAAAAGGTATAGGTGATATAAGAATATTTGATCGAAACACAACTCCTCTTTGTGTCTCTAAGTTCTTTAATGATTAATTATCATTCATAAATTAACAAAGGAATTAATTTTCTTGTGTATTTTGTTCCTAATAATTTTTGGCTTGAGGATATTAGAAGAAAGCAAGTGATAGGAGGATGATCTCTCAAGAAAGGTCTCTACATCTGTAATTCTCTTGATCGGAACCATGATTTTGTTTCACAACCTAGTTTAGTTTCAGATTATATTTTATGTTCTATGTGGCATACTAGACTAAGGGACCATCATTATATGGCTCTAAATCTTTTAATTCCAACAATTAAGTTTGATCAAGCAAAATGAGACGCTTGTATTCTAGGGGGCATTGTCAAAGCATTTTTCAGGATTCAAAAAATATTTATAACAAGGGTTTTGCACTTATTCATTCTAATGTTTGGGTTGCACCTTGTCTTACAAAAGAAATAATTTATTACATTCATTCATGAAAAATCATATTACACTTCGGCTATATCTACTCTAAAAAATGTTGTATTTGATGTGTTCTCTAAGTTTCAGCAGTATGTTTCCACACAATTTGATTGAAAAGCGAAGTGCTTCCGCGCAAACAATGGGGAATATTCATATAGTCAATTGAATAAATATCTTAACAAGTATGGAATAATTCATGAAACATCTTTTTCATACACCCCACTATAAAATTGTGAAGAAGGATGTAAAAATAAACATCTAATGGAAGTGGCTAGGACAATAATGTGCTCTAAACATGTACCACTTTTTTTGGATGTGGTTATCACCACGTGTCTAAAGAAACTGAACACCTTCAGCAATATGAATCAGCTGACACAGAACAAGGAGGTGATGCAGAGGAAATAGAGAATGCACACTGGGAGGATCAAGTTGCAGAAACGGATGTTAGGACGAGGTGGAAGCTGTCAGAAAGTGCAGCACACTGAAGTGGAGAGAAGGAGAAGAAAGGGAGGGGAATCTGCGGGTAACGATCGAATGCTAGGAGAGGTATAGACACAACATACTCTAGCCATGTTATAAGGACATGCTTTTGTACCTAAAATAGCAATGTATGGAACACTATCTGTACTAGCATTAAAATCTCCTATTTTGTAATGGTTTTCAAGACCATATATTATGTAATTGTCTTGTGAATGAAAGAAAGTGAGACGTATTATTCGGAAACAAAACACCAAAACATTTTCCATTCATTTTCCTTTCAAGAGCAACTTACGATTCTTGCATACTGATACAAGAACACCTAAACCAGTTTTTACCTTTTCTTGTTTGCACCAGAACATGGAGACTAAGGTTGAGGGCTTAATTTCGCAGCTTATGGCTGTTGGAGCCCTCTGATTACAACAATGGTATCAGAGCCTTGCCGGTTCTCAAGACCGTGAGGAAGCACAAGAGCACTAGACACAACATAAAAGAGGCACTAGAAGTTGAACGAGAAGCAGCACAAAACAGAAAAATTTTAGAAATATGAAGATGCAGAATCAAACTTCTTTACCCGTTTTTTATAGGAAGAACTACAATCTTTCGGTAATCAAAATCAAAGCTAACCTTAGATTTAAAAGCTTGTGGAAAGTTGTGAATGAAGGTATACCGGAGATACCTGCATTAGGTATTGAAACAACAGAAGAATTGAGGCACAGAAGGATTGCAGAATGGGAGGAGTTGGAGGCTAGGCATCAGAAGGCGTTACAACTGATCGACAATGTCGTCTCAGAGGACATCTTCAGTGCACACTTATCCATCTGTGATACCTCCAAGAAGGCATGGGATACACTAAAAGGAAGGTTCCAAGGGGACCCTAAAGCAACAATGATAAAATTGCAGAGGTTAAGAGCCAACTACTATAATCTGAAACAAGGTGATAAGGAGAGTATCAAGGAGCTTGCAAATAAGGTTACTGAGTTAGGGAATGAAATGAGGGCTAACGGTGATGAGGTTAAGGAAGATACCCTAGTCTCAAAGATCTTATGTTCGTTGCAAGAGAGGTTTGACCCCTATGTGGGAGTTGTTGAACAGAAAAAGGTTTTAGCCACCTTGACTATTGGTGAAATAGTAATTGTGTTGCAGTCTCAAGAATCAAGACTTGATGACAGGAATATAGGGAGTTTAGAAGGAGCCTTCCAAGCTAAAGCTAAGGGGTTTAAGGCTGGACAAAAGACAGAAACCAGCAAAAGGAATTTCAGCAAACCAGATAAAAAATTTAAAGGAAAGAAGTGGTGCAGAATATGCAAGAAGGACAACCATACTAAGTCCCAATGCTACTTCAAAAACAAACAAGAGAGGTCTGAAGGTTCTAAGACTTTTAAGACTAAAAAAGAATGTTACACATGCGGAAAGCCTGGCCACTTTTCCAGAGATTGCAGGTTCAAAAGACCTGGATCACATCAAGCTGAGGTGAATAGAGAGGAGCCGGATGAAGACAAATTTTTGTTCACTACAACTCATGTAGCAAACCAGAATTTTGATAATGATGTGTGGCTCATAGATAGTGGAGCAACAAACCACATGACACGAGAAGAAAGATACTTTACCACCCTAGACAGAAATTTCAAGGTTCCTATAAGGGTTGGTAATGGAGCAACTTGGTGACTGAAAGGTAAAGGAGATATTGAGGCTGTAACTAAGAAGGGCAAGAGAACAATCAGGGAGGTTTTCTTGGTTCCTAGCTTAGACAAAAATCTTCTGAGTGTACCTCAGATGGTGAGGAACGGATATTATATGGAATTTACAGAAGCTAAGTGCATTATAAGGGATAAGAATGGTGGCAAGGTAGCTGAAGTGCCAATGATCAAGAAGGCTTACCCTCTGAAATGGACCTTAGCAGCAGATGGAGCAAACATGGCTAATTAGACAGATGTTTCTGATTTGTGGCATAGGCGTTTTGGGCATTCAGGTTTACACAACTTTCAGAAGATGCAGACCAGAGACATGGTCAAGGGACTGCCTAAATTCAAAGTGATTAAAGAAGTGTTTGAGGCATGTGTTCAAGGGAAACAAACCAGAGAGGAGTTTCTTAAGGAATCTGAAGCAAAGTCCAAGGAGATACTGGACCTTATCCACACTGATCTGTATGGTCCTACGCAGACTCCATCAATTGATGGAAGTCTGTACATCCCCACACTGACGGATGACTGTTTAAACATGTTGTGGGTTTACTTTGTGAGACTCAAATAAGACGTGTTCAACACCTTCAAGAAGTTTAGTACTCTGGTGGAAAATCAGATTGGGAAGAAAATTATAAAGATAAGGTGTGATATAGGAGGGGAGTTCAACACTAAGGATTTCAATGAGTTTCTAAAGGAACATGGAGTGCAACGAAGCTTAGTGTTGCTTACTCTCCACAGCAGAACGATGTAGCAGAAAGGAGAAACATAACCCTCCTAGACATGACCAGGAGCATGTTGAAGGATAAGGGGTTATCAAAAAGATTTTGGGCTGAGGGAGTGTTCACTTCAGGCTATCTTCAGAATAGAATGCCAACAAGAGCATTGAAGGACAAAACACCTTTGGAAGTCTGGAGTGGCACAAACCTTTTGTGAGCCATCTCCATGTGTTTGGGTGTCTCTGTCATGTGATGATACCATCACAACACTGAAGGAAGCTGGATGCAAGGTCTGAGAAGGCAATTTTTGTTGGTTACAACAACATGTGCAAGGGTATAGGGTGTATAAACTCAGCTCAGGCAAGGTGGATGTAGAAAGGGATGTGGTGTTTGAAGAAAACAAAGGTTAGAATTGGGATACACAAACTGAAACTAGAGAGCAGTTTGTAATGCTGTGGAAGACACACAACAAATTCATTATGTGCCAGCAACACTACAACCTGGACAGAGTTCTGGAGGGAGTGGGGGAGCACCTCAATTCTCACTTATTCCTTTTAGACTCAATCAGACATAATTAGGAAGCAGAGAAGCAGATGAACCAGTGGAAGTTCCTCAAGACTGGTTCATAGAATGAGAAGATTGACTGATGTTTATGAAGATGCTGAGCCGAGAAATGAGGAAACATATAAGGCGTATTAGAGGTGTTATCTCACAGTGGACGAACCCAACTCATTTGACGAAGCTGTGACTGAGAAGGGATGGAGAGATGCCATGGACATTGAGATGGAAATGATTAACAAGAATGGCACCTGGGAGCTCATTGATTTATATGAAAACCAGAAGGTAATCAGTATCAAGTGTATTTACAAGGTGAAGATTGATTCACTCAAACTTATGAAGTGATGAAGCATTGATAGGAGAGTTCAAGAACAAGTTGGATCATACTTTTGAGATGAGTGATTTGGGGAGGCTGAAATATTTCCTTGGATTTGAAGTGAGCTATATGCAGGAGGAAGTATTTTTATGCCGGGCCAAGTATGCCCAGGAGTTGTTGAACATGTTTGGTATGCAAAACTCAAAAGGTGTAAGTACTCCACTTACACCTTATGGGAAGAATGCAGAAGATGGTGATGAACTCAGCAACCCCACAAAATACAGGAGCATGGTAGGAGGGTTGCTGTATTTGGCAGTCACAAAGCCGGACCTATCATTCTCAGTTTCCTTTCTATCAAGGAACAATGCAAAACCTATTGAAAGAAGTCTACAAGAGGCCAAACAAGTGTTGAGTTATCTGTCTGAAATCAAAGATTATGGCCTTATGTTCCGAAGTGTGGAAGCAACTATTTTGGTAGGTTATACAGATGCTGATCTTACTGGAAGTGCATGTGATTCAAGGAGCACGACTGGGTTTTGTTTCAATATTGGAAGTGCTATGTTTACATGGTCTACTAAAAAAACAAAGTATCATTGCCCAATCAACTATAGAGGCTGAGTACATAGACTTATGTGCTGCCACAAATCACATAGTTTGGTTGAAAAGGATGTTGGAGGAATTAGGATATGATATGAGCAAGAGTGTTGTGATTCATAGTGACAGCACCTCAGCCATTGCCATAGGGAAGAACCCAGTTGATCATAAACGGACAAAGCACATTTAAATTAAATTCATGTGGTGTTATTCAGTTGAAGCACATTCTAGGGGAAGAGAAACTTGCAGATATCCTAACTAAGTCACTAGGCACTAAAAGATTCAAGGAGCTCAAGAGGAAGTTTGGTGTTGTGCCGAAGATTCTTAGGATGGAGAATGAAGAAGCTGAGCACCTTCAGCAACATGAACTAGCTGACACAGAACAAGGAGGTGATGCAGAGGAAACAAAGGATGCACACTAGGAGGATCAAGTTGCAGAAACAAATGCTAGGACGAGGTGGGAGCTGTCTGAAAGTGCAGCACGCTGAAGTGGAAAGAAGGAGAATAAAGGGAGGGGAATCTGCTGGTAACGGTCGAATTTGAGAAGAGGCATAGACACAACAGAATCTAGCCATGTCATAAGGACATGCTTTTGTACCTAAAATAGCAATGTATGGAACACTATCTGTACTAGCATTAAAATATTCCTATTTTCTAATGGTTTTCAAGACCATATATTATGTAGTCGTTTTGTGAATGAAAGAAACTGAGACGTATTATTCAGAAACAAAAACACCAAAACATTTTTCATTCACTTTTCCTTTCAAGAGCAACTTACGATTCTTGCATACTGATATAAGAACACCTAAACCAATTTTTACCTTTTCTTGTTTGCACCAGAACGTGGAGACTAAGGTTGAGGGCTTAATTTCGCAGCTTATGGCTGTTGGAACCCTCTGATTATAACAGTGTCATCTCTTCAATAGGCTGCATACAAAATGCTTGTATGTTGCTTCCACATCTGAGGTATTAAAAAATACCAAATGTGATATTAATTATCTATTTGTATTGGTGATCCTGGTTATGTTTTTGTTGCAGAAGGAAATAAATAAACTTGAACAAAATATTCGTAAGTGCATGTTCATGAGAGACTCATAACACAAAAGGATACAAATGCTACCATAATGAAAGCAACCGAATTCATGTTTCAAGAAATGTGAAACTCGACGAAGAAAAAGGGTATTTCGACAAAGAAAACTCGAAGGATCTTGAAAACTTTACTATATTCTCAGATATAAATATATCTCTCAAGACTATTATACATAAGCACTAACAATCATATGTGAGGAATTAATGGCTCTCAAAGCAAATCCAATGTCGAGAAAGAATCATTAGAAACTCAAAGTAATAATGCAACTTATGATTCTGTTCATTATGATCAAACATTTGATATTGAGCAAGAAAATGTCATGATCTAAATAGAAGTGATTTTTAGAGTATTCTTGAGGACAAAATACCTGTGAATGATTAAGCTCACAAAGAAGAAAATGGAAGACAACGAGAACTCAAGATCACTCTTAAGCACCACTTTGGAGGAGCACTCAACTAAAGTTTCCGGTCTCGGAATGCAAGCATACGAGGGTTTATTATAATTATCTTGTTGTTGCTTATCCCATTCAAGATTATTATAGTATTTCTCATCTTTCTATTGATCATTAAACTTTATTTAGAAAACTTTATTAGTAACATCAGCAAAAAACATACCGAGACGAAAGGCAAAAAAGAATCATAGGAAGCGATGGCTGAGGACATTAATTTTCTTGAAAAGAATAAAATGTGGGTTGTAGTTTCTCTTCCATATGGGAACAACGTGTTGATTGCAACTGGTCTTCAAACTAATGTACCATAGCAATGGATATATAGAAAGATACATATAGCTAGACTCTTACAAAATTGTTCACACAAACCTATGAAGAAAACTATATTAACCATTTGCCTTCATTATAAAATTTCATGATCAGAACGAGGCCTTTGATAAAACACATCATATGAGGGCTAATCAAGAGGGCGGGGTGATCATTTTGTTTTTCTTTTCTTTTTTTTTTTGTTCTTTCTACTAATTCTTTTTTTGTCCTTCGTAGGTGCATGACCCGATCTCAAGGTAATTCGAGCTTACATCGAATCGGCTCTGAGATCGAGAGAACAATTAGACAGTGAAAAAAGGGAAAGAAAGAAAAAAGAGTAGACCCGACCGATCTACGAGCGATGGACAACCAAAACGATATATTGGACGATCTTGGACAGCCGCAATTACCCATGGATAATGTGGCACAATTACAGCAACCGCAGGCTCCTCCACCACGTCAGTTTCTTATTATGTGGTGTCGAACATGAGTAACGTCCAAACCGCAATAAGGACATCCGCTGTTGCTAGGGAACAATTTGAGATTAAGCCCCCGATGATCAGCATGTTATATCAAAAGCAATTTATGGGCGGAAATCACGAAGATCTTCATCAACACCTACGAGACTTTCTAGAGCTTTCAAACACATTCAAGATACATGGAGTCTCGGAAGATGCGATTTTGTTGTGTCTCTTCCCTATCTCAATTGGGGACGAGCAAAGATATGACTGCAATCTCTTCCCATTGGTTCGATTAGTACTTGGGACCAGCTTTGCACATTATTCCTATCACGGTACTTTCCTCCGAGTAAGACGATTAGAATGAGGGGAGAAATAACGATGTTTAGATGCCGAGAGGGGGAGACATTATTTGAAACGTAGGGAAGATTCAGAGATCTTTTACAAATGTGCCCACATCATGGTCTAGAGGAGTGACACGTGGCTTACCAATGCACAATGCAAGAAGGCATGGAACAAATGAACTATGCCCAGCAGCAAGGCAACACGCAATTCGGGAACATCTACAATCCGAATTGGAGGAATCACCCAAATCTTTCATATCGAACGACCCAAACGGTGAAGTATTCGGGATTTTAACAAAAGCAGCAGTTGTATCAGCAACCGCAGCAATTCCAGCAAGCTCAAGAATCTCCTCAACCTCCTCAAGCTCCTTCGTCAAACCTTGAGGCGGTGATGCTTGAATTTATCAAGGAGCAAAGGCAACATCAAGACATCATCAAGGAGTAACAATCACTTCAAGCTAAATTCAACGCGGAAATGGGGGCTGCGATCAAGGAGCTCAAAACTCAAATGGAATCCTTGATCAAGCATGTGAAGATCCTTGAAAATTTCATTTCATAACAAGCTGCCTCATCCACTCGGAATCCCGGAATGCTACCTGAAAAGCCTGACCCAAACCCTAGAGCGTACGTAAACATCATCACTTTGTACAGCGAGGATATGATTGAGAACCCACCCTCCAAAGCACAAAAGAACGTTGCTGGAAATTCGGTGGACAAAGGAAAGGGCAGAATCGCGATCATGGAAGGGCTTGAGCCAGATTTGGAAAAGACGTATGTTGCTCCACCAGCGTACGTACCTCTTATACCATTTCCTGAACGCTCGGTAAACATCAAGAATCAAGAAAATGTGAGCAAATTCTTCCATGGCCTCAAGAAGGTCGACATCAACATGCCGTTCATGGAAGCCCTCCGAAAGATGCCTAATCGCGCAAATTTCCTCAAGGAGGTTCCTTCCAAGGAGAAGCGTATCAAAGAGAGTGAGACAGTAGCATTAACCGAGGAATGCGATGCCATTCTCCAAAACGAGCTTCCCTCGAAGTTGAAGGACCGCGGAAGCTTCCCCATTCTATGCACCATAGGAAACATCGACATCGATAAAGCTTTGTGTGATAAACTTCGGAGATCTCAAACCTACAAAGATGTGTCTACGACTAGCGGATCGTTAGGTAAGGTCTCCGGTGGGAATTGTTGAAAATATTCCCACCAAAGTAGGTAATCTTTGCATTCTCGATGACTTTGTTGTACTCGATATTGAAGAAGATGCTAGGGTGCCTATAATTCTTGGTAGACCATTCTTAGCTACTGCAGGTGCAATGATAGATGTACAACAAGGGAAGCTCTCTCTACGTGTCGGTGACAAAAAGATTGAATTAACTTGTCCAGCTCAACGAACTGCCCTTCCTTTAAGGAGTCGTGTTGTAGGATGGATTTGTTGAATGACTTGGGGAATGACACGCTCAATCGAGTAAGTATTTCTGATCCTCTCGAGAGATGCTTGAAGAAAGTTTGTAGGAATGCAAGACACACGGATGAAGAAGCTGAGCTCTACACAAAATTCATGAGTGCCATTGACGCAATGCAAGATGCCCAACATGAGGACACACCACATGAAAAATGCTCACTGATTTTGCAGTAAAGAAGGCGTCTAGGTTTCAGCTCGAATATCTTCTTTCTTCTTTTCAGCATGAGATGCGAAAGCCACCCATTTGTCTCAAGAAGCATAGAAGAGTGAGCCTTTCATTGTGATGATCTGGATGCTTAAGGAGGACAGCCGCGAACCCTCCATCGACGATCAAAGGAGGCAGAATCAAAGTTTGAAAGAGAAAGGAACAACGACGGTAATGCACAATGAGAAAGACGATCGCACTGAAGGATGGCACGACGCAAAGATCCTACCTCATGACTTTCCCACGTGACTTGGTTCTACTATGTAATTCTCATCTTAAGCTTTTCCCGGGCAAACTACGGTCCCATTGGTCTTGTCCTTTTCAGGTACGAGAGGTGTTCACACATGGAGCAGTAGAACTATGGAGCGAGTCGAGCGGAACATCCGAAGCAAATGGGCATCGCCTAAAGATATATCAAGTTTCTCAACCGATCAAAAGAAAAAACTCTGTCTCCTGATTCGATCCACCCATAGCGAGCACATGAAGTATGGAGACATCAAGCTCAACGACGTTAAACAAGCGCTTTCTGGGAGACAACCTAACATTTAGTTTTCTCTGGTTTCGTAGTCGCGGACTTGGTTTATTTAAAAAACACATAAAAAACATAAAAAACAAAAGAAGGACCTACAACCGTTGACTTCACCTTTCCTATCCTCCATCGGAGCTTCACGTCGAGAACGTCATTCAATTCATGTCTGGGGGAGTAGCTCACATTTGTGAGGTGATTTTGTTTCGTTTTCTTTTGTTTTTCTCTTTTATTTCGTAGTTCCTAGGTTAGTTTTATGTTGTTTTTGTTTTCATGAGTTAGAGTCATCCCAGGCACTTTTCCAGTGCCATGTTTTGGGATGAACCTTGAACCTAGGTTGCTTAATAAGTTGGCCTTTTCCGTGATATCTTGCATATTAGAGCTTATTAGTCGATTGAGGAGCGAGTAGGTCGTAAGTCTTTGGGAATCCTAGTGTTACTTATAGGAAGTTTAGAAGAGGTTGCTAGGTTAGTTTCTTCTTCATTCTCTCTATCCAAATTATGATACTTCATGATGCTTTCCTTCTTTTTCACGAGGATAATTTGATCGTATGAATTGAGCTTGTTTTGCAGAAAAAGAGCGCACATTAACACTCTGCTATCAATATAAATAGTACCTAAAAGCATGATATAAAATCAATATGAGTGCATCAACCTTGACACTTTTCCAATGGTTCGGGTCTAAGTGGTGGGTTGGCAATCATCTTTTTACGTCCTAAGAGCAAGGCGCATAAAAATGCCATCTACTCCGTTGCACTCTTAAATGAGATGCAAGAGTATACCGTCATCGATAGCTTGGGTCTAAGTAAAGGTTGAATCCCTTCAAATCCGACGTCCTAGAAGTGTAATGTGTTCGCATATCAATAAAAGAAGAATAAACAAAAATGGAATAAAGAAATAAAGAAGCTCGTAAATAAAACAAGTATCCTCTTTGATACTATGTTTAGCATTTGTTTGAAGTTTCGTTCAGTAGGGAGAGTTGCGGTTTCTCGCTTAGCTTGTCTTTTATTAGATTTTCTATAGGTATCCATTGTGAACCTAGGATGAAGACTGAAAGTTATTAGGCTGAATTTGCTCAAACTTGTTTGTTGATCGATTAGGTTTGCTTTAGCGGTGTTTCTAGGGAAAGGGAAACTGATAACGTCTATTTTGTTATAGTATTTTAATTCATTTTCATACTTAGTTTAATCATTCATTTAGACTTTACCGAGCATTAAGCATCATTTAGTCCTCTCCTAGCGCTTTCTCATGTTATTGCAGGAAATGAAATAGTCAGATATCAACAAGTAAATGAAGCACAACAAAGCAAAACAACTCTCCTATCAGATATGCACGTTCAGCATCCAAAGAGTTATAGACCGGAGAAGAGAAATGGAAGCAATGGCCGCTTACAAAAATGGAAACAATGTTCGCTTACAAAATTGGAAACTTTCGGTTGCTGGAAAAAAAATAAGAAGAGCACGGTTGGAACATGAAAAGGAAACATGGTTTATATAAACTATAAGAAAGTTGCAGGAACAAAATATAAACTTCCAATCGCCTACACAAAAATGGAAAGACAGCCGCCTACACAAGAATTGGAAACTGCAACCGTTGGAGATAGAAAATGGAAAGGCTGCTGGAACAATAAATAGGAAGACATGGATGATGTGGTGAAATTCAAGTAATAATATTTCCTAGACCACTTCACCGCAAGTATACCGTTCGTGTAGTACCAGGGTCGAACTCTAGGGACTAATGCAACCAATCCTAAGAATATCACTAAACTAAGAAGGTGAGAAGTAGATGATGGCGTGGTGTGAAATGTATAAAACACTAAACTAAATGGTAGCAACGATAGAGGGTTGTGGAAGTCTTGACGATAAAGAACACTACGGGTGTCGGGATACCGGGAATCGCATGGATGTAACAACTAAAGATCATAAACCTATCGAATTATCTTGATAACGGGAAATTCATGCTCTAAGATGAGGAGTGATTTTGCCGAGCCTAAACCTCCTAACCATAAGTACGTGCAACCCTACCTTCCAGCAGCGATTAACCCATACTATGGCAGCATTACGAGCGCAATCCTAATTCCTAAGTCGATTAACCGACCGATCAGATTCTCATTAATCGAACTTAACCTACAATTCAACGGCTCCAAATTCGTACTTTAACATTCCAGCAAAATAAGAATCCTATGTTACTGAGCGGGCAACACTAGTATAGACGTTACAATGTTGATTATAGGACCGAATATCAAGACAAACACGATAGATCTAAGCATTAACGCATAAATTTGTGCATCCGTTACAAAACCGATATCCCTAACCCATAGTTGGGAATCTACTCACTCATGGAGTTTACTGATAAAAAAGATGACATAACTCTAAACATGATAAACCCTAGGAAACTCGATGCCTCGATCTTCCCTATTGTGTTACCGATGTGTGGATTGATGCTTCTCTCCTTTTCCAGCGTCTCCCAAGCCTTTCCTGATGATTTCAAAGCCTTTCCTTGCCCTAGCCGTCGGCCCCTTGCGTCTGGATCTGTCCTATTGTTTTAATTTGCTCGTTCAAACTGTAGATTTAGATTGTTGCGAAAAAGGCGGCCCGCTCGGGTACACGTTTTACCCGGTCGTGCTGAGGCATGCCCGATCGTGTAGAGTGCTGAGCCCAATCGGGCAATGCTTCCCGATCGCATGGTTGAACAGCCCGAGTCGTGCAAACTCTCGGGGATTTTCAGGGCTAATTAACCCCCGACCGGGTACCATGTTGCGCCCGAGCGGGTATTGTCACCCGATCATGTTGTCATTGTGCTCGGGTCGTGCAAGGTGTTGTAATTAAACCCCGTAGCTTTTACCCGAGCGGGTAGACCTCAGTGCCCGAGCGGGCACTCTTCAATTCATGATTTTGCTCTTTTCCGCTCGATGCTCGGGTGTTCCTTTGGGTTCCGTGGCTTGATTTTGGCTCCGAGTGAATTGTATCTTCAATTTGAGTGGTTTGATTCAGGAATTCGCCTTTTTACGCTCGTTTAGACCTTGTCGCCTTAAAAACTAAAAACCAACAAAATGGGCGTATATAAAGAATAATCGTATCGGAAATGTAACTCGTGCTATCAAATATATACAAAAATGATACGAATACCTAACCTAAAACTGATACACTCTAACCCTTAGGACGTAGAACATCGCCTCAACCCACCACTTAGACCCGAACCATCGATCATCAATGTACTCATGTCAATGCTAACTCAAAATAGTCAGAACTTATCCTAGATGACAGCGGAGTATAAGCGTGTGACATCTAATAACTATGAACGGTAAAGATATATCAAATAAGCAAAGGCTAGACGGTATACACGGAGATATGGCTACTTGGTACTGAAATCTAAGAGGTGAATTCAACTATCGATCATGGCTTCAAACACAACTACTCGACTAATCGGTATCCAAAAGGCTTCTAAACAAACCTAGACTATTGTTCACGATTCGACAAGGTCGCAAAAATTGTCTAAAGCTCGAAAATTTGTACTATGTATCCATCTATTATTCCAAATCCTAATCCTAATCCTAATCGCAAATATGTCGCTCATAAAAAATTCGTATCACTCAAAAGAGTACCCCCAGACCTGAACAAAACATAGTCCCGGTGTTCGAGATCTATGAGGGATACCCGCATGCCAAAACTCAAGAAAATATAAAAAGAATAAGAGCGAATACACTTGGTGTGTTTAGCTTTTTCAAATTTGTGTTACATCCGGATTTGTGATACTCTCTTGCTCTAATGCGGGTGTTATCATGAAGGACCTGAGATATAAGTCATTCAACGCAAAAGATAGAGAAGATAATACTAAATCAATAAGTCTGAAAGAGCGTACATAAGCGCAAAAACTACAAAGAAGAAATAAGAAAAAATAGTCCATAAAACAAGAAATAGAAAAATAAAGAAAAAGGAAAAAGGAAGAAGGTGGGCCTAATCCTCTTCCTCTCCACCGCGAGTGGCTGGAGGGTCTGCTGGCTCCGCGGGTGCCCCTTCCCTAGGTGGGAAGTAGAAAGACTGTAGCTCGTATGGGATGTGCGGGCGGTACGAAATAGCGCCAGTATGGTAATCCTGCGGGATCGGCACGTACGGCTCCTGATAGTGCTGCATGCTGAGCTGCTGGAATATACGAACGGACTCCGTGAGGTAGTACGTGTGCTTTATGGACTGCTCCTGAAACTGCTGCTGCTCCGCATATCTTGCATCCTCAATGTCGTGCCTCGCCGCCTCAATGTCGTACCTCTGCTCTGCCATGTAAGACTGATATCTAGTCTCCTCCGCAACATACCTGAGAACGTCAGAGACACCTTCCATGGAAGGGAAGTCAGAGCGATGATGAGGGTACTCTAGGCGGGTACGGGAGTGTGTGGCGCGTCGGCGGCGCTGCCTAGACATCGAAGGTCCTAGTGCAGCGGCTGGAGGTGGATCTATCTCACCTAGTCATGGGCCGATGTGTCCGATGGATGGGTCAATCCTGAATCGAGAGCCCTCCTCGTCCAATCCTGGCATCTGAATCTCGTGTAGGTCAAATTCCTGGTTTCGACCGTGTTCGTCCTTATAGCTCCATATTACTCTGTACCTCTCGATCGTTATTGCCCTTCGATTGTGCAATTTCTGAAGGTTCAGCTCGGGCTCTTCATTGATCTTGTCCTCTGTCAGGATGCCAAGGTTGATTCCGACGCTGCGTGCTATCATCGTGACAATCCCACCACACATGATATTCGTGTCCGTGCTACATTTCTCGGTGGCGATGTCGTGGAAATGCCGCATGACTAGCGACGCCAAGTCGACGTCTAGAATGTCCCACTCATCCTCAGCGAAGCCTGTGCTTATCACCCGCCTAAGGTATGCCAACTCCGTATGGTTGACTCCGCCTTGTGCTCCTTTTCCTAGTATGGAAGAGACTAGGAAGTAATGGAAATACCTTAGGGCTGGGTGGCGTATGTGACTGGCTTTCGACCTCGTCGAGTATTCACCATAAGCAATCTGGGTCCAGAATTGCGCTTGACGGCTCCGGTTGTGCTCGGGCATCTTCGTGAAGTTGCAATGCGGAGCATCAAGTATGATCGCGAATTGTCGCGCGATGAGCTGGTAGTTCTATCCCAGCAGACGGAACTCCATTAATGCTCTCTCCCGATCTCCGGAGTCAGGGAAGAAGGCCGTGTAAGACGTGAAGAATTCCGCGGTGAGGTTGCGGTAGGTGTACTCCTGCGTGTCCCTCAATCTCGTCCATCCCAAAGTGTTGAAGATGGCGTCGTTGTGCTCCTCGATGTGGAGGGAACTCATAGCTTTCGAGGATAGGAAGCGGGATGGGAATATCCGCGGTTGTAGCTCGGTGAATCTTGATTTCTGACCGGACAAGAAGGTTGTCGCCCGGTAGTTGTATTGCTGGTGGAACGTAATTATCGGCATGTAAGGCGTTAGTTCCGTGATGGCATCCGACTTTGCTGGCCATCCGTGTTCTGGATCATAGGCATCAAATCGGCGTTTCTTTGAGCTTTGGAAGATCTTCGGGGCCATATGCAAAAGAAACGAAGAAAAAAATAAGCATTAGTCACCGTTTTGCAGGATGCCCGATCGAGTATAGGGTCCTGCCTGCTCGGGCTCAAATTCAATCAAAATGCCCTGTAGGTACCGCCCGACTCGGGCAAAACTATTCCCCAATCGAGTTCAAAATCAGGACACCCGACCGGGTTCTAAACCTAGCCCGATCGGGTTGAATTGCGAAATCGCGTTATCCAGTTCGCCTTCCATGGCTCAATCCACAATTTTACCTTTGATGTTCTCTAACCAGGCCTAAATCTAGTCCATAGCACTCCAAATCACAGAATATTGGATAAATATACCTGGAATCCGAGAGGAATTGAAAGATTTTTTACATTTTTCGAGAGAGAGGAGGGAGAGGGTATTTCGACTAACCGAGGGTCGACTGGCGACGATGGTGAACGGCGGCGGCGTACGAGCGACTCCGGCGGATGAGTTGCGGCGTGAAGGTTTGCAATTTGTAGGAGCACGCTCGGGTAGTGATTTCTGAAGTGAGAATGGCCGCTCGGGTTACTCAAAATAAAATTTACATGTGCTGAAGATTTACGGTGCCCGCTCGGGTCCTCCGAAGTCGCCCGATCGGGCGTCGTTCATTTTTGACCTACCCGCTCGGGTGGAGATGTCTGCCCGACCGGGCATTGCTGCAAAAAAAGAAAAATAAGAACGAGGAAAACAAGTGCAGCAAAAATCAATAAGATCATTAAATTCCTAAGTCCTAAAAAAATTGTCTAAGTTCTAAAACAAAGAGTTCAAGAATATAGAAATAAAATGAAAATGATGAACGGATATGGGGCTCGGGTTTCCTCCCGAGAAGCGCTTGGTTACGGTCTTTAGCTTGACCCTAGTGTCTTCATACGCGTGTGATGTCAGAAAGAGGAGGTATGCCTCTTCCGTCTTCTAGCTGATCAACATGACGTGGCTCGAACCCTGGAGGGTTTTTGACTTGCGATCCTTGGTTCTTCTCGTCCGATCCCTAAATGAATCTTCCCTAAATGAATCACTTGCCCCCGTGAGTGGTGCACGAGTCGGGCTGTGAGGTCGCCCGGGCGGGTTCCTATCCAGTTCTTTCGCCCGATCGGGATCATGCACCCACCCGCTCGGGTGGCCAATTGCACCATTTACCCCTATAGGTCCTACCAGAGTCGGGCTGTGTGGCTGCCCGATCGGGTCTCCTAAAATTGGGACTACCCACGCGGGTAAGGTATGTTGCCCGCTCGGGTTACTCCTCTGCTGAGGGATTTTTGACTTCTCCTTGAATTGCGTGGATGCATCGGCATCGTGGAGTGGCTGAAATTGGCTCCCGGTGCACTCGGATAGTGGTATCTCCACGGGATGGACGTCACGATGTTCACGTTCAATTTTCTCCGTTGGTGCATCCGTCGTGGTAACGTGCATTACGGGTTCGGTCATATATAGCTTCTTCAATGCCTCGTCGAGTTTGAACTCGATAGACTCGTCCCCGAATTTCATCACTAGCCTGCCTTCAATGCAATAGATGACCATTTTTGTCGTGTTAAGGAATGGTCTTCCCAAAATGACGGGGATCTTCGGATTGATCTCCATGTCCACAACAACGAAATCCACGGGGAACCAGAATTCTCCCACTTGTACAGCTACGCTCGTTAATATACCCACGGGACTCCGTACGGATTGATCAGCTAAGGTGATTTGCATGCGCGTGGGTTGAAGATCTCCTACTCTATTGAGCTTCTCAACAAGGGATAATGGTAGCAAGCTCACACTCGCACTTTTCTCCTCTTGATGCATCAATTGGAGCATAGAAAGAATTTCAGAATCACCTGAAGATTGTGCGCGAGGCTGATATCCGTAGTCTTGGCCACTTCCTCTCGGCTGGAAACCTTGATTCTGGTTTCTTGCCATTATCGGCGGTTGGAAATCCTGCGAGTTTGCTACATTGCTCGTGTTGCCATAAGAGAGGTTGGGATGGCACTTGATGTAATTTTGCTGGTAAGCCCGTTTACCGATGTAGTTCACTTACTCCATCCCTTGGCCTACGCATGCGTCATGTTTGTCCACATGGAGTCCTGCTAACATCCTATGTATCTCGCCAAGTTGCTGCTTCAAGTCGGTTAATTTCGGGTTGGCGATGCCTAGCTCATTCACTTCCGCTTTTGATGGGTAATCGCGGTTGTATTCCCCTACCTTCTTGCCTCCTTCCCTCGCCATGCTCTCGATCAAGTTCTCGAGCTAATTAAATGTAAGGTTGCTGAGGGAACCACCACCCGCTGCCACGATCATGAATCGGGTGGTTTCTTGGAGACCTTGGATAAAGCTCGTGATAAGATATTTCTTATCCATCCCATGATGTGGGCATATCCGCTGGTAGTTCTTAAATCGCTCCCATGCATCGTGTAGTGTCTCGCCTCTTTCTTTTAGGAAAGAATTTATGCGACTCTTGGCGAGAAGCGTTCTATGATCCGGAAAGAATTGTTGCATGAAACGTTGCTCCAGATCATCCCACGACGTAATTGATGCAGTCGGCCAGTTGAACAACCATCGTTGCGCTGCATCCTTAAGTGAGAATGGGAATGCCATCAAGTAAAGATCCTCCCGAGTAACTCCCGTACCAACCTTGGTGGTACTGCAAAGCATCTTGAAGTCTATAAGATGGGAGTTCGGATCCTCGTTCTGATAATTTGAAATCAGATTAATTGATTCAAATGAGCCAAAACGGCTAAATATACAAAAGTTCAAAAGTTAGACCTAATTACAAAAAGACTTATATACCCCTATACATGTATCCTTTACACGCCCCCTCAAGATGGAGCACCCTCGGTGAGTCCAATCTTGGAACACAAGAGCTGAAACGGAAGTCTCGGGAGAGGCTTCGTGAGAATGTCCGCGAGTTGATCCGCGGCTCGTACATGAGTAACCCGAAGAGTATTGGACTCGACCAGGCCGCGGACGAAGAGATAGTCGACCGCCAAGTGCTTCATTCGGGAGTGAAAGACGGGCTTAGCACTAAGGTATGTCGCTCCAATGTTGTCGCAATAGATGGTAGGTGGTGATGATGACTTGATCCCAACATCAGATAGTAAAGCAATGACCCATAGAATTTCCGTGGCCGTGGACGCAATAGAGCGGTATTCAGCCTCGGCAGACGAACGGGAGAGTCCGATTTGCTTCTTAGACGACCAGGAAATAGGATGCGCACCAAGGAAGAGGAGATACGCCCCGGTGGACTTGAGATCAAGGGAGTCTCTAGCCCAATCTGCATCGGTAAAAGCATGTAAGGAGAGGGTGTTCTTGGCGGATAAGAAGATACCTGGATCCTTCGTGCCAGCAAGATAACGTAGGACTCTCTTGACGGCTTGCCAATGAACATCCGTGGGAGCATGCATGAATTAAGACAGCTTGTTGACAGCGAAGCTAACGTCCGGTCGTGTAAGAGATAGATACTGTAGTCCGCCAACAATGGACCGATACTCCGTGGGATTGGAGAGGGAAGTCCCCATGTCAAGTGTCATACGAGATGAGGACAGCATGGGCGTAGGAACCGGCTTTGCTTCATGCATGAGACAACGGTTGAGAAGATCTTGAATGTACTTCTGTTGAGTCAAATGTAGGCCACGAGACGTCCGCGTTGCTTCTACCCCAAGAAAGTATGATAAGTCACCCAAGTCCTTGATGGAGAAGTGGGCGGCTAGAGCATCAATGAATTGTTGGACTTTTGATGAGCAATTGCCTGTAACAACAATGTCATCGACATAAACCAGCACATACAATTGTAGCGCGGTTGTGTTGAGAACGAACAAGGAGGTGTCCGCCAAAGAGTTGCTAAAGCCGCGAGCAAGAAGAAATGTGCGAAGTCCGAATACCAAGCTCGAGGAGCTTGCTTGAGACCATAGATTGCTCGCTGAAGTCTGCACACATGAGTAGGATGAGTAGGATCAATGAAACCCGGGGGTTGAGACATGTATACCTCCTCCATGAGACTGCCTTGAAGAAAGGCGTTATTAACATCAAGTTGTCGGAGAGACCATCCACGGGAGACCGCAATGCTCAAGATAACACAGATGGTTGTTGGTTTGACAACCGGGCTGAAAATCTCATGATAATCAATGCCCGGTCTTTGGTGAAACCCTTTGCAACAAGTCGAGCTTTGAATCGTTCCATGGATCCGTCTTGCTTCCGTTTGATTCGAAACACCCATCTACAACCAACAATATTCTTTGCTTGTGCTGCGGGAACAAGCTGCCACGTTTGGTTGCGATGTAAGGCTTGTAACTCAGAATCCATTGCCTCACGCCATCTAGGATCTTTCAAGGCTTGAGTGATATTAGCCGGTTCGCTTTCCACCTGAGCCACAAGAGCAGATCGGTTATTTTGGTTAGCAAGATTACTCTTTGAGCGAGTAACCATCAGGTGCGAATTTGTGCGAGGACGTTGCGGTGGCACGTCCAAGATAACAAGGTCAGAAGACTGTGACAACGTTGAGGGCTCAACATGAGGAGGATCCGAAGGTGGAGAGCCAATATCCGAAGATTGCGGCGGTGAAGAATCCAAGCTTAGGGGCTGAACCGGTAATGGAGCAATGAGTGGTGGCGAGAAGGATGGTGCAGGGTTGACGCTATTTGAAGAGGTGGCTACCGTGGGTGACTTG
>CM071860.1:8694756-8710021 GCA_036759665.1 Gynandropsis gynandra
TTAATGAGATAAGCCGCCGTACAAAATGCATACGACCAATAGGTTAAGGGCATGGAGGAATGTGTGAGAAGGGATAGACCAGTTTCTATAACATGCTTATGTCGTCTTTCCGATATACCATTGTGTTCGGGAGTATGCGGTGGAGATGTGAAATGAGAAATGCCATGAGAGGATAGAAAAGAACGTAAGGCAATGAATTCACCTCCGTTATCCGAATAGAGTGTTGCAATGCGTTTGTCAAATTTGTTTTCAATGAGTGTTTTGAATTGAATGAATGTGTCACGAACTTGGGATTTGGTTTTGAGTGGATACAACCAAGAATAACGTGTAAAGTGATCTACAAAAATGACATAGTATTTGAAGCCATCAATGGAATAAATCGGAGATGTCCAAACATCGGAAAAGATCACTTCAAGTGGTCGAGAAGTGGTAAGAGTGGAAGTGGAAAAAGGTAGTTTGTGACTTTTATTCTGACAACACGCATTGCAAAACACATAAGTAGAATCCTTAGACAATGGTAAATCGAAAGTTTTGACAACTTTATTCAAAATCAAAGACGACGGATGACCTAAACGGGAATGCCACTCGGACGAAGTGGTCTTGACACTATGAAATGCAAAAGGAGGAAAGGAGGTACTAGATGGGGTGGGCCACTTATAAACTCCATCTTTAGCGCTTCCTTTCAGAAGTTGCGCCCCCTTGCTGAGATCCTTCACCTGAAAGTCACAAGGAGTAAATTCAACGGATACGTAATTAGTCTTGCAAAGTTGATTAACCGAAATTAAGTTCTTGCATATCTTAGGCACACATAAAACATTCCGTAATGCTAACGGCCTAGTGTCAAGGGGTATAGAAGTAGAACCCGTATGTGTGATGGATAAGTCGTTTCCATCACCGACAACAACATCATCATTGCCGCGGTACGAAGAGTGGATGGCAAGATTGGATAGATCCGATGTGATGTGATGAGATGCTCCACTATCCAGTATCCACGAGTTGGCATCATAGGGTGAGACAACAGCATGGTGAGCTTGCGGTCATGGCTCCCAATGTGAGGAGGAATGCTGCCATGGTTGCATCGGAGGGTTCTCTAGAATACCGGGGGAGGAGACAAGACGGAAGCGTGGGCAGCGTTGAAAGCTGTGGTCGTGAACACCACACGCTTGACATTTTCCTTGATAGCCACGACGTGTTGGTGAACGTTGACGAGGACGTCGAGACCAATTGGATGAGCCGGACGAGCGAGAATCCGGACGAGACCAATTGGAAGGGCCGGACGAGCGAGAATCTGGGCGAGACCAATTGGATGAGCGCGTGGCCGTGGGGTTGGCCGTGATGGGAGCAACGGCCAAAAGAGGATGCGTTTCAGCAGTAGCCAATTTGGCTTCATGATTAAGAAGTTTTTCGTGAACTTCTTCAACGGATGCAGCGGTATCCTTTGCACGAATGACGTCCGCAATCGGCTTATACTCATCGGGAAGACCGTCTAGGATTGCATCGAGTACATCTTCGTGATCAAGCGACTTTCCCAATAGGGCAACCTCATCAGCAGTAGTGGTGATGTCATGTAGGTATTCATCAATGTATTGGGATCCTTTTGATGAACGCTTGATCTTATCACAGAGTTGTAGAAGGTGGCCGCGAGACGCTTTACCATAAGTGTTGGCAAGCGTCTTCCACGCCTCGTAGGTGGACGGGGCGCATGCAATTAGGGGCTGTAGAGAGGCCGAAATTGCTCCAAATAGGGCTGAGACGAGAAGACGATCTTGTTGCTTCCATGGCTGAAAATTAGGGTTGTCGACGGACACTCCATTACGGTGAATCTTGGCCGGAGGAACAACGGAGTTTTCCTCAATGAAACATTGAAGATTGTGGCCTTCAAGAAGGGCACGAATCTGAACATTCCACATGAGGAAGTTGGTCGGCGTCAATTTGGTGATGTTGGCCATGTTGACGGTGAGAAGAGTGTTGAGCGGATGTTGTGGATCGAAGATCGGGGCCGCATCGGAGACACGGGCGGTAGAATGACTTGTTTGGCCGGCCATGAGTTAGGATTTTGAAGGCGGTGAGCAAGAGATGCAAGATCTAGGGTTTGGTATTGTGGATCTAGGGTTAGATCTTAGATTAGATCTAGGGTAGATTGATAGAGGATCGGTGGCTGCGACGGGGTAACCAGCGGGCACGGTATGGGACGAGGGAGGAGGGGCGATCCGGGACGCGGGAAAAATGGGGCTAGGCGGTGGAAGTGGAGAAGAGAGGTACGAATTAGGGTTTGGGGATTTAGATCTAGGGTTGAAAAACAATAGATCTAGGGTTTTTAGGGGAGGAGACCGGCGATGGAGCAGCAACGGAGCGCGGCGCGGGACAAGATACGAGCGGTGACCCGGGACGCGGTGAGATCGGGCCGGTAGGAGGTGTGGAGGACGGCGGCCGGAAATTTAGGGTTTTGGTTCGTTTTCTGTTTTGGCAAGGTCGTACTTGATGGTACGACGGATGGAGAGGGAGGAGAGGGTCGAACGGCCGGAGGATAGGGAGAAGGTGATCGGCGGCCGCAAGAAAGAGTGGCGGCGGCGGTGGTTGGAGAGGGGAGGAGAGGCCGCCGAATTTTTAGGAGAGTTTGTTGCGTCGTTGGACTTTGTGCTCTGATACCATGATAATTTGAAATCAGATTAATTGATTCAAATGAGCCAAAACGGCTAAATATACAAAAGTTCAAAAGTTAGACCTAATTACAAAAAGACTTATATACCCCTATACATGTACCCTTTACAAGTTCTCCATTCCTCTAAAGGTCGAGTTGTTGAGCATTTGGATAAAGTCCGGTTGCAGCTCTACCTGATTATCGATCATGTGGGCCATGTACGAAAGTAACTGCGTGTGCTTTGGAGCAGTGTAGGCTCCGTAGGTCTCATCGGCAGCAGCCATGACTGGGTTATTTACGTTGTCTTCTCCGCTGCTTGCGCTGTTGGTTTCTTCCTCTTCGGAGGCGTATGTCTCGTGATTGCGTTCTCTATCTACCTCGGACTCTGAATCCGCTTTTTCAATCCTCCTCTTCTTGCGCAGGTTCCGTAATGTTCGCTCGACCTCGGGATCGTAAATGAGGATCTTTTGTGTGGAGCTTCTCATACAAGGTTTCCTGCACAACAAGAAACGAAACACCAAAGTGTAGATCCGCGGTAGATAGAATAGACTCGATAAAAGAAGAAAAACAAAAAGAAAGTGTGAAAAGCAAATGAAGATTCCGGAAAGGACTAGATCTTAATCTAGCTAATTCCTAGTCTAGGCCGTAATTAGTCCCCGACAATGGCGCCAAAAACTTGATATGGTGAAATTCAAGTAATAATATTTCCTAAACCACTTCACTGCAAGTATATGGTTTGTGTAGTACCAGGGGCGAACTCTAGGGACTAATGCAGCCAATCCTAAGCATATCACTAAACTAAGAAGGTGAGAAGTAGATGATGGCGTGGTGTGAAATGTCTAAAACACTAAACTAAATGGTAGCAACGATAGAGGATTGTGGAAGACTTGATGATGAAGAACACTACGGGTGTCGGGATACCGGAAATCGCATGGATGTAACAACTAAAGATCATAAACCTATCGAATTATCTCGATAACGGGAATATCATGCTCTAAGATGAGGAGTGATTCTGCCGAGCCTAAACCTCCTAACCATAAGTACGTGCAACCCTACCTTCCAGCAGCGATTAACCCATACTATAGCAGCGTTGTGAGCGCAATCCTAATTCCTAAGTCGATTAACTGACCGGTCAGATTCTCATTAAAAGAACTTAAACTACAATTCAACGGTTCCGGATTCGTAGTTTAACCTTCCAGAAAAATACGAATTCCTATGTTACTGAGCGAGCAGCACTAGTATAGGCGTTACGATGTTGATTATAGGACCGAATATCAAGACAAATACGATAGATCTAAGCATTAACACATAAATTTGTGCATCCGTTACAAAACCGATATCCCTAACCCACAGTTGGGAATCTACTCACTCATGGAGTTTACTGACAAAAAAGATGACATAACTCTAAACATGATAAACCCTAGGAAACTCGATGCCTCGATCTTCCCTATTGTGTTACCGATGTGTGGATTGATGCTTCTCTCCTTTCCAGTGTCTCCCGAGCTTTTCCTGATGATTTCCAAGCCTTTCCTTGCCCTAGCCGTCGCCCCCTTGCGTCTAGATCTGTCCTGTTCTTTTAATTTGCTCGTTCAAACTCTAGATCTAGGTTGTTGCGAGAAAGGCGGCCCGCTCGGGTACACATTTTACCCGGTCGTGCAGAGGCGCGCCCGATCGTGTAGAGTGCTGAGCCCGATCGGGCAATGCTTGCCGATCGCATGGTTGAACAGCCCGAGTTGTGCAAATTCTCGGGGATTTTCAGGGCAAAATTAACGCCCGACCGGGTACCATGTTGCGCCCGATCGGGTATTGTCACCCGATCATGTTGTTTTTGTGCCCGGGTCGTGCAAGGTGTTGTAATTAAACCCCGTAGCTTCTACCCGAGCGGGTAAAGCTCAGTGCCCGAGCGGACACTCTTCAATTCATGATTTTGCTCTTTTCCGCTCGATGCTCGGGTGTTCCTTTGGGTTCCGTGGCTTGATTTTGGCTCCGAGTGAATTGTATCTTCAATTTGACTGGTTTGATTCAGGAATTCGCCTTTTTACGCGTCAATTTGACTGGTTTGATTCATCGCCTCGCCTTTTTACGCGCGTTTAGGCCTTGTCGCCTTAAAACCTGAAAACCAACAAAATGGGCGTATATAAAGAATAATCGTACCGGAAATGTAACTCGTGCTATCAAATATATATGAAAATGATACGAATACCTAACCTAAAACTGATACACTTTACGTGTTATCAATGGACAAGAGAAAGAAAGCAGCCAGTCAAAGAAAGGATAGAAAAGAAAAGAAAATCATTGCTGCACAAGAAGAAAAGGAAATACAAGCTGCTGAAGAAAATGGAAACTAACCAAAGAGGAAAGGAGGACAAAAAGGAATGGGCTAGGGTGCTTAGATTCAGCCAAAGAGGAAAAAAAGAGAAACAGAAAGAAAGGAAAGAGGAAAGAGGAAAGAGGACGTAGGGGTCAAGAGGGTAGAAGGTATTCGAACAGAACACACACACACACACACACACACAACACACACGTAGATAGAAAGAGCAGCACGCCGAAAGGACGAAGTAGGATTGCAGAGGAGCTGTTGAAGACATCGGTAATAAAATAGGGAAGGATCTTGTTCTTTGTATCCATGTTGAATATAGTTATCTTTCATGTTTTGTTTTCTAAGTCCATGTCCGAGTAGATCCATAACCAGGGGTAGAGAGCTTTGCCAATATGTAATAACGTTTTGTTCTTAATGCTTCGTTATAATATTTTTTCGTTTTAGATTGATTGCTTGTTCGTAATGCTTTTATTCTTGTTGGTAACTTGAATGAATGTTTATAAATATCTAATTGCATTGGGAGATTAATTGGATTTTGGAGCGTAGCCATGATATGAAGTTTCAATTGATTAAGAACCTTGGCCGGTCGATTAATTGAACTTAGGAAATAGGATACTAATTTAGTGCATCGAGTAGGTGAGATTATGCAATTGGGAGATTCGTAATATGCATGCTAGATAGTGGGTTTAGGCATCGGGAGAGTCATTCCTAGAAAAGAGCTTCAATTTCCCGAATACGTAATGATATCTAGGACCATAATCTTGTTAGAACTTCATTGCATCGTCCTGCATCTCTCAAAACCTGTGGTAATTAGTCAATGGAATTTAATTCGTTGATTAGTTAGTTTAGTTTCATTCCCATTCAAAGCACTATTTGATTTTAAATGTCCTATTCATTAGGTTACTAGCTTTAGAGTTGCATCGATTCCTCGTGTTCGACCCTGGTACTATACGATCCATATTCTTATAGAAGCGTTAGTCTAGGTAATTATTACTTGAGATTAACCACATCAAGTTTTTGACGTCGAAAGCTAGTGCAAGTCAACCGATACACAACACACAAACCACTTTAGACAATGAGCTCGAAGAAGTAATAAAACCGAAACTTGGAGACGAGAGCGAAGACGAACAGATGGCAGAATGTATCAACGAAAATGCAACATGTCTAGTTGCACCACAAATACTAGCCACGTTAACTTATGGATCATACACGGTCCCTAAGCATACGAAGTTCTTGTCTTGCCTTCCCATTCTTAGTGAAAGATAAAACACAAGACTGGTTGTATTCTAAACCGGCAAACTCTATACGATCATGGGGCTAGCTAGAGGAAAAATTCATGACGCGATTCTTCCCTTAGAATAAAGCTCAGCTAGCCAAGAATCAAATCAACATGTTTGTCTAAGGAGAAGCTGAGATTTTATACAAAGCGTGGGAATGTTTCAAAGGCTATCAACGCCTTTGCCCACATTATGACATGGATCAGAGTTATCTCATACACAATTTTCTGCAAGGACTCATGGATAACATGATGATTCTGATCATAGCCGCTAATGGTGGTTCGTTTGGTAACCTCACGTTTCCGTAAAACGAAGTCTTGATAGATCGAATAGCCGATGAAGGAAGCAACGCTGCTGGAGAATACAACCGCAACAATCCAGTAAAGGTAGCCCATGTGAGTGACACACACACCTTATATGCTAAGATAGCTGAAGTAAAATATCAAGTTGCGGGAATCTACAATATGATGTTCGAAGTGCATCAATCGAATTGCCTTGAGCAGTCGGGAGAGCAAGAAATTCAAGGGTACAAAGGGGTGAATTACGTGAGCAACAATCAGCGTCTAGGTAACACTTATAACCTTGGATGGAGAAATCACCCCAACCTTTTGTATAAGAACTCCGAAGGTGCGTTTAATGTGCAACAACTATTCGGGAATTTCCAACCGCGGGCGCTGCACTGAAATCAAAACTTTCAGCCAAGGACGCAACCTCAAATTCAAAACTATCAGCCACATGCGTCCCAGACACAACCAACACAATCAAAAGTAGCCCCTGACATCAACACCATGTTCGCACGTCTCCTCCAGGTCTAACAAAATCAAAGTAACTTGTTGATGGATGTGCAACAAAATCAAAATAATCAAAATAATTTAATGAAATAAGTGAAAGCGAATCAAGAGAACACCAAGAAGCAGATGGAGGGCTTTCAAACTCACCTTAGACACTTGGAGACGCAAGTTTCACAACTTGCACAAGGGGCAGCACGTCCCCAAGGAGTTTTACCGGGGAGACCCGAATCGAATCCGCGAGAGCAAATCAACGCCATTCACCTGAGGAGTGGTAAGATGTTGGATCAACCCACTCATTCGAAATTTGAAAAAGGAGAATCATCTAGTACAGTAGTGGAAAAGGGCAGCAATGTTGAAGACCATAAAAAGGAGGAAGAGGAGCTGAAATACGTTAAACCCGAACCGAGGCCTCCTCCTTTGCCGTTTCGACAACTCCAAAGCAAGAAAAATGATGAGGCTCAATTTGAAAAGTTTGCTGAGATGTTGAAGAAGATGCACATCACCATTCCATTCCACGAAGCGTTGAAGAAGATACCTTCATACGCCAAGTTCCTCAAAGACGTACTTGCAAACAAGCAAGATGTGGAGATGAAAACCGTCATGGTGACTAATTCGATGCTACAACCAAACCTACCCAAGAAGATGCACGATCCATGTATATTCTTGATCCCTTGTAAAATAGGAGATTATGAAATTAACCATACACTAATCGATGTCGGAGCAAGCGTAAGCGTGCTACCATTGTCATTATTATTAGATCTTAGGGGTAGGATGGATCTTCAACCTTCACGAATGGTGCTCACCATGGCTGATCAAAGTGTTTGAATACCCGAGGGCATGCTGGAAGACTTGCATTTACAAGTTGGGAAGTTCTTCGTCCTGATCGATTTCGTCGTATTAGATATGGAAGAAGACAAGAAAATCCCAATTATTCTCGGTAGACCGTTTCTCAATACGGCAAAGACAATCATACACTGTACTGAAGGAAGACTCGCGCTTAAATTCGGAGATGAAGAAGTGGAGTTCCATCTGAACGACACACTCAAGCAGCCTTGTATGGTCGATTCGGTATTCCACATCGACGTCCTAGAGTTTGGGAATATAGCTTCCTTTGAGATGGCTCTTTTAGCAGCTGAAAAAGAAGTGTATAAATACCCAAACGACGCAACATATTATTCTAAGCTGCTGGAAGAAGAAAAGAAGAAAGAGATCCAGAATACCGAGCTACACTCACTCCGAGCAGATTTCTGTGCGATCCGAGCACAGCAGATCGTAACCCAAGCAAAACGTGGAATTTCGGACAATTCTTATCAAGAGGAGTGAACAACTCACAAACACATAAGCACGGCTCAAGTGGAAATCAATTCAAGCCTATAAAACGTCATAAATCAGTGTGTAAACCTCCGCACTTCCCAGACAGATTCCAGCACGTCTCAAGCAGCTTGCAGCGCGAGTTCCCGAGACACATAACAGCCATACCAAACGTCCAAAACCTGACTGGAGTGTTGACAAAGCACCAAAAGGGGAGTTGAAGCCCTTACCACAAGGGCTGAGGTATGAATTACTTGGACTCGAATCTAATTATCCCGTTATAGTGAATGATAGATAACATAGGCGAATGCGAAAAGAATGATATTTAGAAGCTCTTAGGAAGTATAGAGATGTCATATGTTATACATTAGAGGATATTAGGGGTATTAGTCCAGCCCTTTGCATGCATAGGATTTACTTAGAAGACGATTCTAAGACCTCCATTGAACATAAACGTAGATTAAACTCGAACATGATGGAAGTAGTTAAGAAAGAGGTCTTTAAGTTGCTAGACACCGGAATTATATACCCTATATTGGATAGTGCATGGGTGAGTCCTGTACAGGTAGTCCCGAAGAAAGGAGGCATCATCGTCGTCGCAAACGCAAACTACGAATTGATTCCGACAAGAACGGTCACTGGTTGGTGCATCTGTATTGACTACCGCAAGTTGAACACTAACACTCGGAAAGATCACTTCCCCTTACCTTTCATTGATCAATTGCTGGAGTGTTTAGCTCTTCACTCCTATTTTTGTTATCTTGATGGTTATTTAGGTTTCTTTTAGATACTAATACATCCAAACGATCAAGAAAAGACGACGTTCACATGTCCCTTCGGTACATTCGCATATCATCGGATGCCCTTCGGTTTGTGTAATGCACCTGCTACCTTTCAGCAGTGCATGACTTCTATATTCTCCGACGCGAATGGTGAAATTTTGGAAGTATTCATGGACGGTTTCTCGGTACATGGACCTTCCTTTGATGTTTTCTAACCAATCTTTGTAATGTGTTAGACATATGCGTAGAAGCAAATCTTGTGCTGAATTAGGAGAAGTGCCACTTCATGGTTTGCGAAAGAATCGTATTGGGACATAAGATATCAGCAACGGGAATAGAGGTCAATAAGGCAAAAATAGAAGTTATCGAAAAGCTGCCACCTCCTAGGAATGTTAAGGCTATCCATAGCTTCCTAGGACATATGGGTTCTATAGACGATTCCTCAAAGATTTCTCGAAGGTATCTAAACCCCTCACCGATCTGTTAGGCAAGGATGTACCATTTGAGTTTACAACGGAATGTCACGCTGCATTTGAAAAGTGGAAGAAGGTGTTGGTTTCTCCACCAATACTAAGACCGTCGAATTGGGAGCTCCCGTTTGAGCTCATGTGCGACGCGAGCGATTATGCGGTTTGGGCAGTGTTGGGACAGCGGAAAGATCAGATGTCGCACGCCATTTACTATGAAAATAGAACATTATACAACTCCCAATGCAACTACTCCACCACCGAGAAGGAGCTACATGCAATCGTTTTTGCATTTGAAAAGTTCCGCTCATACCTAGTTGGCTCTAAAGTAATAGTATACACGGACCATGCTGCCTTACGTTACCTTCTCACCAAGAAAGACACAAAGCCGAGGCTCATTAGACGGATCCTACTGCTACAAGAGTTCGATCTTGAAATAAGGGATAGGAAAGGAACTGAGAATGGGGTGGCTGACCATCTTTTACGTCTTGAAATCCTCGAGTGCATTCCTATCGACGAGTATCTCCGAGATGATGCAGTAATGTCCGTGACTTGCGCCTCCACTCCATGGTATGCTGACTTCGTGAATTACTTAGTATGTCAAGTGCGAGAAATAAATTTTTCCATGATGTCAACGCGTACTATTGGGATGAACCGTATATTTTCAGGAGGGGCACGAACGAAATCTTTAGGTGGTGCATCACTGAAGAAGAAGTTCCACACATATTGTTACGTTGCCACTCCTAAAGCTATGGAGGACATTATGCAGCAGCCAAGACAGTCGCAAAGGTGCTGCAAGCGGGCTCCTATTGGCTGACACTCTTCAAGGACATCCATAGCTATGAAGCATCTTGCGACAATTTCCAAAGGACGAGGAATATTTATAGACGCCATGAGATGCCACAACAATATATTTTAGAGGTTGAGCCGTTTGATGTATGGGGGATAGACTTCATGAGCCCTTTCCCGTCCTCATGCGGGAACCTCTACATACTAGTCGCGGTGGACTACGTAACGAAGTGGGTAGAAGCCTTGGTGAGTCCAACCAACGAATCCAAACCAGTAACCAAGATGTTCAAATGTGTCATATTCCCACGTTTTGGAGTTCCGAGGGTTGTGATCAGCGAAGGAGGTAAAAACTTTGTGAACCGCATCATAGAAGGGCTATTGAAGAAGTACGGTGTTCGACATAGAATAGCAACGATATCACCCTCAAACCAGCGGCCAAGTTGAAGTTTCTAACCGAGAGATCAAGTCGATTTTGGAGAAGACGGTCTCTAGGTCTAGGAAGGATTGGGCACTGAAACTACAATGCATTATGGGCCTACCATACAACATTCAAAACACCAATTGGAATGACTCCGTTCCAGCTCGTGTACGGTAAGGCATGCTATCTACCGACCGAGTTGGAATATCGAGCATATTGGGAAATCAAAGCACTTAATTATGACAAAAATTTAGCCGTGAAAAATGAGTGCTACAGCTACACCAACTAAAAGACATGTGCCTCCACTCATACGAGAATGCAAAGATCTACAAGGAGCGCACAAAGAGGTGGCATGATAGACACATAGTTGATAACACTGAAAGTGTATCAATATTAGGATAGATTTTAGCACCATTTTCGCATATATCTTATATAGAGACTTACATATCCGATATGATTATGCGGTTCACACACCCGTTTTGTTGGTTTTCAGGTTTTTAGGCGACAAGGCCTAAATGAGCTTAAAATGACGGATTCCTGATCAAAACCACATGAATTGAAGATATATCTACTCAGAGCCAAGATCGAGCTTCAGAACCCAAAGGAACACCCGAGCAACGAGCGGAAATCATCCAATTTACCCCGAGAGTTTGCACGACTCGGGCCGCTCAACCACGCGATCGAGTGATGTCCACCCGATCGGGCACTATGAAGCAACATGACCGGGCGAGCCTCTGCACGACCGGGTAACACTTGTGCCCGAGCGGGCCGTGTAATTCGCAACAACCTAGATCTAACTTTCAAACGAGCGGATTTAAGGAACATAATAGATCTAGGGCATAGGGGGCGACAGACTGGGCAAGGAAAGGCAGGAAAAACATCTGGGAAGGCTCAGGAGGCATCGGAGAAGAAGAGAAGCATCAATCCTTGCACCGGTAACACGATAGGGAAGGTCGAGGCATCGAATTCCTTAGAGTCTATCATGTATAGGATTATGTTATCTTCATCTTTTATTTTCTCCATGAGAGAGTAGAGTCCCTACTGCGGGTAGGGATATCGGATTTGTATTGTATGAACAATGACTTGCGTTAATGCTTAGTTCTATTGATTTATTCTTGATTTACGGTTCTACGCTTAGCATTATCTTTCCTACGCTAGTGCTGACCGCTCAGCGATATAGGATTTCAGACTTTGCTGGAAGGTTAAAGAATTAATCCGGACCTGTTAAGTTGTAGATTAAGTTTGGCTAATGAGAATCTGACCGGTTGGTTAGTCATCTTAGGGATAATGATTGCGTTCGTAATGCTGCCATGGTATGGGTTAATCACTGCTGGAAGGTAGGGTTGCACGTATCCATTGTTAGGAGGTTTAGACTCGGAAGAATCACTCCTCACCTTAGGGCATGAATTTCCCGTTGTCAAGAATAGTTGATAGATCTATGATTCTTAGTTGTTTCATCTATGCAATTTCCGGTATCCCGTACACCCGTAGTGTTTGCCATATCTGACTTTATCCCCAACCTAGTTTTGTTGTCACCACTTAGGTTAGCTTAGGAATTTAGGATCAAATCCCTCTCTATCCTTTCCGTCTTAGTTTAGTTTTATTCTTAGTTTAGCTGCTTTAGTCCCTAGAGATCGACCCTGGTACTATACGATCCGTATACTTGCGGTGAAGTGGTCTAGGAATATTTATAACTCGTGTTTACACCACACCATTAACTCTTATTAGTTTCCACAGCTCTAAACCCACTAGATATTTAAGGACATGTGTGCTACGGTCTCGTGGCTTTATTAAAATATTAGAGTAAAAAAATGAAAAAAAAATATAATTTACCTCACAGAGCTTAATCGAGTTTGATGTCCTTTATCTTGCGGGGTAACATGGACGACTTCAACCTTCATGTGGCAACATAGCTGAATTGAAGTATCAGATTTCCGAGTTTCGTCGTAAGTTCTCCGAATTATACCATCCGCAATACTCAGAGCGATCATGGGAACGAAACACTTGGGGGTATGAAGAGGAGATTTACGACAGCTACGCTCATCCTTACGAGAATACCTACAATCACGAATGGAGCGATCACGCCTACATCCCGTATAGGAACACCGAGAGTATGGTGAATGCACAGCAATCGTTTGGGAATTTCCAGCCATGGACGGAACCCTAAACCCAGAGCTATCACTCATGTGTGCCTCAACCATACCCGACTCAATCCGTAGCGGCCCACGAACATCCCGCCACGTACAACTACCTCTGCGAAATGCTTGAGAATCGAGACTATTTATTCATGGGAGTGGAGGCGGAACAAGAAAGCGCCAATGAGTAGATAGGCGATTTATTTGGATCATTGGGCGTGCAAGCTTCAGAACTTGCACAAGGGGCAATGCAACCGCAAGAGGTTGCATCGGAAGGTTCGGAATATTATCATCGTGAATATGTCAGCGAGATCTACCTAAGAGATTGTGAGACGGTAGATCAGCCAAGTCCGTCATTGACTGAAATAGAAGATGAATCTAACACGACAATGGATGAGGCTACGGACGTTGACGAGTGATAACACTGAAAGTGTATCATATTTAGGATAGGTTTTTATGTTATTTTAGGATATTTCTTACATCGTCTACTTACTTATCCGATATGATTTTGAGCTTCACACACCGGTTTTATTGGTTTTCAGGTTTTTAGGCGACAAGGCCTAAATGAGCTAAATACGAAGGATTTCTGAACAAAACCACAAGATTTGAAGGAAAATCTACTCAGAACCAAGACCGAGCTCCAGAACCCAAAAGGAACACCCGAGCAACGAGCGGAAAAAGAGAATTTCAAGATAGCAAGGGTGCCCGATCGGGCACCACTCTCTACCCGCTCGGGTGAAGCCTACGGAGTTCATCCATGCAAAACTACACGACCGGGCAAACGAACAAGGTGATCGGGTAACATCTACCCGATCGGGCAACAATTGAACACCCGCCCAGGCGGTTACTCGTCAATCTGCCCCGCAAGTTTACGCGACCCGGGCTCCTCGACCACACGATCGGGCGACCACTACCCGATCGGGTGCAATGCTCAACACGGTCGGGCAAGCCTTTACCCGACCGGGTAACACTACTGCCCGAGCGGGCCGCGTAATCCATAACAAACTTAGATCTAGTTTCAGACGAGCAAATAAAAGGGAGATAATGGATCTAGGGCAAAGGGGGCGACAGACAGGAGAAGAAAACACTGGAGAACATCTGGAAAAAGCTCGGGAAGCATCGGAGAAGAAGAGAAACACCGTCCCGTACACCGGTAACGCATTAGGGAAGGTCGAGGCATCGAGTTCCTTAGGGTTTTACTATGTATTGGATTATGTCATCTTCTGTTTTCATGTATTCCATGAGTGAGTAGAGTCCCTACTGCGGGTAGGGTTTATCGGATTTGTATGTATGAACGATGACTTTTCTTAATGCTTAGTTTCACAATTTTCACTCTTGATTACGGTTCTATGCTTAGCAATATCAATCTTATGTTAGTGCTGACCGCTCAACAACAATGGATCTCGAACCTTGCTGAGAGGTTAAGGAACGAATCCGGTTCGCTAAGCAGTAGATTAAGTTTTGGTTAATGAAAATCTAGCCGATCGGTTAGCCAACTTAGGGATAGTGATTGCGGACGTAACGCTGCCATGATGCGTGTTAATCGGCTGTCGGAAGGCAGGGTTGCATGTATCCATGGTTAGGAGGTTTAGGCTCGGAAGAATCACTCCTCGACAGTAGAGCATGAATTTCCCGTCGTCAAGAGTAGGTTGTAGATCTATGATCTTTAGTCGTTCATGTATGCAATATCCGGTATCCCGTATTACCCGTAGTATTCATCATATCTAGTTTCTCTTCACCTTCGTTTTGTTGTCACCATTAGGATAGATTTAGGACCTTTAGAACCATATCCCCTCCTATCATCTTCCTTCCTAGTTTAGTTTTGTTCTTAATTTAGCTGTATTAGTCCCTGAGATCGACCCTGGTACTACAAGATCCGTATACTTGCGGTGAAGTGGTCTAGGTAATTATAACTCGTGTTTTCCACACGTCAAGTTTTTGGCGCCGTTGCCGGGGACTAAAGAACGGCTTAGATTAGGAATAGCTAGATTAGGATCTAGTCCTTTCCGGAGTCTTATTTGTTTCTTGCATTTTGTTTTTGTTTTCATATAGAAAAAAAAATGAAAAAAATATATATATATCTTTACCTTACAAAGCTTAATCGATTTTAATGTCCTCTGTCTTGCGAGGTAAAATGGACGACTTCAACTCTTCGGACGCCAACATAGCTGAATTGAGACACCAAATTTCCGAGGTTCGCCGTATGCTCTCCGATTTGTACCACCCGCAATACTTTGAACGATCACGGGAACGAAACGCTTGGGAGTATGAAGAGGAGATCTACGATAGCTACGCTCATCCATACGGGAATACATACAACCATGAATGGAGGGA
>CM071860.1:8719229-8735350 GCA_036759665.1 Gynandropsis gynandra
AGCCCCATATCCTTTAGTAGTTTTATTTTCGTATTTTCGGACCTCTTTTTCAATTTTTTTTTTCTTTTGGATAATTTTCTGGGATCTAGGAACTTAGTGATCTATTTGTTATTGCTACGTATTGTTTTCCTCGTTTAATATTTTTCGATTTTGCAGCAATACCCGATCGGGCAAGAATTCTCTACCCGATCGGGCAGTTTCAGGTTAAGGAGAACCCAGTCGGGCGACATTGCACAAGACCCGACCGGGTAGGTCAAATTGGGAGTACCCGATCGGGCGTCTTCAGCGTGCCCGATCGGGCAGAGGAACATTTACACGGTAGGTTAAAAACTCGAGTAACCCGAGTGGCCATTCACTTCACAAACTCAATACCCGATCGTGCTCTCTCATCTGCGACCCTCTCACACCGGAATCAAGTCGCCGGAACCGCTGGGTATTGCCGCCGTTTCACCGCAAAAGATTGGAGCTCGATTACTCGGGAAAACGGACTAGAGACCAATTCCTCGTTTATGGAGATTCTAACTTAGAGTTAGAAGGTTTCACGGATGCCAGCTTTATGTCTGATAAGGACGATAGCAGATCGACATCGGGGTATGTCTTTTGTCTCAATGGGGGTGCAGTGTGTTGGAAAAGTTCCAAGCAAGCTACTGTAGCTGATTCGGGTACTGAAGCAGAATACATAGCTGCTTGCGAAGCTGCTAAGGAAGCGGTCTGGATGAGAAAGTTCATAACTGAACTTGGTGTGGTGCCTTCGATAAAGGAACTAATTCCTTTATTATGTGATAATACCGGGGCAACAGCCCAGGCGAAGGAACCAAGATCTCATAAAATATCAAAGCATGTTCTGCGGAAGTACCATATGATAAGGGAAATCGTTGAGCGTGGGGACGTTCAAATCCAGAAGGTAGAAGGAAAAGAGAATGCTGCAGATCCGCTCACAAAGGCGCTTGGTTCAAATGAGTTTGACAAGCACAAGTTGAAGATTGGATTGAAAGACATGGCATGCTGGAATTAGTTCTAGGAATAGTACAACTGTTGTAACTATTTAAGAGCTATTTTATGTCTTGTATTTTGAACACTTATAAATAAATAGAATGGCATTATTTTATCATTTTGATGATATTTGTAAATATATATGTGTATATATTTTCATAGCTAGTATGATAGAGTCCATGATTAAGTTTAGAAACTTGTCATAATGATAGAGATCATGATAAAGAGAGTCAAGTTTTGGTAAAACTTAATCTAAATCGTTCTTGATCATAGGATAACTAATTGGACGTTAGTAATCCGGATAGATCAACATGGATGTGATGGTTTCTATTTGATAGAAATTAGTAGATCTCTTTTACTAAATCACATGTATGGATGATGCACATAGAGATGTGATCATTGAACAGACCCAAAGGGAGAATTCCTAATGGTTACATTACCATTGAACTGTCAATAGGAATTTCTCTAGAAGGATTGGAATATTATAATTTCCTTAGACCTGAGATCAACATAGTAACTGACAAGTTATCTACCATTCTTTGATACTGGACACCTTATGCCTTGGGATGTAAGTTGAAAGGATATTGGGAATGATTAGATGCTTGTGCAGTTAGTGATTGATCAAGATGGAATCCGTCAACTCTAGGTAAAGAGTTTGAGCTCTATGTTGTCAGCAACATAATGACTGAAAGACCTTGGCCAGGGCATTTGAATGAGAGAAGAAAGGAGTTTCTTGCGATCATTCACCAGTCAGTTATGTTAGGCATGAAACATAGTTGATAATCTATTAGGACTTGACAGTCAGACCATGTCCTAGGATTATCCGGAGCTGTAAAGACGGAGGGAAATAATAATATTATCCTTCTACCATGGTTCTACAGAGTAAGGATGTTACTTCACACTATCTGGTCGTTGAGGAGTGTTGCTAGACGCCAACCTCGATTAGTTAATTAGTAAGACTAATTAACTACCAGTTTAGTGATGAACCTACGAGGTCACACGCATACGAGTGTCTCGGTATCTGTTTATGATTGTTAGACAATCAGTGTGGAATGCAGTTATATTCATCCGCTAGCACCGAAGAATATAATTGTATTTGTTTTCTTTTGGAGACAGTACATGAGATGTACGGGCAAATATGTGTATGGAGATACATGTATTTTCGACTATATTAGATATTACGTAAAGGCAAGTGGGAGATTGAAAGTCCTATGCCTATTATGTAATATTGAATAAGTTGAGGGTTTAATTGTAATTATTAAAAGTGTTAATAATTATATAAATAACGAAAACAGGTTTTCGTTATCAGATGATCAGTCAAATAATCTAAACCCTAGAAACGCAGCCGTCAAACAGAAAACCCGAAGAACGAAAACAGTTTTCGTTCTTCCGAATTCCGCACCAAAAGGTTGAAGGCAGATCCCGATCTCGGCGTGGATACGCGTAGAGGGCTTGTACCATCAAGCCTCACATCCGATCCTCAGATCAACGTTTCAGGTATCTCAGAAACTGTTCTTGAGTCGTTTAACGTTGAAACCGAACAATTAATCGTAAACATGACTAGATCTTAATTCGGGTTGATTAAAACACGATTCCGCATGAAATTCAACCTAACAGTATTTTGATGTTGGCAACAACAATTACCTCAATACCATTCGAAATTTTCAGTCAAATTATTGGCCTTACGGTGTAACTACCATCAAGTTCCCAACCGGGAGGGTTTCCGACGGCCGCACGATTCCAGATTTTATCGATAAGAAGATACAATTGGGGTTTGTTTATAACCAAATGATCGAAATCGAGTAATAGTTCGTTGTAAGTTCAAATATTAAATCATCAAATTTACTTAGAGGTTAAATACTCTATTTATTTTAATGACTCGAAATATTGAAGAATTAATGAGTATATCTGTGTAGGAATGACTTGACTTTGATATATCATTTTGACAAATTTGTTATATATGACTGATGATGATGCAGCGGAATACGCATGGTTGCCATTAATTCCTCCATATTTACGGCCCGGTAACAATCAATTTACATATGGAGTAAATTTTGCTTCTGCTGGTGCTGGCGCTTTGGTTGAAACTTATCCAGGACTGGTATTTTCTCCTAAATTTGTCCAAAAGTATATCTATTATTATCAAAGGTGAAAACAAATACTACTCATACTGCAAAGCTTTTCAAAATTTTATCATTTCCGGGGCTATTAATTTATGAATTCAAATTGACTTTTGATAACAATTTCAACTTTCTTTTCCTCTACGAACGCAGTTAAATAACTTCAACAAAGTGGTAAAAGTCTTAAGGTCGAAGTTAGGAGATGGAGAAGCCAAAAGAATATTATCCAGAGCTGTTTATATATTCCACATTGGAGGCAACGACTACTTTTACCCTTTCCTGGTTGACTCTTCGCTCTTGAATTTGAATAGCAAAGAGCAATATGTTGATTTGTCATCGGCAACATAATGATAACACTGAAAGTGTATCAAAATTAGGATAGATTTTAGCACCATTTTCGCATATATCTTATATAGAGACTTACGTATCCGATATGATTATGCGGTTCACACACCCGTTTTGTTGGTTTTCAGGTTTTCAGGCGACAAGGCCTAAATGAGCTTAAAATGACGGATTCCTGATCAAAACCACATGAAATGAAGATATATCTACTCAGAGCCAAGATCGAGCTTCAGAACCCAAACAAGGGTGCCCGGTCGGGCACTATTCCTCCACCCGCTCGGGTAAAACCTATGGGGTTTTATCCGCAGACCTTGCACGACCAGGGTAGCCTTACCCGATCGGGCGCAAAACGTATACCCGCTCGGGCATTAAAAACCTACGGGGTTTTATCCGCACACCTTGCACGACTCGGGCACAAAGGCAACGAGATCGGGCAGCCTTACTCGATCGGGCGCAAGAAGTATACCCGCTCGGGCATTGATTCATCCAATTTGCCCCGAGAGTTTACTCGGGCCGCTCAACCAAGCGATCGGGTGATGTCCACCCGATCGGGCACTATGAAGCAACACGACCGGGCGAGCCTCTGCACGACCGAGTTACACCTGTGCCCGAGTGGGCCGTGTAATTTGCAACAACCTAGATCTAACTTTCAAACTAGCGCATTTAAGGAACAGAATAGATCTAGGGCAAAGGGGGCGACAGACAGGGCAAGGAAAGGCTGGAAAAACATCTGACAAGGCTCGGGAGGCATCAGAGAAGAAGAGAAGCATCAATCCTTGCACCAGTAACACGATAGGGAAGGTCGAGGCATCGAATTCCTTAGAGTCTATCATGTATAGGATTATGTTATCTTCATCTTTTATTTTCTCCATGAGTGAGTAGAGTCCCTACTGCGGGTAGGGATATCGGATTTGTATTGTATGAACAATGACTTGCGTTAATGCTTAGTTCTATTGATTTATTCTTGATTTACGGTTCTACGCTTAGCATTATCTTTCCTACGCTAGTGCTGACCGCTCAGGGATATAGGATTTCAGACTTTGCTGGAAGGTTAAAGAATTAATCCGGACCTGTTAAGTTGTAGATTAAGATTGGTTAATGAGAATCTGACCGGTCGGTTAGTCATCTTAGGGATAATGATTGCGTTCGTAATGCTGCCATGGTACGGGTTAATCACTGCTGGAAGGTAGGGTTGCACGTATCCATTGTTAGGAGGTTTAGGCTCGGAAGAATCACTCCTCACCTTAGGGCATGAATTTCCCGTTGTCAAGAATAGTTGATAGATCTATGATTCTTAGTTGTTTCATCTATGCAATTTTCGGTATCCCGTACACCTGTAGTGTTTGCCATATCTGACTTTATCCCCAACCTAGTTTCGTTGTCACCACTTAGGTTAGCTTAGGAATTTAGGATCAAATCCCTCTCTATCCTTTCCATCTTAGTTTAGTTTTATTCTTAGTTTAGCTGCTTTAGTCCCTAGAGATCGACACTGGTACTACACGATCCGTATATTTGCGGTGAAGTGGTCTAGGAATATTTATAACTCGTGTTTCCGACACACCAATAGTCCAGCGGACTTTCACAGTAGGTGACCAAGTACTTGTTTTCAATTCACGTTTGAAACTTTTTCCAGAAAAACTCAAGTCACGTTGGTCCGGGCCGTTCACAATCAAAAGCATCTCACCACATGGCGCTATAGAGCTGATGGGACACAACAGCACATTCAAAGTGAACGCCCAAAGTTTGAAACTCTACAACACGGACAACATGGACATCAATCAAACTATCTTCGCTCTCTCAGAGCCAACGCATGAGTAGAGTATCTTGGTAAGACTCTTGACCTTAAACAAGCGCTTCTCGGGAGGCAACCCGAGCCCCATTTCCTTTTAGTTATATCGTTTTATTTTCAGAATTCGATTCTTATTCTTTTCACATGCATGCACACTACCAGAGACTTCGATATGTCGTTCTCTCTTTTTCGGATTGTATGAATTTTGTTACAGGTTTTCCACTCCGATATCATCCACAACAAAGTATAGACACATATACCCACCTGCATCAACTCGGGACAACAAGCACATATCAAGTGCACACGTTCCTATCTCCTTTATTTTTCCCCAAGTTTTTGCATACTAATCCTTCTCTTAGGTTTCGAACACCGGGACGGTGTTTCGTTCAAGTCTGGGAGGTACTATTCAAGTGTCATGATTGTGATTAGGATTTAGATGCTGAGTTCTTCATTCTATTTTAGCTTTAACATTAGATTCGTTAGGATTGGATGGACTGATATCTAAGTTTGCTGAAAAATACCTTTAGATATCGATTAGATAGTGGTCGTGCATGAATCCATAGCCTATAGTTGTATTCGACCCCTAGTTTTCAATCCCAAGGATTTATATCTCAGAGCATACCATTAATTGTTTGTTTTGTTTCGATCACCGTATTTCCAGGCACTTACACTCCGCTGTTAATAGAATAAGTTTTTAACTATTTTAGCCTTACATTGACATGAGTGCATCGATATTGATGGTTCGAGTCTAAGTGGTGGGTCGAGGCTGTTTTTTCTACGTCCTAAGAGTTAGAGTTGATGTGTAATCACAATATTTTAAGCAAAAGCAAAGAATCTACAATGACGCAATCTCTTCACTCCACTAAGGTTACACGACCTTATGAGTGTGCCAATCGGCAACCTAGGTCTCAGTAGAAGGCTGGCCTCTTCAACTCCGATGTCCTAGAAATCAAGTGCGAAGTTTCAAAGAAAAAAATGTGTGGAAACCGAAAAAGAAGAAAAAGAGAACCGAAAAGAAAAATAATTGTCTTAAGAATTTTATCGAACGATTTGCGCATTAGAATAGGTATGGGAAAACTTGAATGTTGCCTAGGGGTTAGTGAAATGAACTTTGATATGTGTAGTATTGCACGGTTAGTGGCTTTCGGTACATAGAGGTCTAAATTTGGTACGCTTAGATCTATGTTCGTGTGAATCGTTGCGTAGGATAGCTGACTTTTCGAGTTGTTTGTGCTAGTATCATGTAACTCTTCTCATGCTTAGGTCTAATCTTGCTCGAGGACAAGCAAAGGTTCAAGTCTGGGGGAGTTTGATAACGTCTATTTTGTTATAGTATTTTAGTTCATTTTCATGCTTATTTTAATCATTCATTTAGATTTTACCGATCATTAAGCATCATTTAGTCCTCTCCTAGCGTTTTCTTGTGTCATTACAGGGAATGAAATATCGGGATATCAACACTAGTAAATGAGGAAAAACTAAGCAAAACCACTCTCCTATCAGCTATGCATGGTCAGCATCCAAAGAATCATAAACCGGAGAAGAGAAATGGAAGTAATGGCCGCTTACAAAAATTGAAACAATGGCCGCTTATAAAAATGGAAACTTTCGGTGGCTGGAACAAAAAGGGAAACTTTCGGTTGCTAGAACAAAAATAAGAAGAGCACGGTTGGAACATAAAAAGGAAACATGGTTTATAAAAAATATAAGCAAGTTTCTGGAAAAAAAATGTAAACTTCCAACCGCCTACACAAAAATGGAAAGATAACTGCCTACACAAGAGTTGGAAACTGCAACCGTTGCACATAGAAAATGAAAATGGCTGCTATAAAAATAAATGGAAACACATGGACAACAGAAAGAAGGCAGCAAGCCAAAGAGGAAAGGATAGAAAAGAAAAGAAAATCGTTGATGCACAAGAGGAAATGGAAATACAAGCTGCTGAAGAAAATGGAAATCGAGAAAATGGAAACTAGCCAAAGAGGAAAGGAGGACGAACCGGAATGGGCTGGATTGCTTAGATTAGGCCAAAGAGGAAAAGAAGAAGAAAAGGAAAGAAATGAAAGAGGAAAGAGGACGTTGGGGTCAAGAGGGTAAGGAATTCGGACATAACACACATACACACAACACACACATAGAGACAAGAGAGAGAGCAGCACGCCGGAAGGCTGGAGACGGGGCGACGAAGCAGGACAGTGGAATATTTGTTGAAGACATTGCTAATAGAGTAGGGAGGGATCTCGTTCTTTATCCATGTTGAAAATAGTTACCTTTCGTGTTTTGTTTTCTAAGTCCATGTCGGAGTAGATCTATAGCCACGGGTTTGAAAGCTTTGCCGATATGTAATGAAGTTTTGTTCTTAATGCTTTGTTATAATATTTGTTCGTTTTTAATTGATTAGTTGTTCTTAATGCTTTTATTCTTGTTGGTAGCTTGAATGAATGTTCATAAAAAATCTAATTGCATTGGGAGATTAATTGGATTTTGGAACGTAGCCATGATATGAAGTTCAATGGATTTAGAACATTGGTCGGTCGATTAATTGGACTTAGGAATTAGGATAGTGATATTAATGTATCTAGTAGGTTAGATTACGCAATTGGGAGATTGGTAATACGCATTCTAGATAGTGGATTTAGGCATCGGGAGAGTCATTCCCTAGAAAAGAGCTTCAATTCTCCGAATACATAATGATATCTATGACTATGATCTTGTTAGAACTTCATTGCATCATCGTGCATCTCTCGAAACCTGTGGTAATTAGTTAATTGAATTTAATCGGTTGATTAGTTAGTTTAGTTTCATTCGCATTCAAAACATTATTTGATTTTAATCGTCCTATTCATTAGTTTACTAGCTTTAGGGTTGCATCGATTCCTCGTATTCGACCCTAGTACTATATGATACGTATTCTTGTGGAACCGTTAGTCTAGGTAATTATTACTTGAGATTAACCACATCAGGAATTCTCGAATTTTATATCTCCTACGTGTTCCACGTTCATGTTTGCTTATGGACAAGCAAACATTCAAGTCTAGGGAATTTTTTTATCATCTCATTTTCGCACACGATTCTCGCATGATTTTAGAGATGTTTATGAACATAATTGTGATGTTTACGTGTGCTTTTGTATCCTTTTTACTTGTTTTCTTGTTTTCATGTTCTTGTAGGTTTTAATGCATATTTGGTTCGTTTCAGAGCTAAAGAACATATACGGGACAAAATAAGACCATTGAAGATCATAATGAAGCAAAGGAGACGAGAACAGACAAGGGGCCGAGCACACCACTCAGCACGACCGAGCATGCGCTTGTAGGAGACAACCCTATCCAGCATTACCATATGCACGACCGAGCATGTTAAGTTGCCCAGTCGGGCTCTTTTGTGGCATTTTATGCCCGAGAACTATGCACGACCCTAGCACACATCATGCACGGTCGGGCAACTCTCTTGGTGAAATAGTACGGTCGGGCGTTGTTGAGTGCACGGTCGAGCACTTAAGATGCTTTCACCCCCGAGACTTCTGCATTGGACGGGCATGCCAAGTGCACGGTCGAGCACTCTTCTATGGAGACTGCACGATCGGGCGTCGTGAAGAGCACGGTCGGGCAACAAGGAGAATGGTCGTGCTATAAATGCGGAATGAAGATCAGGCGTAGAACAACCGAGACTAGGTCATGAAAGTAGGATAGTAACGGTTGAGGGTTAATCGGATGAATCATAGATCGTATAGGGTTTAGTTGGGGTGTCAACCACGAAAGTAGGGGATAACTCAATTGAATCACATGCCTTGAGAGATTGTAGGAATCACATTAAGATCGTCTTTCTTAAATATCTTGATAGGGAACACATGATTAGATAGATCGATAGTTGGTTTCAGAAGCTATGCAGTGAAACCGGATTCTAGGACGTTGGTCTCATTTGTCAAGAACTCATTAGTCCACTGTATTATCATATTTTCATCTCACAACAATTATTCCATCGCATCAAGCATTGGCTCTAGTTTGATTATTAGTCTGTGTTGCGTAGTCTCTGTGGGATCGACACCTAAAATACTACATACGTGTCGTGCACTTGCAGGTAGTTTAGGTTAACTTGTTTTACTTGACATGCGTCACGGGGAAAAAGAAGATTTAGAACCTGGTCGTTCACAAGGACATTGAAGAAGTGGCAATCACTCCACAAGGACTTCAAGAGGTACCAAGTGAAGCCCACATGACAAATATACAAGTACAAGAGGACAAGAAGCCGAAGGTGCTTAGCTAGAGCAAGGCATCGGTAGGCCCCATTGATTCCTCTTGATCTATCTATGTGCATAACACAAATTAGCCACTCGAGTCCATCATTACACCACTTGATCGAGCATTACCTTGACTCAACCGAGCAGTGGCATAAATCAACCGAGCGTACTTATCTTACCTATTTTAGCGTTGAAACCATTATCTAATGCTTAACCAAGCAATCACCCAACTCGATTGAGCATTTTCTCACGTTTTTATTTAATATTTATTTTACCTAGTTTTCAGTTATGTTTGGTCCTTATAACTAAGTTTTTTTATTGTAGAACACCTTAACTTATTTTAATTATTGAGAGAGTCTCGGCTTTCTTATTAATTCTTGCGAGATATATGAACACTAGATCACAAGTGTTGTGACATTTTTCGCTACGTCTAAGGTTTCATAGTCGAGTTGTAGGAGGGTTTGGAGCATTCATCATCTGAATAAAAAGTTCCAAATTATATTATCGAGTTATTAGTGGATTTTATCCTTTTTTTATTAATAGAACGTCAATCTAGGTACACATCAAATAGTATCAAACCCATGTTCATGTCTTAGAACAATATTTCCATTTTATTAAATTCATTTTGTGTTTATTGTTTGTATTTTCATTGTAATATCAACCAAAAGAAAAGCAAAGGAAAGTAAACAAAGAAGAAAACAAAAGACAGATACTTGTAGCATCAAGATTTAGTTATATTCCTAGGGAACTAACTATGAATTTGATTCTTTAAGTTCTCAACTAAATCAAACAAGAGAAGCCAAGAGAAATACACAAAAGCAAGAGAAATGAAGCAAAATACATCTTCTTAACAGTTTTTTAGATTCTTCCCTCATTTTATTTTTCTCTCTGTACAAATAAATTTCACTTTTTTGTGTCAAATTTATGAAATCATTGTGATGAACCACCTCCTTAAGGTGGAAGAACGTCTCTGATGCAGATACAAATGCGAACCATGATTGGTGGAATTCTATAAGGTGTTCTGGATGAATTTTTTATCATCAACCAACAACATGAACGGGGGAAACACAAGCACAATTGAGGAGAATACTACTTTTCGTGAGAAATTTAACAACTTTAGATATGTACACAGATGAGTATGCAAAACTTCAAGCAGTACGACATGTCCATCGATTCAAGAACTTGATGATGATATTATTACTAACATCAAGCTAGATATCTCAACTTTCATGGAATGAAGCAATGTAAAGGTGTACGAGGAGCCACACATGAGTAGCACGGTTGAACCAATCCCCAAGATACAAGGCCGAAAATGCAAGGATAATATAGGATGGAAGCTGACGAAGAATTAGTACATAGGGCTGATGATATATCTCACAACTCGAATGAGAGTTGTGATGAGCATGAGACAGTAAAGTGAGAATCGCTTATAGGGCAAAAGGCCCCAAATTTACACGAGATAGAGGATACCATGGAGCAGCTACAGATGTAGAAGGATTAGAGGTGTAAAAATAAATTACCATGAGGTAGCTCACCATAAAAATAGTGAGATATTTAGAGAAATTAGAAAAAAGGCCTATAAGAGTACACTCGTGAAGACATCCTTTCTTTTGATGAGTGTAAAAGAGAGCACGGCCATTTTAGCTCAGTCAACGAATGTACCTATGCACAAAGAGATGTTGTTTTCTAACAAGCTAACTCATTCTATTCCTATTCTTCCTAAGTTCTTGGAGGATTCTGAAGCCATTTGAGTAGAAACCACCAGAAGGAGAAAAAGAGATAAAAGAGAAAACATCAGCAAAACCTCATGACCAACGAATAAACAAGATATGCGAGAAGACAATCTTCCAACCGAGAGACTTGGTAATGGTGCATGCGCATAGAGAAAGGTTCCTATAGAGGTGCAAACTGGAACTACTAATGTAAGGAGATGGACCTTTCAGAGTTCTCAAACGCATTAACCATAACGCCTACAAAATAAATTTACTAGGTGAGTACACTATCAGTTCCGATTTTTATTTAACTAACATGGGTCAATTTGAAGCAAAATAAGATCTATATTAAAATTCAAATCCTCTTCAAGAAGAAGGGAATGATGAGAACAAGGCCTTGGTTTAAATATAAATAATAAAAGGACCAATCTTGACAGTGAGGAAAAAGAAGATTCAGAATGTGTTTGCTCACAAAAATGTTGGTAAGCTCATCTAGAGGAGGAACTAATCACAAATGTTTCTCAATAACAACACATTGTTGGTAAGCTCATTTATCTTACTATTATGTAACATGATTTATCTTTTGTTGTGAACCAGGTTAGTCAACAAAAGCTTGCATCAACTAAACATGACTAGAATCTTGTGGAAATGATCATAAAGCACCTAAAAGGATCTTTGAGGAAAGGCATTTGGATGGAATGCAATGAAAATACAAGCGTTATTTGATATTTTGATGCTGATTGTATTGGAAACCCAAGTGATAGAAAGTCAACAGTAGGTTTTTGCATGTTTCTTGGATGAAATCTTGTTACATGGAAGAGCAAGCAAGAAATAGCAATAGCAAGATCAAGTACACAAGTGGAAGACCGAGCAATGGAAAGTACAACATCTTGGCATTATCCCTTAAAAGTTATCAACTGGTACTATAACAATCAAGTCGTCATTCATATCAAAATGAGCACATGTTTCACGAAAAAACAAAGTACATAAAAGTTGGTTGTCACTTTATTCGAGAGAATATTCAACACATAATCATCACCACATTCTATACAAGAAGTACATATCCTCTTATGTATATGTTTACCAAGGCATCACCTTAAAGTGACAACCAAGAAATAGCAATAGCAAGATCAAGTGCACAAGTGGAAGACCGAGCAATGGAAAGTACAACATCTTGGCATTATCCCTTAAAAGTTATCAACTGGTACTATAACAATCAAGTCGTCATTCATATCAAAACGAGCACATGTTTCATGAAAGAACAAAGTACATAGAAGTTGGTTGTCACTTTATTCGAGAGAATATTCAACACAGAATCATCACCATATTCTATACAAGAAGTACATATCCTCTTATGTATATGTTTACCAAGGCATCACCTTATGTTTCACTTGATCAAGTTTCGTTTGAGGGGTAATGAACCAACGTTGAAATTAGAGGCTTTATGTGCAAGATCATATGCTGGAAATTTAAAGATTGATTATGCTTAATACAAAAAGCATAATAAATCAATGTGGATATTGGAAGCATATGCTAGATGATATAATCCTAGACCAAAATTTTCTTGTTAGATTGGTGGAAATGGATTGAATCCACTAGTAACCTGATAGTAGAACCTAGAACTCGTATTTCCAAAGAAAGAAATGGTGTCCTAAGACCCATAATCTCTCCAGGAGTTCGGTAGATAAATATATAGGATTATAAAAAAACGACAATCTTTATAAATCAAACTTATGTAAGAATGTCATACAATGGGTCCACCTTTTATAGAAACCAAATAATAATAGAAACAATATAATATAAAACAACTTAATTAAATGCGGCCCAAATGCTCGGTGGAGCGTCATAAGTATTAAACCTTAATTTCGCAAAAAATTAACTGCATTTGACCGAGGATTACCTATGCTCGATCGAGTTCTCCCACTCTCGGTTGAGTCACCTTACGCTTAGGACTAGCGTTCACATATTCTGCATGCTCCATTGGTTTAGAGGATTTGGTCACGTCGAGCAAGCCTCTACTCTGCCCGAGTGCATCGGCCTTCTTTACCTAGTGGGTTCACTCAAGTTAAGCGAATCCCTACTCAGGCCCAGTGCGTTTAGCTCCTCTCAACCTTTTCTCTTTCTAGGTGAACCTTGTAGTCTTGACTTAAATCCTCTTGACATCCTCATTCACCCAAGGGTTTTCATTCCATGTCCATTAGAGTGATTGCATTCCACAAATCATTCGCTCTAGTCTGCATGCTCGGCCCTTGTATTATTCGATTTTTAACCACAACTAGGTTTTCACTGCTTTGCTTCTTATCTTTCATGTACCCATGTTGCCTCGTCCAAAAATTCAAAAGCTTGTGGCGAATCCAATCTTCCACGTCTCCAACCAATTATGCATTCTGGTAGCCTATGATCTCGAGGCTATAGTTGCACTTCAATTGAATTCCTTAGCCCGGTGATCCTATGATGTATCTGAGAATCCACTCCACCATGTTCCATTCCCGTTGAGATGGATCATGCATATATTTTCTAACCTGGTTCAAATAGATATGAGGTCGCTTAATCATAAGATAATTAAATTACCTATAGTTTACAGATATTGTTCCACATTCTTGAAGGGTTCCTTTATTGACGATCTTTGAACTTTTTTTTCAATTAGTTTCTTGGATGGTTTAGCTCTTAATTTACCTATTGAGTATCACATAATTTTTTAACCATAGAATACGACTAGTAAAATTCATTCAGTCTAACAACTGCTCTACTCGACCGAGTCCGCCAGTGCTCGATTGAGCTGCGAGATGCTTGGGCGGAGTGATCCATCAAGCATACCATCACTCAGACTAGGCAACTAAAGTTTTAATGTGTACTTTGGTATAGAGATTTGCTCGGTTCAAATGACTTCCTTCTCAATTAAAGCATCATTAGCTCCTTCAGTTTCTTGCTTTGCCCGGCTTCATATTCATATATATTGGTCTTGTAGTTTTGACTTTGTGCTCCTTGATATCCTGTTGAGGTTGTTGCACATCCTTTCACGTCCATGTTAGAATATGTTACCGAATCTCCTTTTCCTTTGCCTTCATTATTGGTCCTCATGAAATTTGTGGTGAATCCTGTACCTCGTCCAATTCAACTTTTTCTCCTTTATTATTGAATAAAGCTCTGTCCATGTAAGCTCAAATCTCGTTTGTATGGTGATTTTAGACTTAACATTATTTTAAACCAATCAAACAATAAAAAGAGCAATAAACAAGGAAAGTTATTCATGGTCTATGCACAAACGATCAAAATCTACCATCTGGATCAGCTCTACATAGGGTGTGGCATACTTCTACTCAATGACCTAAAAAAAGGCGCTAGCAAGAAACCCGAGTATTCTGAAATTTCTTTCTTTATTTGATTTTTTAGGATTTTTAGAGGATGTGAGTAATTATTTTGATCTAATTAACACTAATTTTCATTTTACCATCATAGGAACTAATAGGAAAGAACGAAAAATATAAAAAACGACATAATGATAGATTAAACACTCACGTCGTGCGAAACGATAGGGCACACTCTTCGACCACTTACTGGGAGAATTAATAAGCTATAAATGGTAAAGCCAGTCCTCTCGTACAATTGAAAAAGAACAAGCAAAGAGTTTCACACGTCTCCAACCTTTCTCCGCCATTATTTTGAACTACCATCATCATTTACATTGCTCGTAAAACACGTTATTCATTCGGAAAGATTGAAGGAAGAGATACAGAAAATTGTCCCCACTTTTGACATTCTAGTGTCCTAATCTGTCAAGTTATGCATAAATAAAACTTAGTCACTGACTAATACTTGTTAGGGAAGGTATTTTTGGGAGTAGATTGAGATTTATTAAAGAAATGGAATTGTTGCATCGGAATCGGTATTTTTGGTAGTAGATTGAGATCTAGTAGAAAAATAGAAATGTCTAGAAACGTCAATTATATATCCCAGCATTCTCGAAATCCGTGGTGTTTTATCTTATTAAATTTAATCTCGTTATTCTTTTGTATTTGTTTTCTAGCTCTATAATCTTCCATTCCCTATATGGGTTTTAATTTTCTTTTCTCTTTATGTTTTGCTTTTATTTTCTAGCTTGTCTCTGAAGCGACTTAGGCTGATATTTTCCTTGCACTGGATTGAGGACGTTGTCAGTGAATTATGTTGCCAACAACACATACTCCAACACCTACAATCCGGGTTGGAAGAACCATCCCATTTTCTCCAACAAGAACACTGACAATGTCCTCAGTCCATTGCAAGGAAAATATCAGCCTAAGTCGCTTCAGAGACAACCTCGAAATCAGAATTTCTAGTCTGGAGCACAAGTGTAGAACTAAGCTATTTGGGAAATAAACAGAGAGAGGTACGGCACCACCTCCGCAACAAGAGGCAAATGCTTATATTACATCCATGCTCTCTCAGATTTTGCAATAGCAGAAAAATCACAACGTTGAGCTGAGAGGCATGAGAGCATATCAAGATGACGTAAAGAAGCAAGTTGCGAAAATTCAAATGCACTTGAAGATCTTAGAAACCCAAGTTGCACAATTTACTGCGCTTTCTTCTAAACCGCAAGGAATTCTACCAACGAAACCTAAGCCGAATCCTTGTGATCACTACAATGCAATCATGCTGAGGAGGGACCACAACTTGCAGACATTGAGAAGGGAGAATGCTCAAACACTCCAACAGAGAAGGCTAGTGAACCTAAGGGTCCTAAGGAAATACAAGATGAGGAGGAAGTGGAGCCAATCTATGTGTAGCTGCCACCAAGACCTCCCTCACTTCCATTTCCCGATCGTCAAAGAAAACAAGATGACAACACACAATTTGCTAAGTTTGTTGTGAGATTGAAAAATAAGGAAATCACTATGCTCTTCTATGAAGCAATCAAGCAGATACCCCCCCCCCCCAATCAA
>CM071860.1:8735400-8754001 GCA_036759665.1 Gynandropsis gynandra
TAGAGTTGATGCGTGATATCAACCCCCCCCCAATGCTAAATATTCTCACCAAGAATCGTATTGTAGAAGAAGAAATAGTGATGGTCACCGCGTTATCCAACATGGGCTGCCACAGAAGTTACTCGACCGAGGTATCTTCGTCATCCCTTGAAAGCTGGAAATGTTGCTATTGACAATGTTCTTTGTGATTTAAAGGCTGGTGTCAGTCTCCTAACGTTGTCATTTTGTAAGAAATTGGAAATGGTTGAGATGAAACATACAAAGATGATACTACAAATCGTTGATCGTTCACTAAAATACTCGACGGGGATTTTGGAAGATGTACCGCTCAAAGTAGGTAATTATTACGTCCTTGTGGATTTTGTGGTTTTCGATATAGTGGAAGACGCAAAGGTACCTATGATTTTGGGAAGACTATTCCTCAACACTGCCCATGACATTACCCACGTAAGGGCAGAGAGATTGACGATGAAAATAGGAGAGCAGACAATGGAGTTTCAATTGGATCAGAGTCTAAAGAAACCATTCGTGGTAGAGCCCGTATTATTCGTCGATGTTTTGGATGAATTTACTGATGGAGTGCTTGAAAAGTTTAGAGACAATGAACCACTAGAAATAGCTCTAATAGCTAGCAAAAGAGGTGCTTATGCTAATCATGATGAAGTCCATGGGTACCAACAAGTCCTTGGAATTTTAAAAGAGGCAAAACGTGATGAAGCTGATGCATGTCCGACCAAGAAACATGTCATGCCCGACCAGGTATCCTCACCACAACACAGCACAATCGGGCAAAACCTAATCCCGGCCCATGCATCGTCTTAGGCATAAAATGGGATAATTACAAGCCCGACCGGGCTGTTTGTGATGCATGACCAGGCTTCCACCTTAAAGAATATCACAACCGAGCAAACATCGTACCCGGTCATGCGTTCCTCTAAGAAATTTTGTGCTCGGGCCGTGCATTTCCTTCGGGAATTCCATAAATTTTAGCTCGACCGAGCTTAAGGAGGACACGACCGAGCTGACTGATTTTGCAAGGAGCCCGATCGATCAAAATGATATGCCCGACCGAGATTCATCCTTTGAAATCAGCATGACCGAGCACACATCGCGCCCGGCCCATGCATTCCTCTCGGCAACAGTTGAAAGTATCTATAGCCCGATCATCTTGAAACATAGAACGACTGAGCAAACGCTGTGCTCGGGCCGTGCACTTTCTTCGAGACAAAATTCTATGAATTAAAGCTCTACCAAGCTTATGGAGAGCATGACCGGGCTGATTGATTTTGCATGGAGCCCGACCGATCAGTGTGTTATGCCCGATCGGGCATTCTCTGTCATGGCTGAAATTTAGAAGTCTCCTCCATCCGTGAAGCGTTCTAAACCATGTTGGAGCATTGAGAAGGCAACAGTACGTGTAGTAGGCACCATCTCCATAGCAGGATTCGGGTACCCAACAGGAAGTAGACGTGTAGAGAGTCGACGTACACGACAATGGTGATGAGGACGCCCACCTCGATGATGATGAGTAGAGCATCTCGGTCAGGCTCGGGACCATAAACAAGCGCTTCTCGAAAGGCAACCCGAGTTTCTTATTTTTTAAATGTATTATTTATTTTCATGACTTAACTTTTTTCCTTTTTTCATTTATGGATTCTACAAGCTACAATGATGTATCGTGATTTTTCTATTCTAGATTGTGTGACTATTATCGCAGGTTCTTCACCTTGACATTACCCACAATGGAGTAGACGCGTACAACATCCAGCTATACTACCAAATCAGGAAAGCAGAACACACCAGGTGTACACGTTCTCACTTTCCTTATCTTCTCTCGAGTTTTGGCATGCGAGTTCTTCACACAGATTTTGAACATCGGGACAGTGTTTTGTTCAAGTGTGGGGGAGGGTTACTCTTTTAGTGATATCTTGTGATTAGAGTTAGACGTTGATTTATTATTTTTTATTTTAACATTTACTTCTTTTTTCTTAGGATTTCTACGGATATCTAGTATGAAACTTTGAGCTTTAGCCATTTTTTATGCAACTTTGTCGTATAGAGAACAAAAGCCTAGGTTTTTTGAAAATGACTTTTGGATACTAGCTAGTCTAGTGGTTGTGCATGAATCCATGGCTTAAAGTTGTATTCTGGCCCCTAGGTTTCACTCCCAAGTATTTATATCTCCTTGTATACCGTTTAGTCTTTGCTAGGTCGGACACCTTTTAAATTTTCTTTTCTATTCTTATGATTCCACGCGGTTACACTTCATTTTCAATAGAATAATCTTCTAGTTCTTTCCGCCTTACATTGACATGAGTGCATTGATCTAGATGGTCCGGGTCTAAGTGGTGGGATGAGGCGCTTTTCTACATCCTAAGGGTTAGAGTTGATGCGTGATATCAATAGTTTGGTCTTAATAGTACTTCAATAACACAATCTTTTCATTCCTCTAATGTTACAAGACCTTATGAATGTGCCAAATGACAACCTGAGTCTAAGTAGAAAGTTGTCCTTTCCGACTCCAATGTCCTAGAATGTTCTATGGTAAAAAAAGAAGAAATAAAAATACAAAAAGATAATTGTCTTTAGGAAAGATGTCTCACGTATGCATGGGTAAATTGGTATGGAGTTTGCTTGGATTTTATTTAGGGGTAGTGAAATGAACTTTGGTGATGTGTTGGATTGCACGGCTCATGGCTTTTGGTCTATAGAAGTTTGAACTAAGTTTGCTTAGGTCTATGTTTGTGTGGCTCGTTGTTGTGCATGATGGCTGATTTTTCGAAGTACTTGTGCTACTATCCGGTTGTTTATTGACTCTTCTTGTGCTTAACCCTAGTTTTGTTTCAGGACAAACAAAGGTTCAAGTCTGGGGGAGTTCGATAACGCCTAATTCGTCTTAGTATTTTCATCTCTTTCTAGAGTTAGTTTTATCATGATTTTGGACTTTACCAACATATTAAGGAATATTGAATCTTCTTCTATCATTTTATTGTGTTTTTCAAGAAATGAAGATATAACACAAGCAAATGCCGCAAAAAAAACCCTACGTTCAGAATCACCTGACCGGACGGAGTACTGTGCCCGATCGAGCACATCTACTGGCACGATCGGGTGAATGGAAGAAGAGAGCTCGGGCAACTAAAGTCTAGCGCCCGATCGAGCACCTTACACAGCCTGATCGAGCTCACCAATGATAACATGCCCGGAAGAGAACGCACGGCCTAAGCACCTCCATTGCTCGGGCGATGGCCCATTTTGAAGAAGTGCACGACTGGGTGGTTTGCTGTGCCCGATCGGGCGTCCAAGAAACCTAAAATGCGTGAAAGAAAAGAAGCTTGGATGGCATGTCGCTTGAAGAGAAAAGGAAAACCAGAAAGCGGGTGGCAGAAAAAGGAAAAAAAGGATGTCAGTTTGCAGAGGGGGCCAGAGACGAGGAGGCGATCGACGGAAGTAGAGAGGTCAATTCAAGGCTGGTTTGAGAATAAGGAAGATGGAAACTTTATTTCTTTGCTTTTCTATGATTTCCGAATAAACCTCCTTGCCATGGGTTAGGGGTGCTCTTGTAATGGTTTTATTTGGATCTTAATGCTTGATTTTGGATTTTTTTTCTCTCAATTGGTTTGATAGGTTGTTCTTTATGCTTTCATCCTTGCAGATCACTTGTTTGAATGAGTTTAGAGGCTTTTCTTGGCTGAGAACTTGGATTTGAGTCTTGGATTTAACCATAGAATGAATTAGATTAATGAGAATCTAACGGTCGGTTAATCTATTTAGGAACTGTGATAGTGTTTTTCATGCATTTAGATGTTCGATTTGTTGCATCAAGAGATGAGTACATTGATTTCCTAGGTGGCGGATTTAGGCATCGAGAGAGTCACTTCCGATAATTGAGGTTGAGTTCCCATTGTTTTTCATGCATCTAGATGTTTGATATGTTGCATCGAGAGATGAGTACGTTGATTTCCTAGATAGTGGATTTAGGCATCGAGAGAGTCACTTCTGATAATTGAGGTCGAGTTCCCCATTCTTGTTCATGCATCTAAATGATTATTTTTGCATCGAGAGATGAGTACGTTGGTTTTCTAGGTAGTGGATTTAGGCATCGAGAGAGTCACTTTCGATAATTGAGTTTGAGTTCCCCATTAATCGAGATAATTCAATTTCACGATTCATAAAAACGTCCATTACATGTACCGACATTCTCGAAACCCGTGGTGTTTTATCTTATTGAATTTAATATCTTTATTCTTTTGTGTCTTAGTTTTCTAGCTTGATAATCTCCCATTCCCTGCATTGTTTTAATTTTCTATTCCCTTTATGTTTTTCTTTTATTCTCTAGCTTGAAAACCATATCTTGATCAATCTTCTTCTCTTGAGTCAGTTTTGATGTTCGCACTAGTTCTCTGAGTTCGACCACGGTACTACACGATCCGTATACTTGCGGTAGAGTGGTCTAGGAATTTAAAACTCAATTCCCGATTCATCGGAAACCCAAAGAAAGGCATGTGAGAGCACACCTATGAGGATAACGTATATTTCTATGAGTGTGAGAGAGAATACAAACTTCTTACCTTAGCTAATGAATGTGCTTACTGATCATCTCGTTTTCATACGTATTTCTTGCACGATTTAGGAGACGTTTTTGATACATATGTGATGTTTTACGTATGATTCCGTATCCGTTTTACTTGCTTTCGTGCTTTTCATGTTCTTACAGGTTTTTACGCGTATTTGGACTATTTTGGAGCTAAAGGAACATGCACGGAGCTAAGGAGCAACTTGGGGGATCATCACGGGACAAACGGGACGAGATTGAGCATGGAGAAGCTATGTGATGTTTTACGTATGATTCCGTATCCGTTTTACTTGCTTTCGTGCTTTTTATGTTCTTACAGGTTTTTACGTGTATTTGGACTATTTTGGAGCTAAAGGAACATGCACGGAGCTAAGGAGCAACTTTGGGGATCATCACGGGACAAACGGGACGAGATTGAGCATGGAAAAGCCTCACCCGGTCGGGCACAACCCTTGCACGATCGGGCAAAACCTACGGCCAATTGTGTGGACCATTTAGCACGACTCGGGCAAGCATTTAGGACCATTTTGCCTTGTGCCCGAGCGGGCACACATGCCATGCCCGATCGGGCACCATTCCAGCACCGCAGGACGCGCACGAACTGCCCTAGCCGCACCCGAGCGGGTACAGTCACTACCCGAGCGGGTAGCGGCCCGAAACTGCTCAAAACTTAAGTAAACTTAACTTAAAACATAAGGGAACTCGTGGGGCAATTTGGGCAACAATTGGACCGACTTAGGAGGCTTAAAAGGAGGCAAAAAGACGTGATTACAGCAAGCATACAGAGGAGAACAATTCAGCGAAGTTAGAGCAGATTCTTGCGAGGAGATAAGCGAGGAGCATTGGAGATCAAGCACCGCCACTTCGGTTTTGTTTGGTTTTTATGTTCCTTAGACTTTCTACTATGTTTATGTTTCTTTACAGACGCATGAGCGAGTAGTTTGTTTGTTCTAGGAGAAGGGATTAGCCCTTGGCTATCCCGAGACCGCTTTTGATCTATTTTGAATGCATCTTCCCGTTTTAGTTTATCTATTCTCTGTCTGAGTGCTTAAATCTAGTTTTGTTTGCGCTGATCACGTAGATGCATGTGTTAGGGATTAGGAGAAGGACCGAAAGGAGAATTCTAGTCTTGGAAGATCAGGTTTAGAACAACCGAGGTTAGGCCACGAAAGTAGGGTAGCAACGGTTGAGGGTGAACGGGCGAATCACAGAGTTTATGGGTTTAGTTCATGGTGTCAGCCACGAAAGTAGGGGGCAGCTTGTCTAGATCACGTGTCTATGCCTTGAGAGAGGGTAGATATCATGTTAGGATCGTCCGCCTTAGATAGCTTTAACTGGGATTGCATGATAGATAGGTTGATCGTTGGTTTCGGTAGTCTTGTGGTGAAACCGGATTCCTAGGACGTTTGTCTCATCGTTAGAACCTAAGTAGTTTAGTTAATTTCAGTATTTCATTCCTTATCCACATTCTTTCGTTAGCAAGTTTGATTCATAGTTCGGGTTTAGGTAGCGTTGCATAGTCTCTGTGGGATCGACACCTAAATACTACACACGTGTCGTGCACTTGCGGGTAGATTAGGTTATATTTAACTCTGATACGCATCAAGTTTTTGGCGCCGTTGCCGGGGACTATTGTCAACGCGTCTTAGATTCGAACCTAGAGTCCTTCTTGCTTTGTTTTTATTTTTGTTTTCTTTTCTTTCGTTCCTTCTACGTAAATTGTTCTTTGTTTGTCCTTTGCAGAATTTTTAGGTCGACAAGAGATGGATAATCAGAACGGCAATGGACAGATGCAATTACAGGCTCCTCCACCACGTCGTCTAAGGGATTACGTGGTGCCGAACATGAACAACGTGCAAACGGCCATAAGGATGCCTGCTGTTGCAAGAGAGCAATTCGAGATTAAGCCAGCAATGATAAATATGCTTTATCAGAAGCAATTCATGGGTGGAAACCATGAGGATCCACATCAGCATCTCAGAGATTTCCTCGAACTTTCAGGTACGTTCAAAATTCATGGAGTCTCTGAGGATGCAATCTTGCTGCGTCTTTTCCCTTTTTCAATTGGGGGAAAAGCGAAAGCTTGGCTGCAATCACTCCCCGCCGGATCTATCACCACTTGGGATCAGCTCTGCACACTGTTCCTATCACGCTTCTTTCCTCCGAGCAAGACAATTCAGATGAGGGGGGAAATCACAACATTCAGATGCAGAGATGGAGAGACTATGTTTGAGGCGTGGGGTAGATTTAAGGATCTTCTGCAGATGTGTCCACACCATGGACTTGAGCAATGGTACGTTATCCAAACTTTTTATAACGGGATTGCAGATGAGCATCGTATGAGGTTGGATAACGCTGCCAGAGGATCATTCATGGATCTGAGCGTCGAGGAGGCATTTGAGCTGATTGATAACCTCGCCATGAACCACACCATGTGGTCCACTCCAAGAGGTATGCCTAATAGCACTCGTCGTTTATATGAGCCTAACCAGAATAGAGCCATGGGTAATGCAGCGAATGCTATGTACTGTGCGAATTGCGGAGATACGGATCATGTAGCGTATCAATGCACAGTACATGAGGATTACGAACAGATGTATTATGCCCAGCAGCAAGGCAACACGCAATTCGGGAACACCTACAACCCGAATTGGAGGAATCACCCGAACTTGTCATATCGAACGACTCAACCGGTGAAGTATTCGGGGTTTCCACAAAGGCAGAATAATTTCCAGCAAAACAACCAGCAATTCCAGCAAGCTCAGCAAGCTCCGCAAGCTCCTTAACCTCCTCAAGCCTCTTCATCAAACCTTGAGGCGGTGTTGCTCGAATTCATGAAGGAGCAGAAGCAGCAACAATCGATTCGAACCAAATTCGACGCGGATGTTGGGACAGCGATTAGTGAGCTTAGATCTCAGATGGAGTCTCTGAGCACTCATGTGAAGATGAAGCAGGAACAGCAACAACAGGAGTTTAGATCTCAGATGGAGTCTCTCAGTACACATGTGAAGATGTTGGAAAACTCAGTAGCACAACAGGCCGCCTCATCCTCTCGGAATCTCGGACAGCTTCCCGGTAAGCCCGATCTTAACCCGAGAGAGTATGTGAATGCTATTTCTGTGTGCAGCGATGATGAGGCTGAGAATTCGCCCTCAAATGAGCGAGGGGATGCTGCTGGTACGTCCATGGATAGAGGAAGAGGTAAGGTTGCGATTATGGAAGGAGTCGAACCAGATTTAGATAGGCCATACGTTGCTCCTCCGGCGTACGTACCTCCGATACCGTATCCTCGACGATTGGTAAGCAGTAAGAACCAAGAGAAAGTGGGCAGATCTATAGAAGGTCTCAAGAAGCTAGACATCAACATGCCATACGTGGAAGCAGTCCACAAGATGCCTAATCGCGAGGTAATGACCAAAGAGAAGACCACCGAAGAGAACGAGACTGTAGCACTTACCGAGGAATGCAGTGCAATTCTTCAGAACAAGCTGCCACCTAAGCTAAAGGACCCCGGAAGTTTCTCCATCCCATGCAAAATAGGTAACCTCGATGTCGATAATGCTTTGTGTGATTTAGGAGCAAGCGTGAGTATCATGCCACACTCAGTTTTCAAGCGGATGGAGTTCGAGAACCTTTAACCGACGAAGATGTCTCTACGCCTCGCGGATCGTACGGTAAGACATCCGGTGGGAATCATTGAAAACGTTCCCACCATGGTAGGTAAGCTTTGCATTCCCACTGATTTTGTTGTACTTGAGATAACGGAAGACGCTAGAACACCTATTATTCTTGGTAGGCCGTTCTTAGCAACTGCAGGTGCGATGATAGACGTACAACAAGGAAAGCTGTCCTTACGTGTCAAAGACGAAACGATCAAATTCGTCCTGCCCAACCCCATGGACGAATCACCACTCAAGGAGTCTTGCTTTCCAGAAGATTCACTAGATGAGTTAGAGAAAGACACGCACGATCACGTAAGTGTTTCCGATTTTCTTTTACGGTATTTGACACAAATTGGCGATAATGCAGGATTTGCGGACGAAGGAGCTGAGGTGTATACGAAATTCTTGAGTGCCATTGCTGCACTAGGAGACGTCCCATGGAAGGAGATACCACGTGATATACATGCTGGTTTCACAATGGAAAAGTCGTCCGAACTTGAGCCCGACCCGCCGCCTTATTCTCGGTATGAGTACGTTGATTCCGATAAAACATATCTTGATGTTTTAAATGCTAACATGAGTGCAGACGAGATGAGAAGACAGCCCACACGCGTGAAGAAGCGTAAGAGGCTCAGCTCTTCAATATGTATGTACGGGAATTATAGGGAGGACAGCCACGAACCTTCACTCGAAATTCAAAGAAGGCTGCACCCGCACTTGCACGAGGTAATGGAAAAAGATGTCATTAAACTTTTCAACGCAGATACCCCTTATCCAACCTTGGACAGCGAGCAAGTGAACCCCGTGCATGATGTGCCTAAGGGATGGCACGACAAGAAGACCCTACCTCATGACTTCCAATCAGGTACGAGACGTGGAACTATGGAGTGATGCGGGTGACACGTTCAACGCCAATGGACAGCAGCTAAAGCTCTACCAAGCCGCTCAACCGATCGAAAGTGGAAACTCCATTTCCCTTTCCGATCCACCCGTCGCGCACGCATGAGGAATGGAGACGTCAAAGCTTAATGACGTTAAATAAGCGCTTTCTGGGAGACACCCCGGCTGTTTGTTTTTACTTTTAATGTTTAAGACTCGGTTATTTAATTTCCACAAAAAAAAAACAAAAAAAAAATAACACCACAAACGTGCTTCACTTCCTTCATCCTCCATCGGAGCTTCACGTCGAGGACGCCGTTCAATTCAAGTCTGGGGGAGCAGCTCACGTTTGTCAGGTGATTTCGTTTCATTTTCCTTTGATTTTTAGTTTTTAGGTTATTTTTGCAATTTTTAGTTTGTTTTTGTTTTCATTGAGTCAGAGTCGTCCCAAGGCACTTGTCCGGTGCCACGTTTTGAGATGAACCCCGAACTTAGGAATGCTTAAGAGGTTGACCTTTTCTGTTAGACTTTGCATGATTGAGCTAGGTTGTCCTATGCGTTAGAGCTTATTAGTCGGCTGAAAAACAATAGGTCGTAGTTCTAGGGAATCCTAGTGTTACTTGTGGGGAAGTTTAGACGAGGTTGCTAGGCTAGTTTATCGTTTATTCTTTCTACCCAGATGGTTATACTTCGTGTAGATGACACTTTACTTTGGTTACATTGAGGATCATTGGATCATATAAAATCGAGCTTGTTTTGCAGATTAAAAAGCACACACTAACACTCCGCTGTCGATAGAAATAGTGCCTAATAAGCATGATCAAAAATCGATATGAGTGCATCGACCTTGTTACTCCTTCGGTGGCTCGGGTCTAAGTGGTGGGTTGGCGATCATCTTTCTACGTCCTAAGGGCAAGGCACAAAAAGCCACCTACTCCGCTGCACTCTCACACGAGATGCATGAGTATACCGTCATCGGTAGTCTGGGTCTAAATAGAGGCTGGATCCCTTCAAATCCGACGTCCTAGAAGCCTAGTGTGTATGCAAAGAAAAAGAAGAAAAGAAAAGAAAAAAAAATGGAAAAGAAAAAGAAAACAAAAGAAAAAAAAAGAAAAAGTCATAAAAAGAAAACAAAAAGAAGAAAAAGAAAAAGAAAAGAAAAAGAAAGAAAGAAGCTCGGAAAGAAAGAAACAAGTATCCTCGGTTGACCTAGGTTTAGCATAGTCTGAAGTCTTGTCTGGTGGAGGGAGTTACGGTAGCGTGTCTAGTCTCCTTTGATTTACTTTCTTATGGGTAACCGTGGTGGACCTAGGATTAAGGCTGAAAACTCGATTAGGCCGAATTTGCTCTCGATGTGCTAGTTGATCGGTTAGGTTCGCTTTAGCGGTATTTCTAGGAGAAGGGGAATTCTCGTATTTTCATACCCCATGTATTCCACGTTTACGTTTGCTTAGGGACAAGCAAACATTCAAACTTAAGGGAACTCGTGGGGCAATTTGGGCAACAATTGGACCGACTTAGGAGGCTTAAAAGGAGGCAAAAAGACGCCGTTACAGCAAGCATACAGAGGAGAAGAATTCAGCGAAGTTAGAGCAGATTCTTGCGAGGAGATAATCGAGGAGCATTGGAGATCAAGCACCACCACTTCGGTTTTGTTTGGTTTTTATGTTCCTTAGACTTTCTACTATGTTTATGTTTCTTTACAGACGCATGAGCGAGTAGTTTGTTTGTTCTAGGAGAAGGGATTAGCCCTTGGCTATCCCGAGACCTCTTTTGATCTATTTTGAATGCATCTTCCCGTTTTAGTTCATCTATTCTTTATCTGAGTTCTTGAATTTACTTGTGTTTGCGATGGCCACGTAGATGCATGTGTTAGGGGTTAGGAGAAGGACCGAAAGGAGAATTCTAGTCCTAGAAAGTCAGGTTTAGAACAACCGAGGTTAGGCCACGAAAGTAGGGTAGCAACGGTTGAGGGTGAACGGGCGAATCACAGAGTTTATGGGTTTAGTTCATGGTGTCAGCCACGAAAGTAGGGGGCAGCTTGTCTAGATCACATGTCTATGCCTTGAGAGAGGGTAGGTATCATGTTAGGATCGTCCGCCTTAGATAGCTTTAACTGGTATTGCATGATAGATAGGTTGGTCGTCGGTTTTGGTAGTCTTGTGGTGAAACCGGTTTCCTAGGACGTTTGTCTCATCGTTAGAACCCAAGTAGTTTAGTTAATTTCATTATTTCATTCCTTATTCACATTCTTTCGTTAGCAAATTTGATTCGTAGTTCGGGTTTAGGTAGCGTTGCGTAGTCTCTGTGGGATCGACACCTAAAATACTACACACGTGCCGTGCACTTGCGGGTAGATTAGGTTATATTTAACTCTGATACGCATCACTTACTCACAAAGAGGTGCTTTTCCCTAATTAATGAATTCATTTTATGAATAGCACTGTATCTAATTCATTGCAGACATCTCAAGATGGTTTATGAAAGTAGAAACCAACAGATAAATAGAAGGGACTAGATGAGAAAATACCCAAATCGTGACACGCGCTATGGACAGACAAGAGACACAAGAGGACAATATTCAAACCTGGAGATGTGATTTGGTTGTATGTGCGTACAAATCGCAGACTTTGATGCAGGGAGATGGACCTTTTAAAGTTCACAAACGTAACCCTTACACCTACAAAATCAATTTATCAGGTGAGTACATTTTCCATTCAATTTTCAAATGAATTTACTTGAATCATTTTGATGTAGACGATGGAATGGATTTGAGGAAAATTCCTTTTAAATGAGAATGGAATGATGAGGATGAGGTCTAGGACATGCCACAAGTCGTACGAGGATAACAATGAGGGCAAAGGAAATGTGTTTTGAAACATGTTCGGTCACATGGACCTAAAGGGATGGGCAGCAGCCCCATGAGGATATCTTGGAGCGTTGAAGCAATGCTATATGATACATGCCTCGAGACTTGAAACTAAGGACACATACAAGGAATTGTTGTACTTGAACTGTCATGTAAGACTCTTTAGTTTTTGCAGGTTCTCTAGACTATCCTAGGGGTACTTTTCAAGATTTTTCATCAGATTGAGGGTGGATGATATGATCACACGAAAGGAAAGTACTTCTGTGACATGAAGAAGGTGAAAAACAAGCTTTTCGTGGATTGAGAGACACCACAAAAGATGTGAAATGCTCTTGATATAGAGTTGACAATGACATCATTTGCTCTCAGAACAAGTTGAAGACACCAAACTCTTGATGAACAATCAAGAAGATAGACATTTTATTTTTATCATATTAAAATTTGAAGCTACAAATGGTGTGGAGTCATTTATATTCACGTCACACACAAGGTAAATATGTAAATGAAGGATTAAAAATCTATCAATTAGCCATTTAGAATATTTCCTATCTATTGGAGATTTTCATAAGAGAAAAGTAGAGGATTTGGAGGGATATACATTGGATTGGGTGATTTTCTAGTTGTTGGAAATTATAAGAAATATATTTATCTTATGCACATCCTTATATGTGTCACCCAAGCCCATTGGTTTAGGTAGGTTGGTTGATGTGTTCCAAGTTAAACAAATATTAACCTAAGCTACCCGTAAGTGCATGACACGGGTGTAGTACTCTAGGTGTCGACCCCACAGGGACTATGCAATACAACCTAAACTCAAACTACGAATCAGACTTGCAAACAAACGAAACATTAGTTTTAAGAATGAAATACTAAAAACAATAAACTAACGAGTTCTTAACAGTGAGATAAACCTTCTAGGAATCCGGTTTCACCACAAGCCTATAGAAACCAACAATCAACCTATCTAATCATGCAATCCCAATCAAGTTATCTAAGACAGACGGTCCTAATATGATATCTACCCTCTCTTAAGGCCTAGACACATGATCTAGTCAAGTTATCCCCTACTTTCGTGGCTGACACCTTAAGCTAAACCTATAAGTTCTATGATTCATCCGTTTTACCCTCACACGCTGCTACCCTACTTTTGTAGCCTAGCCTCGGTTGTTCTAAACCTGATTATCCGGAATTAGAATTATCCTTTTGGTCCTTCTCTAAGTTCCTAAAACATGCATCTATGTGTCCATTCGCAAACACAAGTCAATCACACACTCAGACAAAGAATAGATAAACGAAAACGTGGAATTGCATTCAAAGATAGATCAAAGTGGTTCTAGGATAGCCATGGGCTAATCCCTTCTCCTAGAACAAAACGACTACTCGCTCATGTGTTCGAAAGAAAACAACAGAATCGAAATAGATAGTTTAAGGAATATAAAAACCAAATGAAATCGATGTCTGTATTCGATCTTCAATGCCCCTTGAATGTCTCCTCTGCAAGTCTCTGTGTAATTCTCTTTGAAACTTCTATGTCTAACTCTATTACGTGTGTTATGTAAAACCGAATGAGTATTCCCTTCTTTCATCTTCTCTTCTCTTTCCTTTTCTTCTTCTTTCCCCTCTGGCAATGCTTTTCCATTCCTCCGATCGAGTTTTTCCTTTTCTCTTCAGTCGACTAAACATTTCCTTTTCTCGTGCTTCAGGTCCGTGTCTTCACGCCCGGCCGTGGGTCAAGGTCCATCCGATTGTGTTTGCTGGTGCCCAGTCGTGCAGGAGGTTAAGCCCGGTCATGTAGGTTCTTCTTCCTATTGTTTGATCATGCAACATAGGAGCCCCGGTCGTGCTGCATGTTTGGGGAAGATTTCTGTTTCAAGAGCCCGGTCAGCCTGGAGTTGGTACACGGTCGTGCAGGGTTGATGTTTGATGAGCCCGGTCGTGCAAGGGGTTGGTGCACGGTCGGGCATGTGTGTCAATTGCTTAGCCCGGTCGGGCACTCCATTCCCTTATGTGCTCGGTTGTGCTATGCATTGTGCTTGGCCGTGCAAGTTGTTGTCTTGCCTCGTTTCTTGTCCTGTTTGCTCCGTTACGATCCTCGATGCTAGTAATTTTTCCCGTGTATATTCTTTAACTTTGAAATGAACCGAATTTTCATTAAAACCTGCAAGAACATGAAAACACCAAAATGAGCAAAACGTATACAAAATAACACGTAAACATCGCATCTATATCGTAAACATCTCTAAAATCATGCGAGAAATGCGTATTAAAACGAGACGATCAAAATATAGGTAGGTTGGTCGATAATTATTTCAATGGAGAAAACCAATGCGAGTATCGCAAGATTTTGGCCCAAATCCTCTTGTTATATAGAGTATCCCATGCCTCCTTCAGTATCTCACATGTTTTGTTCCACAAGCTCTTGGCTCGTTCACATGTTGGTTCCTTGAGTTAGCTCCTCATCTATATGAGCCTCTTTTGCTTCGGCTTTGTGTTCGATATTCTTCTAATTCCCTCCCCCCTTGCGAGCATTCAATCCTCGAAATGATATCACCTACATCAAAAGGGTATATATCGGTACCGTTAAAAGTTCAAAGACACATTGTACTCACCTAAATGCACACCATTTGAGGTTTTTTATGTTGTTGATGATCCGATCTAGAATGCGGACTGGTGTCCCTCTCCTCTTGGTCTTTGCTTTGAACTCCTTTTATTGGATAAACTTTCTTGTCTTAGGTGCAGCCTCTTGATCAGCTCGCCTTTCCTCCCACCATCCAAGTTGGTGATTTCTTTTGTTGGTAGGGCCAAGAGGCCTATGGAGTGATAGGATTTAAACCATACAAAGCCTCAAATGGTGTGTGTTTAGTTGTAGAGTGTTGTGTTTGGTTGTAGGCAAACTCGAAATATGGCAATTAATCAAGCCACTTCTTTGAGTATCTTCCAATGAATTGTTGATCACCTCTATTTGACCGTCAATCTGCAAATGGCAAGTGGTAAAAAAATACAACATTTTTCTTTAGCTTCCACCAAAGTGTTTGCCGAAAATAACATAGGAACTTGGTGTCATAGTTCGATATGATCCTGTTGGGTAGTCTGTGGATGTCTATGTTATCTTTGAAGAAAAGATATGTCAACCACAACAAAGATAGATTATTTGTTTCATATCTTTGGGAGTTCGATAGGAAAATATAGTACAACTCAGTCCGTGATTGAGTATGAATGGATAGAGGAAGATACAAACCGTGGAATAGACATGGGGTTTCGCTTGGTGATACATGTTACATTGTGAAAAAAGCTATTCAATGTTACACTTTAGGTTTGGCCAAATGAAATGCTCCTTTACAGGAAATACTCTGTTGTAATTAATGATTGTAGGATGAAGTACTATTCTTCTCCATGCCAAAATTACCCATGATAGCCCCTCCATGTATTTCTTGAAGCACCAACTCCCCCATTGAGCTCAATGAAAAGGTCTGCTAGCCTTATCCTTTTACATTTAGAATATCTAACAAAACATAGTTTTTTTATACAACTCCTTGAGGTGCTCGAACCTTAAGTTCCTAGCCTCCATAGTAGTGATAATATAGTGTCTCTGTGATAATGCGTTAGCCACCATGTTTTCCTTGCCTTTCTTGTACTTGATGATATATCGAAAGGAATTCATGAATTCCACTCACTTGGAATGTCTCCTCTTTAGATTGGTATGTCCCTTGAGATGTTTGAGGGTTTCATAATCAGTGTAGATGACGAATTCTTTATCCAATAGATAGTATTGGCACATTTCCAAGTCATGGACAAGGGTGTAGAGTTCCTTATCATACATGGGGTAGTTAACTATGGCCCCACTTAATGTTTCACTGAAAAAGCACTTTTCATCATTCTTGAACTAGGACCGTTCTAATGCTATACTTTGAGGCATTACACTCCACTCTGAACGTCTTCTCCAAATTTGGCAAAGCTAAGGCAAGAGCGGTGGTGAGGCTTGTCTTAAGCACCTCGAAAGCCTTGGTATGTGCATTTTCCCTCTCAAAGGTCTTATCATTTTTTATAACTGAAATGGGTTGTATTCACTAATAGCATTGGAGAGTTTGAAATGCATGCCTAGCCATTTGTATAGTCCTTGCTTCATCTTGGAGGCCCATTTCTATTCATCGCCTTCTTGCATAAAGTGATGGTGATCTTTGCAATTAATACTGAATTTTAAGAATATCCTTGCCCCACTAAACTCATCAAGCAAGTCGCCCAACCGCAGAATGGGATTTCAATATTTGAATATCATGTTGTTGATGGGCCGAAGTCGACACACATCCTTTAAATCTCTTCTTTGTACAACAATAGTAATACACGAATGACGCATGGTCTCTAACTTTTTTAGATGTTATCGTTGTCCATTAACTTTTGAAATTTCGTTGTACTTCCTGTGTATCCTCGTGGTTCATGCGATATGTTGACCGGTTAGGAAATTGTGTTGTAGGGACGATGTCAATTTGGTGTTCTATGCCTCGTATTGATGTTGATGGTCAGTATCTCATCGCAAAAGAAAAGTCATGATATTCAAAAACATGATTTTAGTCTACAGAGAATACTCTGTTGTACCTTCGCCTATTAAAACAATTTATAAACAATTAGTAACACCAGGCTTTGATTATTCAAAGCCTTACAAATTGCAGTAGCTTATATAAAAGTAAGGCTACTCCTCACGGTTCAATTTAACTTGCATGTCATGTACTTGTGGACTAAGGGGTCCTAGTGTTACATTCATTTTATTGAGGATGAAAGAATAGTACTTCATCCTACCATCATTAGTTAGCTCGCAATCGAATTTCATGACCACCCTAATAGGTTGTGTCATCCTTACATTACCACATCACAAAGTTCTTCATCGTGGTACTTGACTATGTTGACAGACGAGGTGACTTGCTCGGTGACCTTAAGTTATCCTTGATTGTTGAGTCATTGTAGCTTGTATGGAAGGCAGTGCTTCTTTGGTTCCAAAACTTTCTTTTCACCATATATGTACTTGCAATGTTTGAAGATCCACTCACTATGATGAGTCCACATACCTTATTCTTAACAAGACATTTGGTGTTCCGCGTTTGGTTGTTTCTTGAAGGTTCACCATTGTGCTCAAAATACTCCTTGTCACTAGTATTTATCCACTTTCTAGGTATTCAATCTATTTGCTTTCAACTTCATCTTGATCCTCCTTGTTGAGAGACTAGTATTCTCCAAAATTGGTGAGGACCATGATGTAAGGATTAAGGCAGCGTTGTGCCATAAGTTCTACTCCCTTTCACTTGAAACATATTAATTCATCACCTTATCTGTTGACATAATTTGATATTTTGAGATCCTTGGAACAATCATCTATTCTTGATTTTTCCGGCATTCTTCATGGTTGCCTTGTTGATAATGTTGTGTCCTTGCTCGATTTGTTGGTTGTTTTACCTTAATATATTGCTCAATTTTGATTAAAATATGAAAAATATCTTGCAAATCATGGTAGTTTGGATTTTTTTTTATCAATTTTTTCATTTAAACTATCTACAATTCAATCCATTGGAATTTACACATCTTTATCAAAATCTAGCTTATTACGAAGATGTTAGAATTCATAGAAATATTCTTTGACAGACTGATGAGTTAATTTTCTATAGATTCATTGTAAAGCCTTACGAAAGTCTGGTGGTATGATGTGCGTTATATCAAGTAATAAATTACCTAGACTAACGCTTCCGCAAGGATACGGATCGTGGAGCAACTAGGGTCGAACACAAGGAATTGATGCAACACTAAAGCTATTAGACTAATGAATAAGACGTGTGAAATCAATAGTGGAATGGAATGCAAATGCAAACTAAACTAAACTAATGATAGGAATGACTCAAAGACTAACACCCATAGGTATCGAGAGTTGCACGACGATGTAACGAAGTTCTAACAAGATCATTGGTCTTAGATATTATCACGAGTTCAGGGAATTCAAGCTCTCCTATAGGAACTGACTGGCGTAGACTTGTCCACTATCTAGCATGCATATACCAATATATCTATTGCGCATCTTACATACATAGACGCATTACGACCGCTATCCTAATCCCTAGATCCAATCGATTAACCTGGCGTAGATTCTAAGCCGATTAAACCCTAAATCATGGCTAAGTTCCAAAGTCTAATGCCCTAGCGTAGATTTATTAGACTTCTAACATCATCAATCAAGTGACGTACAAGTATTGAAGCATTAAGATCAACCAATCAATCTAAAAACATGATCAAATACCAAATTCATTCATATCGAGTGGAGTACAAGTATGAAAGCATTAAGATCCACCATTCATTAAGCACAAGACTTCATTACATATTGGCAATACTCTCTAACCTATGGCAATAGATCTACTTAGACATGAACTCAGGAAACGAAACACAAAAGAAATCTAAATTCAACATAGAAAAAGAATAAGAATGCTCCCTATTCATCAACCGATGTCTTCAATAGATCCTCCATGCTTCGGATCCCTTGTTCCGTCCTTCTTGATCTCTCCAAATCTGTTCTCTAATGTCTCTGAATCGTCCCCCCTCAGTCTGGTTCATATCTCCCTTTTGTAGATCTGATTTCTC
>CM071860.1:8756365-8775866 GCA_036759665.1 Gynandropsis gynandra
TGTATGCCTTTGTGGTGAAGGCTTCATCTTCACCTTGGGTACCTTGTCAACGTCCCAATTGTGTGCTGGACGTTGGGTAAAGCTTCACGGCATTTCGAGATCATTCATGTACTGATTTGAACCGCGTTTAGCTTGTGTTGCGTGGAAGTCGCGGTCGGTGGATTCCTCTTTCTTCTCATTATCAAGTAGCTCGTTTGGTACCTTGTATGAATCTTCTCCAGCTGCTAAGAGATTCATATCTAGGGAATCCGTATTCTGAAATTTGTCACAAACTTCCTCGGCTAAACTCTCAAAGGTGCCTTCGGGGAACACAAAATCGATAACGCGTGGTTGCTCAAGTGTGTCCACCAAGCTGAACTCATCTTCCATCTCGGGTTTCGTCATATGCTTATCAATATCCATAACCTTATCCTCTCCCTTGTCAAATTCATCTCCTTTTTCACTTATTGAGGGATTTGGCTGATCTACTTTCTTCATGCGTTGACGCTGCGGGAATGGCAAAGGAGGTGGTCTAGGTTCTAGTTTTACGTACTTTGGCTCCTCTTCCTCCTTAAGCTTCTCTTAAGCTCAATTGACATCCAATTCCGCTACTGTGATAGATGCTTCACCCCTTTCAGACATTGGAATAGGCTGATCCACCGTCATACAATCCTTTAGGCAAATTTCGTTGACATGCTCACAAGGATCCGTTTCTAAACTTCCCGATAGAACCTCTTGTGGTTGTGATGAACTTGCAGGGAGTTGTGCAACCTGATTGTCCAAGATCTTTAGGTGCATTGTCATCTCTATAACCCCGTTCTTCATGTCTCTATAAGTCGCTAGCATCTCTCTAATCTCGTTGGTTTGATCTTTTTGTAATTGTAAGATTTGAGCAAACATTGATATAATATCGGAGTTAGCCTCTTGTTGTGGAGGGGGAGGCGCACATGGCTGGTAATTATGGGTTTGGGGTTCCGTCCATTTCTGAAAGTTCCCCAATTGATGTTGTGCATTGAGCATACTATCGGTGTTCCTATACGGGAAATTTGCGTGATCGCTCCATCCATGATTGTATGTATTCCCGATAGGTTGATTGTAACTCTCGTAGATCTCTTCTTCATACCCCCATACTTCTTGTTTCCATGATTGTTCCGAGTAATGTGGACGGTATGAGTTAGACAGCATATGATGAAGTTCGTCAATGCAATTTTTTATTTCAGCTATTTCGGCATATATAGAGTTCACGTCATACATGTTACCTCGCAAAAGAAACAACACAAAATTCGATTAAGCTCCGAGAGGTAAACAAGATATACAAAAAAAAAATTATTTTTTTTGACTCTATAAGAAAGAAAACAAAAACGAAAAACAAATGAAGACTCCGGAAAGGACTATGTCTTAATTCAAAAGTATCCTAACAATAAAGCCGTAATCAATTCCCCGGCAACGGCGTCAAAAAATTGATGTGTGTTATATCAAGTAATAAATTACCTAGACTAACGCTTCCGCAAGGATACGGATCGTGTAGCAACTAGGGTCAAACACAAGGAATTGATGCAACTCTAAAGCTATTAGACTAATGAATAAGACGTGTGAAATCAATAGTGGAATGGAATGAAAATGCAAACTAAACTAAACTAATGATAGGAATAACTCAAAGACTAACCACCACTGGTATCGAGAGTTGCACGACGATGTAACGAAGTTCTAACAAGATCATTGGTCTTCGATACTATCACGAGTTCAGGGAATTCAAGCTCTCCTATAGGAACTGACTGGCGTAGACTTGTCCACTATCTAGCATGCATATACCAATATATCTATTGCGCATCTTACATAAATAGACGCATTACGACCGCTAAACGAAACACAAAAGAAATCTAAATTCAACATAGAAAGAGAATAAGAATGCTCCCTATTCATCAACCGATGTCTTCAATAGATCCTCCATGCTCCGGATCCCTCGTTCCGTCCTTCTCGATCTCTCCAAGTGTGTCTCCAATGTCTCTGAATCGTCCCCCCTTCAATCTGGTTCGTATCTCCCTTTTGTAGATCTGATTTCTCTTAGTTTGGCCGTTCTAAATCTTAGGAGATGGTCGAGAAAAACAAGGGCCCGAGCGGGCACAGCATCTACCCGCTCGTGCAGGCCTTGTACCCGACCATGTGCATTCAAATTAGCCCGAGCGGGCACCCATGCCCGAGCATGTTCCTCTTCAGCCCGAGTCGTGCAAAGCTACGTGTTATCATGGTACATACCTCTTGCCCATGAGGGATTTCATTTCCCACCATGTAGCAACTTCTTCAAGATGCGTACCACATCCAATGCACACCACAACACACCCACATATCTTAGTTATGTTAGTGCTACCTTTTAGCGCTTCGTGTACATGTAATAGTTAAAACATATTTTCCATATGTCTTTCCCAATTGAGATAGGCTTCTAAGTCAACACGCCCATCACAAGTAGGCAGTTTTAACATAAACATGTTACACCCATCACAAGAGGATTTTCAGGGATATAAATTTGCTTCGGCAATTTCCTAGCCATTGGAAATGATAAGGAAAGATATTTATCTTTTTTCCATTCCTTATATGTTCCAACCAAGCCTCTTTAGTTTATGTATGTAGGTTAAAGCCTGGTTCAATGGAGAAACCCAATGTGTGTCTTTTAAGATTTAAGCTCAAATCTTCCTTTTTATCCAGAGTCTCTCATTCCTCTTTCACTATATGTTTTGTTTTTTCAGCAAGCTCGTGGCTCGTCCACATGTGAGTAGGGTGTGGGAAAGTTATGTCCATTTAGTTCCTTGAGTTAGTTCCTCGTCGGTGTGACCTTCATTTGGTGCAGGTTTTATGTCAATACCCTCATCACAATATGAGCCTTGTACAAGGATAGGAGGTCGAGAAATAGCCAGAAGTTGGATGAGCTAAAGCCGCTCAACACCAACAAGTTCTCTAGACCAATTTATGCATGATCGTTGGTCGCTTGGCTAGAGTGAGGGTGTGCTCCACCCGACCAAATCTACGGGTGCAAAAGGAGAATTCAAAGGTCTGGATCACTCGGCTCAAGCTTCACATAACTCGACCAAATATTGGAGGACAGACCAAGTAGAGGAGATGCTCGACCCTGGTACTATATGATTCGTATTCTTGCGAAAACGTTAGTCTAGGTATTTATTACTCTATATTAACCACATTAAGTTTTTGGCGTCGTTTCATGGAATTGATTACGACTTTAGAGTTAGGATACTTTTGAATTAGGATACAGTCCTTTCCGGAGTCTTTAGTTGTTTTTCATTTTTTTCTTTTCTTTTTTAGCCAATTTTTTACCTCTCAGAGCTTAATCAATTCTTGATTTTTTTAACTTTGTGAGGTAACATGAATGAGGTGCATTCTTTGTATGTCGATATAGCTGAAGTAAAAGATCAAGTTGCGGGAATTTATCATATATTGTCTTAATCACACCGTTCGCATTACTCGGAACAATCATGGGAACAAGAAGTTCGGGGTATGAGGAAGTGAACTACGTGAGTCACAATCAGCCTTTCGGGAACACGTATAATCCCGGATGGAGAAATCACCCAAACTTCTCCTACAAGAATTCTGATGGTGCATTAAACGGGAAATAACTATCGGAAAACTTTCAGCCAAGAATGATGCAAAGAAGCTAGAACTTTCAGCCAGGGATGCAGCCCCAAACTTAGAAATCTGAGTCACGTGTGTCCCCTCCTCCACAACAAGAAGCTAACGCCGATATTACGTCTATGCTTGCTTAAATCTTACAAGGACAAAAAGATCAATACGCCGATCATAGACAATCAGATTGCACATAGACAATCAGATTGCACATATTGTTGCGAACTCCTCTAACTCGCAAGGAGTTCTACCGAGGAGACTCGAATGAATCTTCGTGAGCAAATCAATTAAATTGAATTAACTAAACACCACATGTTTCGAGAGATGCACGATAATGTAATGAATTTCTAGCATGATCATTGGTCTTAGATATTATCACGAGTTCAGGGAATTCAAGCTCTAATATTGGAACTGATTGGTGTAAACTTGTCCACTACCTAGTGTGCGTATTACCAGTCTCCCAACTGCGTAATCTCACCCATTAGATGCATTAAGACCGCTATCCTAATCACTAGATCCAATTGATCGACCTTGCATAGATTCTAAATGAGTTAAGATCCTAAATCATGGCTAATTTCCAAAGTCTATTCTCCTTGTATAGATTCATTAGACTTATACGATCATTCATTCAAGTTGCGTGTAAGAACAAAAGTATTAAGAACAGCCAATCATTCTGAAAATGATCAAATACCATAAGCATTCATTCAGGTTGCGTACAAGAATAAAAACATTACGAACCACCAAGCATTAAGAACAAGATTTCATTATATATCGACAAAGCTCTCTAAGTCGTAGCTACTAAACTACTCGGACATGGACTTAGAAAACAAAACACGAAAGAAAACTATTTTAACATAGATAGAGTATGAGATTCTTCCTTATCCTAATACCATAGTCTTCAACAGCTCCTCCGAGTTTCGAGTTCGTCGCCCCGTATCCCGCCTTCCGGCGTGCTGCTCTCTCTTTTGTTCTCTCGTGTGTGTTGTGTGGTGTGTGTTCTGTCCGAAAATTCAGCTTTCCTCTTGACCCCTTTGTTTGGTTGCCTCTTTCCTTTCTTTCCTTTTCTCCTTGCTAAATCTAAGCTCTAAAGCACTTTCCTTTTAGTCCTCCTTTCCTATTCACTACTCGTTTCCTTTTTCTCGGTTTCCATTTTCTTCAGCAGCTTGTTTTTCCATTTCCTCTTGTGCAGCAACGGTTTCCTTCTCTTTTCTATCCTTTCCTCTTTGGATGGTTGCCTTCTTTCTCTTGTCCATGTGTTTCCATTTATTGTTCCAGCAGCCATTTCCAGTTTCTACCTTAGATGATTGCAGTTTCCATTTCTTGTGTAGATGATTCCATTTTAAATTTTTCTCAAGTAACTTGCTTCTATTTTATAAAAACCATGTTTCCCTTTCATATTCCAACCATACTCCTCTTATTTTTGTTCCAGCCACCGAAAGTTTCCATTTTTGTTCCATCCACCTACTTCCATTTAGCTTTGGTCGTGAGTTTCCATTTTTGAATGACAACGGCTGGTTTCTATGTCTAGTAGGCTACGGCTACTTATTTCCATTCCTCATCTCCTGCTATATTTCCATTTAGTGTAGGCAGCCATCAAATTTCCATTTTGTTCGAAAGACCAACAATTTCTATTTTTCTAAGCAACCATTGTTTCCATTTTTTAAACGGCCATTGTTTCCATTTTTGTAAGCTGCTATTGCTTCCCTTTCGTTACTCCGGTTTATGATTCTTTGGATGCTGACCCTGAATAGCTGATAGGAGAGGGGTTTGGCTTAGTTTTGCTTCATTTACTCGTTGTTGTATCCCGATATTTCATTTCTTGCAATAACACGAGAAAACAATAGAAGATGACAAAATGATGCTTAATGCTCGGTGTGACGCAAATTAGTACATAAACAATCTCGAGATGCTGAGAAGCTACTCCAAACGCCCAGAAGACAATTGTAGCATCAACAAGGCACCCAAGGTGAAGATGAAGCCTTCACCACAAGGGCTCACGCACCAAAAAATTCTGGAAACTTTGAAAGAAACAAGAGATGAATGCCTAACCGATTTCATGGAGTGCAGCCAACTGCATGACCGAGCCTCTAAATTAGGGAACAACACGATCGAGCTTATGGAGGATATGTCTGATTGTTCAAGGAGCCCAACCGATCTGTGTGCTACACTTCAATGGGCATCTTATGCACGTGGGACGCTGAGCATAGGACGACGACGAGGACGTCCACCTGATGATTAGGGCATCTTGGTCAAGCTCGTGACAAAACAAGCGCTTCTCGGGAGGTAATCCGAGCCCCGTATCCTATTATTTATTTCGTCTTATCTTTCAGAACTCAACTTTACCTCTTTTCACACGCATGCACTCTACTAGCAGCCTCGATGTATAGTACTCTTTATTTCGGATTGTGTGACTTTTTGTTACAAGTTTTTCACTTCGACATCATCCATAACAAAGGAAAGGCGGATATATCCGGCTGCATCAACTTGAGACAGCAAGATCACACATGATGCACACGTTCCTACCCTCTTTATTTTCCCCCGAGTTTTAGCATACGAATTCCTTTCATAAATTTTGAACACCAGGACTGTGTTCCAATCAAGTCTGGGGGTACTCTTCGAGAGTTATGATTGTGATTAGGATTAGATGCTTTGTTTTTCATTTTATTTTAGGATTTACGTTATTTTCGTTAGGATTAGACGAACTGATATCCAATATGAAAATTTTTAACTTTAGTCGTATTTGTGCAACTTTGTCGAATCAGGAACAAAATTCTAGGCTTGCTGAAAAATATCTTTAGATATCGATTAGTCTAGTAGTTGTGCATGAACCCATAGCCTATAGTTGTTTTCCGACCCCCTAGGTTTCAATCCCAAGTACTTATATCTTCGAGTATATCGTTAATTCTTTGATTTGCTTCTATTTTTTATTATTCCATGCACTTACACTCCGATGTCAATAGAATAATTTCTTTACCTATTTTAGCCCTACATTGACATGAGTGCATCTATCTTGATGGTTTGGATCTAAGTGGTGGGTCGAGGCTGTTTTTCTACGTCCTAAAGGGTTACACTCGACGCGTAATCATAATAGTTTAATAAAAAAAACTTTGCAATTACGCAACCTCTTCACTCTGCTAAGGTTACAAGACCTTATGAGTATGCCAATCGGAAACCTAGGTCTAAGTGGAAGCCTGTCCTCTTTAACTCCACCATCCTAGAAGCCGAGTGTGAATTTTCAAAGAAATAAATGTGTGGAAACTGAAAAAGAAGAAAAAGAAGAAAAATATGATTGTCTTTAAGAATGATATATCACATAACATAGGTGAATTGATATGGAGATCGCTTGGATGTCATCTAGGGGTTAGTCAAATGAATTTGGGTTATGTATAGGATTGCACGGCTAGTGGCTTTTGGTGGATAAAGGTCTGAACTAAGTATGTCTAGGTCTATGTTCGTGTGACGCGTTGTTTTGCGTGATGGCTGATTTTTTCGAAATGCATGTGCTAGTATCCAGTTTTTTTCTAACTCTCATCGTGCTTAATTTTAGTTTTGCTTGAGGACGAGCAAAGGTTCAAGTCTAGGGAGTTTGATAACGTCTAAATTGTTCTAGTATTCTTCACTTGATTGAATCTATGCCTAAGGTCTAATTTTAGCTATGCATAAGGTTTCAAGTGAGAAAATGGAAGAACCAAAGATTTTGGTGTGAGCAAACTTTCTTGCCTAATGTGTCCTGATAACTTTTATTTTGTTATAGTACTTTTGTTTATTTTTGTAGTTCGTTTCATCATTCATTTAGATTTTACCAAGCACTAAGCATTGTCATCTTTCATTGTTTTCTCGTGTTTTGTAGTGAATGGAGATATCGAGACACAAACACGGGTGAATGCCCCAAAACATGACCGTTCCACATCAAAGGAGAAGCAACCCCCACGGGTGGATACCTTAGCCCGTGCAGGCTCCAAATCTAGCACTTTCAGCACGCCATGGACTCATGCCCAACCCGAGCAGATAGCCATTCGCCAATCACCCCACGTGGGGTGTCAACTTTAGCCCACACGAGCTCATTCCTTCAACAAACACAGCCCGCGAGGACTCCCCTCTCCAAGCCACCCCGTGCAGGGCACTCACCAGCCCGCGCAGGTCGAGTCTGTCACCTGCAATAACCAGAAAAAAAAAATTCGTAAAACAAGAAAAGGAACGTGTTAGCTGCTTAAACCAAAAGGAAGTATGGTTAGAGAGGAAAAATGGGAGCTACATGGCTAGAAAATAGAAAGGAAACGTTGACAATTACACAAGAATGGAAAAACAAAATATGAAAACACTCGGAAAAGTAAAACTGCAGTTTCTGTAAGAAAGAGGAAATATCAGCCACTGGAGAGGAAGAAAAAGGGACGGCTAACGAGGAAAGAAGAGAGCAAAGGAAACAGGAGAAAGGGGCAAAAGGAGAGAGCTTGAGCAGCACAATTCGTAAAGAAAATTAGAGAAGCACAGAGCGACGAAGCCGGAGCGCGGAGGAGCTATTAAAGACGTTGGTAATAGAATAGGGAGGGATCTCATTTGTTATCCATGTTAAATATAGTTATCTTTCGTGTTTTGTTTTCTAAGTTCATGTTCGAGTAGGTCCATAGCCATGGGTTAGAGAGTTTTGCCGATATATAATGAAGTTTTGTTCTTAATCCTTGGTTATAAAATTTGTTCATTTCGGATTGATTGGTTGTTCGTAATGTTTTTATTGTTGTTGGTAGCTTGAATGAATGTTTATAAAAATCTAATTGCATTAGGAGATGAATTGGATTTTGGAACGTAGAGAGAGAGAGCGAGCAGAACGCACACGAAGACAAGGACGGATCGACGAAGCCGGAACGCGGAGGAGCTGTTGAAGAAATTGGTAATAGAATAGGGAGGGATCTCATTCATTATCCATGTTGAATATAGTTATCTTTCTTGTTTTGTTTTCTAAGTTCATGTCCGAGTAGGTCTATAGCCAGGGGTTAGAGAGCTTTGCCGATATGTAATGAAGTTTTGCTATTAATGCTTGGTTATAATATTTGTTCATTTCGGATTTATTGGTTGTCATAATGCTCTTATTTTTGTTGGTAGCTTGAATGAATGTTTATAAAATCTAATTGTATTGGGAGATGAGTTGGATTTTGGAACGTAGCCATGATATGAAGTCTCAATTGATTTAGAACCTTGGTCGGTTGGTTAATTGAACTTAGGAGTTACGATAGCAATCTTAATGCATCTAGTAGGTGAGATTACATAATTGGGAGATTGGTAGTACGCATGCTAGATAGTGGGTTTAGACAACGGGAGAGTCATTCCCTAGGAAAGAGTTTGAATTCCCCGAATACATAACGATATCTATAACCATGATCTTGTTAGAACTTTGTTGCATCATCGTGCATCTCTCAAAATATGTGGTGTTTAGTTCATTGAGTTTAATCCGTTAGTTAGTTAGTTAGTTAGTTTATCTTTATTTGTATTCCAATCACTTATTGAGTTTACACGTTCTATTCATTAGTTACTAGCTTTAGAGTTGTATCGATTCCTCATGTTCGACCTTGGCAATACACGATTCGTATTCTTATGAGAACGTTAGTATAGGTATTTTATTACTTGAGATTAACCACATCATGTGCTTAAAAATGTTAGGTATGCTTCACTTGAGTGAAATCTCAACGCTAAAAGAGCATTCAATAACATGAACTTCTCAGCCTGAGTACCACATAGTTTGACAAAGCTTTCACTGACTCGACCCAACAGAGGCATTACTGATCAATCATAAATAATGATGAGTTTTAGGATTAACACTTGCTCATTTACTTTTTACTTTTCCTTTATGTATAGTCCTTATAAATTAGGCACTTATTATATGACATTTGAACTAAGTTTTATCTATTAATATATTAATTTTCTTACTAATTTTTTTAGAAATTTAGTTATCGAACTCTTGGAGAGATTCTAAATGTTCTACTACATCACAAACATCATGGCATCGTTCCTTAAGTCTTAGGTTTTCTAATCCAGTTGTATGAGAATTTGGGCATTAATTCTTTGAGAGAATGTACCATTGAGTTGCTAGGGGATTTCATTCCAAATTCCATCCCATTTAGCAATAGAGCATCGATCTAGAATCATATAGTGGTCTTTAGATATCGATTAGTCTAGTAGTTGTGCATGAACCCATAGCCTATAGTTGTTTTCCGACCCCCTAGGTTTCAATCCCAAGTACTTATATCTTCGAGTATATCGTTAATTCTTTGATTTGCTTCTATTTTTTATTATTCCATGCACTTACACTCCGATGTCAATAGAATAATTTCTTTACCTATTTTAGCCCTACATTGACATGAGTGCATCTATCTTGATGGTTTGGATCTAAGTGGTGGGTCGAGGCTGTTTTTCTACGTCCTAAAGGGTTACACTCGACGCGTAATCATAATAGTTTAATAAAAAAAACTTTGCAATTACGCAACCTCTTCACTCTGCTAAGGTTACAAGACCTTATGAGTATGCCAATCGGAAACCTAGGTCTAAGTGGAAGCCTGTCCTCTTTAACTCCACCATCCTAGAAGCCGAGTGTGAATTTTCAAAGAAATAAATGTGTGGAAACTGAAAAAGAAGAAAAAGAAGAAAAATATGATTGTCTTTAAGAATGATATATCACATAACATAGGTGAATTGATATGGAGATCGCTTGGATGTCATCTAGGGGTTAGTCAAATGAATTTGGGTTATGTATAGGATTGCACGGCTAGTGGCTTTTGGTGGATAAAGGTCTGAACTAAGTATGTCTAGGTCTATGTTCGTGTGACGCGTTGTTTTGCGTGATGGCTGATTTTTTCGAAATGCATGTGCTAGTATCCAGTTTTTTTCTAACTCTCATCGTGCTTAATTTTAGTTTTGCTTGAGGACGAGCAAAGGTTCAAGTCTAGGGAGTTTGATAACGTCTAAATTGTTCTAGTATTCTTCACTTGATTGAATCTATGCCTAAGGTCTAATTTTAGCTATGCATAAGGTTTCAAGTGAGAAAATGGAAGAACCAAAGATTTTGGTGTGAGCAAACTTTCTTGCCTAATGTGTCCTGATAACTTTTATTTTGTTATAGTACTTTTGTTTATTTTTGTAGTTCGTTTCATCATTCATTTAGATTTTACCAAGCACTAAGCATTGTCATCTTTCATTGTTTTCTCGTGTTTTGTAGTGAATGGAGATATCGAGACACAAACACGGGTGAATGCCCCAAAACATGACCGTTCCACATCAAAGGAGAAGCAACCCCCACGGGTGGATACCTTAGCCCGTGCAGGCTCCAAATCTAGCACTTTCAGCACGCCATGGACTCATGCCCAACCCGAGCAGATAGCCATTCGCCAATCACCCCACGTGGGGTGTCAACTTTAGCCCACACGAGCTCATTCCTTCAACAAACACAGCCCGCGAGGACTCCCCTCTCCAAGCCACCCCGTGCAGGGCACTCACCAGCCCGCGCAGGTCGAGTCTGTCACCTGCAATAACCAGAAAAAAAAAATTCGTAAAACAAGAAAAGGAACGTGTTAGCTGCTTAAACCAAAAGGAAGTATGGTTAGAGAGGAAAAATGGGAGCTACATGGCTAGAAAATAGAAAGGAAACGTTGACAATTACACAAGAATGGAAAAACAAAATATGAAAACACTCGGAAAAGTAAAACTGCAGTTTCTGTAAGAAAGAGGAAATATCAGCCACTGGAGAGGAAGAAAAAGGGACGGCTAACGAGGAAAGAAGAGAGCAAAGGAAACAGGAGAAAGGGGCAAAAGGAGAGAGCTTGAGCAGCACAATTCGTAAAGAAAATTAGAGAAGCACAGAGCGACGAAGCCGGAGCGCGGAGGAGCTATTAAAGACGTTGGTAATAGAATAGGGAGGGATCTCATTTGTTATCCATGTTAAATATAGTTATCTTTCGTGTTTTGTTTTCTAAGTTCATGTTCGAGTAGGTCCATAGCCATGGGTTAGAGAGTTTTGCCGATATATAATGAAGTTTTGTTCTTAATCCTTGGTTATAAAATTTGTTCATTTCGGATTGATTGGTTGTTCGTAATGTTTTTATTGTTGTTGGTAGCTTGAATGAATGTTTATAAAAATCTAATTGCATTAGGAGATGAATTGGATTTTGGAACGTAGAGAGAGAGAGCGAGCAGAACGCACACGAAGACAAGGACGGATCGACGAAGCCGGAACGCGGAGGAGCTGTTGAAGAAATTGGTAATAGAATAGGGAGGGATCTCATTCATTATCCATGTTGAATATAGTTATCTTTCTTGTTTTGTTTTCTAAGTTCATGTCCGAGTAGGTCTATAGCCAGGGGTTAGAGAGCTTTGCCGATATGTAATGAAGTTTTGCTATTAATGCTTGGTTATAATATTTGTTCATTTCGGATTTATTGGTTGTCATAATGCTCTTATTTTTGTTGGTAGCTTGAATGAATGTTTATAAAATCTAATTGTATTGGGAGATGAGTTGGATTTTGGAACGTAGCCATGATATGAAGTCTCAATTGATTTAGAACCTTGGTCGGTTGGTTAATTGAACTTAGGAGTTACGATAGCAATCTTAATGCATCTAGTAGGTGAGATTACATAATTGGGAGATTGGTAGTACGCATGCTAGATAGTGGGTTTAGACAACGGGAGAGTCATTCCCTAGGAAAGAGTTTGAATTCCCCGAATACATAACGATATCTATAACCATGATCTTGTTAGAACTTTGTTGCATCATCGTGCATCTCTCAAAATATGTGGTGTTTAGTTCATTGAGTTTAATCCGTTAGTTAGTTAGTTAGTTAGTTTATCTTTATTTGTATTCCAATCACTTATTGAGTTTACACGTTCTATTCATTAGTTACTAGCTTTAGAGTTGTATCGATTCCTCATGTTCGACCTTGGCAATACACGATTCGTATTCTTATGAGAACGTTAGTATAGGTATTTTATTACTTGAGATTAACCACATCATGTGCTTAAAAATGTTAGGTATGCTTCACTTGAGTGAAATCTCAACGCTAAAAGAGCATTCAATAACATGAACTTCTCAGCCTGAGTACCACATAGTTTGACAAAGCTTTCACTGACTCGACCCAACAGAGGCATTACTGATCAATCATAAATAATGATGAGTTTTAGGATTAACACTTGCTCATTTACTTTTTACTTTTCCTTTATGTATAGTCCTTATAAATTAGGCACTTATTATATGACATTTGAACTAAGTTTTATCTATTAATATATTAATTTTCTTACTAATTTTTTTAGAAATTTAGTTATCGAACTCTTGGAGAGATTCTAAATGTTCTACTACATCACAAACATCATGGCATCGTTCCTTAAGTCTTAGGTTTTCTAATCCAGTTGTATGAGAATTTGGGCATTAATTCTTTGAGAGAATGTACCATTGAGTTGCTAGGGGATTTCATTCCAAATTCCATCCCATTTAGCAATAGAGCATCGATCTAGAATCATATAGTGGTATCTCGTTCTTGCGTTTGGCTATTGATCTATCTTATTTCATCTAATTTTTTTTAATTTTCTTTTAGTTAAGTTAGTTGTTGTTCTTTTTTTTCATCAAAAGAAAAAAAGGAAAAAACAAAAAAGAGGAAAAGAAAAAGCAAATAAAAGGAAGGAATGGCAAAACAAACAAAAAGAAAGAAAAGAAAATTAAAAGGAAGACAAGCAATGGAAAAGAAACAAAAAATGAAAGAAAAAAAGAATAGGTACACAAAAAATGAAAAATAGGAATGAGAAAACCATAGTTCCTTAGAGAAAAAAAGAACGAGTTTTTGAAACTAGACTTAGGAGAATAAGTTTCGGAATTATAGTCTTATAGCATCAAGATTTAGTTTGTATTCGTTTTGAACTGATAACGTCTAAATTGTTCTATTATTTTCACATTTTTTCATAGTTAGTTTTATCACTTATTTTGGACTTTACTGAGTATTAAGTACAATTTAGTCTTCTTCTAGCGTTTTCTCTTGTTTTGCAAGAAATGAGATATCGGATTACAAACATGAGCAAATGTTGAGAAATATTGGCAAAACTACTTCAAGCTCACCTGTACACACTCAACACCCAAGACTCCTTCGATCACAAAAATGGAAACAATGGTCGTCGCTAACGAAAAAATGGAAATAGCGGTTGCTGCCTAAAAGAAATGGAAACCAACCGTTGGCCTAAAATAAATGGAAATCGGTTGCTGCCTCCACAAAATGGAAAGAGGACACGGATTGCTGCACAAAAAGAAAAAGAAAACATTGCGGCACAAGAAGAAATGGAAACACAAGCAGCTGGAACAAATCGGAAACACAACGCTACTGCACAAGAATGAAAATCGGTTGGAGCAACAAAATGGAAATCGGCTGGAGCAAGAAAAGGAAATTCGGATGGAGCAAGAAAAAGGAAACCTAAGGCTGCACGACTGAAGAGAAGAAAGGAAACGGTCACTGCACAAGAAGAAAGGAAACAGCCGCTCTACAAGAAGAAAGGAAATAAAAGAAAATGGAAACTGGGAAAAAGGAAACGAGTGAAGAAGAGGAAATTGGCACGAAAAGTAAAGGATGAGAGCTTAGATTCGGCCAAGAGAAGTTTTGATGGGGGTAGGCTAGAGCTGGACGTTTTGGAGCTGAAGAAGAGAAAGGGAGATTTTTTTTTTGTTTTATGTTTAGCGAGTAGTTTCGTAGCTACGAGTTAGAGAGTTTTGCCAATATGTAATGAAGTCTTGTGTTTAATGCTTGATGGTTCTTAATGCTTTAATTCCTATACGCAACTTGAATAAATGATTATGGTATTTGATCAATTTTAGAATGATTGGTTGTTCTTAATGCTTTTGTTCTTGTACACAACCTGAATGAATTATTACAGAAGTCTAGTGAATCTAGATCAGGGGATTAGACTTTGGAAGTTAGCCATGATTTAGGATTTCAAATAATTTAGAATCTACGCCAAGGTCGATCAATTGCATCTAGGGATTAGGATAGTGGTCTTAATGCATTTAGTGGGTTAGATTACACAGTCGAAAGATTGGTAGCACGCACACTAGGTAGTGGACAAGTCTACGGCAGTCAAATCCTACATTAGAGCTTCAATTCCCTGAATTCGTGATAATATCTAAGACCAATGATCTTGTTAACACTTCATTACATCATTGTGCATCTCTTGAAATATGTGGTGTTTAGTTATTTGAGTTTATCTCGTTAATTATTTAGCTTATCCTTAACTTTGTATTCCAACCACTTATTCATTTTGCACGTCCTACGCATTAGTTCACTAGCTTTATTGTGGCATCGATTCCCTAGTGTTTGACCATGATACTATACGATACGTATTCTTGCGGAAACGTTAATCTAGGTATTTATTACTTGAGATTAACCACATCACGAACTAACTCTGAATTTTTTATCTTTAGTTTCTAACTAAATCAAATAGGAGAAGCCGAGAAAAAGATAGAAGAGCGAGTGAAATTGAGTGAAACACCTCTCTGAGTGATTTTGAGCTCATTTATCTCCCTTTTTCGTCATCCTGTTCGTTTATGCTAACATGCTTTTCTATCTTGTACCTCATTACGATAGCTAATTCAGAAAACCATTGCAAGCATCTCAATTGTAAACAAGAATGCAATTGACAATGGTTGAATTACAAATGATGGTGTGAGAAGAACGCACAACTATCAATCATCAACTTGATTGGGTGGAAGATGCGACTTGTAGAGTTTGCCGAAGAACAACTGCATAGGAAACCAAATGGTATGCTTAGGTTATGGATGATGAGTATGATCGTCCGATGAGGCCCAATCCACGAGCGAGGGACGGAATTGATGATGACATTAGTAACATCAAACTAGAGATCATGATTTTCATGGGATGAAGTGATGTGGAGGCATATCTAGAGTGGGAGAGAACATATGTAATTTTTTATTGCCATCACTACTCCAATAAGAAGAAAGTAAAGCTCACATTAGCAAAATTAAATAATTACATAGGTATCAATTTACTATATCACGTTGGAGGATTGGAGAATGGCCAATAGTGACATTGGAGCATATGTGGGCAACATCTATGGAGATTGGTGCAAGGAAGACAAACGTAGAGGAAAACTACACGAACATGGACTTCCTAATGATATGCCCTAACATAGATGAGGATTCTGAGGCCACCATGGAGCTTTTTTGGTGGTCTTGATCCTAAATTCAACACCCCATCGAAACTCGCCACTAGGAGGATGGAAGATCTTTTTCACTTGGCAACTAATATCGAGAAGTAACTAAAATCAAAGGAAGGACAACTCAAGACCACAATAGATTATAAACTAGTAGCAAGATCAAGCAAAACCTACTAGTCTGAAAATACAAGGTACCAATGAAATACCTATATGTAATCATGGGATTACATATTTCAAATGTCAGGGTCGAGGTCATTACACCAAAGATTATCCAAAAAAAGAGTACTATTTTGGTATCCACGGACAGTGGTTATGAAACGATATCGGATGAAGAAATGGGAGATCAGGCTGATGAGTTAGATGAACCCGTTGGGATGTATGATGCATGAAAGGGAGAATTGTTGGTATTGTAGTGTGTCCACAACATACTGGCTATAGAGGATATAACAGAACAGCGGGAAAACGTCATCTGCATCGAGGGCTTATCAAATGGAACATGTGAAACATCATCAAAGATGGAAAAAAGTTGCATGAAAAAGAAAAGTATGGCACTTGTCAACAAGTTGAGGCTCTTAAATATAAAGCATCTGAATCCATAAAACCTTCAATGGTTGAACGAAAATGAGAAAACAAGGTACTTCATCAAATAAATGTTTCAATCAACATCGGTAAGTATGAAGATGACGTTCTCTATGACGTTGTACAGACGCAACTCGGATATCTACTTTTGGGAAGCTCGTGGAAATTTGATACTAAGATTAGCATAATATCTATAGCAACAAATATTGTTCAAGTTTAAGGATAATTAGTCGGATTGGCACCCCTAGCACCCAAGGAAGCCTATGAAGATCAGTTGTGTTTGAGAGATAAGAAAAATTGTGTAATCTTGAGGTAGAACACCAAATTATTGAGATCTTGAGAGAAACACCATGAAAGAGGATTTTGAGAGTAAACCAATGAGCAAAATTTTCGTTTCAATGTGGGCAAGAAAAAAGGCGACGGCATTCATGTTACCTTAGCTAATGAATGTGTTCACAGATAAAGAGGCGATGTTTCCTAATGATGCGTATCAGAGTTAAATATAACCTAATCTACCCGCAAGTGCACGGCACGTGTGTAGTATTTTAGGTGTCGATCCCACAGAGACTACGCAACGCTACCTAAACCCGAACTACGAATCAAACTTGCTAACGAAAGAGTGGTGATGAAGAATAAAATACTGAAAGTAAACTAAACTACTTGGGTTCTAACGATAAGACAAGCGTCCTAGGAAACCGGTTTCACCACAAGACTACCGAAACACACGATCAACCTATCTATCATGCAATCCCAGTTAAAAGCTATCTAAGGCGGATGATCCTAACATGATATCTACCCTCTCTCAAGGCATAGACACGTGATCTAGACAAGCTGCCCCCTACTTTCGTGGCTGACAACATGAACTAAACCCATAAACTCTATGATTCGCCCGTTCACCCTCAACCGTTGCTACCCTACTTTCGTGGCCTAACCTCGGTTGTTCTAAACCTGACTTTCTAGGACTAGAATTCTCCTTTCGGTCCTTCTCCTAACCCCTAACACATGCATCTACGTGGCCATCGCAAACACAAGTAAATTCAAGAACTCAGATAAAGAATAGATGAACTAAAACGGGAAGATGCATTCAAAATAGATCAAAAGCGGTCTCGGGATAGCCAAGGGCTAATCCCTTCTCCTAGAACAAACAAACTACTCGCTCATGCGTCTGTAAAGAAACATAAACATAGTAGAAAGTCTAAGGAACATAAAAACCAAACAAAACCGAAGTGGCGGTGCTTGATCTCCAATGCTCCTCGCTTATCTCCTCGCAAGAATCTGCTCTAACTTTGCTGAATTCTTCTCCTCTGTATGCTTGCTGTAACGGCGTCTTTTTGCCTCCTTTTAAGCCTCCTAAGTCGGTCCAATTGTTGCCCTAATTGCCCCACGAGTTCCCTTATGTTTTAAGTTAAGTTTACTTAAGTTTTGAGCAGTTTCGGGCCGCTACCCGCTCGGGTAGTGAGTGTACCCGCTCGGGTGCGGCTAGGGCAGTTCGTGCGCGTCCTGTGGTGCTGGAATGGTGCCCGATCGGGCATGGCATGTGTGCCCGCTCGGGCACAAGGCAAAATGGTCCTAAATGCTTGCCCGAGTCGTGCTAAATGGTCCACACAATTGGCCGTAGGTTTTGCCCGATCGTGCAAGGGTTGTGCCCGACCGGGTGAGGCTTTTCCATGCTCAATCTCGTCCCGTTTGTCCCGTGATGATCCCCAAAGTTGCTCCTTAGCTCCGTGCATGTTCCTTTAGCTCCAAAATAGTCCAAATACGCGTAAAAACCTGTAAGAACATGAAAAGCACGAAAGCAAGTAAAACGGATACGGAATCATACGTAAAACATCACATATGTATCAAAAACGTCTCCTAAATCGTGCAAGAAATACGTATGAAAACGAGATGATCAAAATCCCCCAGACTTGAATGTTTGCTTGTCCCTAAGCAAACGTAAACGTGGAATACATGGGGTGTGAAAAATACGAGAATTCCCCTTCTCCTAGAAATACCGCTAAAGCGAACCTAACCGATCAACTAGCAAATCGAGAGCAAATTCGGCCTAATCGAGTTTTCAGCCTTAATCCTAGGTCCACCACGGTTACCCATAAGAAAGTAAATCAAAGGAGACTAGACACACTACCGTAACTCCCTCCACCAGAAAAGACTTCAGACTATGCTAAACCTAGGTCAACCGAGGATACTTGTTTCTTTCTTTCCGAGCTTCTTTCTTTCTTTTTCTTTTCTTTTTCTTTTTCTTCTTTTTCTTTGCATACTATGATTTTTTTTTTCTTTTGTTTTCTTTTATTTTTCCATTTTTCTTTTCTTCTTTTTCTTTGCATACACACTAGGCTTCTAGGACGTCGGATTTGAAGGGATCCAGCCTCTACTTAGACCCAGACTACCGATGACGGTATACTCATGCATCTCGTGTAAGAGTGCAGCGGAGTAGGTGGCTTTTTGTGCCTTGCCCTTAGGACGTAGAAAGATGATCGCCAACCCACCACTTAGACCCGAGCCACCGAAGGAGTAACAAGGTCGATGCACTCATATCGATTTTTGATCATGCTTATTAGGCACTATTTCTATCGACAGCGGAGTGTTAGTGTGTGCTTTTCAATCTGCAAAACAAGCTCGATTTTATATGATCCAATGATCCTCAATGTAACCAAAGTAAAGTGTCGTCTAAACGAAGTATGACCATCTGGGTAGAGAAAATAAACGACAGACCAGCCTAGCAACCTCGTCTAAACATCCCCACAAGTAACACTAGGATTCCCAAGAACTACGACCTATTGTTTTTCAGCCGACTAATAAGCTCTAACGCATAGGAAAACCTAGCTCAATCATGCAAAGTCTAACGGAAAAGGTCAACCTCTTAAGCATTCCTAAGTTCAGGGTTCATCTCAAAACGTGGCACCGGACAAGTGCCTTGGGACGACTCTGACTCAATGAAAACAAAAACGAACTAAAAATCGCAAAAATAACCTAAAAACTAAAAATCAAAGGAAAATGAAACGAAATCACCTGACAAACGTGAACTGCTCCCCCAGACTTGAATTGAACGGCGTCCTCGACGTGAAGCTCCGATGGAGGATGAAGGAAGTGAACCACGTTTGTGGTGTTATTTATTATTATT
>CM071860.1:8779912-8807660 GCA_036759665.1 Gynandropsis gynandra
GCTCAATCTCGTCCCGTTTGTCCCGTGATGATCCCCGAAGTGCTCCTTAGCTCCGTGCATGCTCCTTTAGCTCCAAAATGGTCCAAATACGCGTAAAAACCTGTAAGAACATGAAAAGCACGAAAGCAAGTAAAACGGATACGGAATCATACGTAAAACATCATATATATACCGAAAACGTCTTCTAAACCATGCAAGAAATACGTATGAAAACGAGATGATCACCTAACAAACTAACTCACTCTTTTTCTGGTGTTTCTTCTAAGTTGTTGCATAATTCCAAAGACGGATTTATGAAGAAGAAACAACAAAATGGAGAGAAAGAGATAGATGAAGAAAGCACCAATGGAGCCTCACGATCAGCAGGGAAAGAAAACATTTAAATTATAGCTTATGTTACTTGATAAGCATAATGTTAGTTCAATTTTAATATCACTAACTTGGCTTGTTTTGGAGATGCTCAAGGACTATATTTTAGGTCATATACTTTTAAGGAGGTTGATGTGCGGAAACTCAAGTAATATATTTCCTAGACCACTTCACCGCAAGTATACGGATCGTGTAGTACCAGGGTCGATCTCTAGGGACTAATGCAGCCAAAAAGTAAGAATATAACTAAACTAAGACAAAGGGAAGTAGGTGAAGACGTGGTACGAAATATCTAAAGAACTAAGCTAAGTGGTAGCACGATGGTAGGTTGGGGAAAACTTGGATATGACGAACACTACGGGTGTCGGGATACCGGGAATCGTATGGATGTAACAACTAAAGATCATAAATCTATCGAATTATCTTGAGAATGGGAAATTCATGCTCTAAGGTGAGGAGTGATTCTTTCGAGCCTAAACCTCCTAACCATGAGTACGCGCAACCCTACCTTCCAGCAGTGATTAACCCGTACTATGGCAGCTTTACGAACACAATCCTAATTCCTAAGTCGATTAACCGACCGGTCAGATTCTCATTAATCGAACTTAACCTACAACTCAACAGTTCCGGATTCACACTCTAACCTTCCACCAAACTATGAATTCCTATGTTACTGAGCGGGCAGCACTAGTATAAGACGTTTACGGTGTTGATTGTAGAACCGAATATCAAGATAAATGCAATAGATCTAAGCATTAACGCATAAAATCGTACATCCCTTACAATCCGATATCCCTAACCCATAGTTGGGAACCTACTCACTCATGGAGATTACAAACAAAGGAAAAAACACAGCCTTAAGCATGATAAACTCTAGGAAACTCGATGCCTCGATCTTCCCTATTGTGTTACCGATGTGAGGATTGATGCTTCTCTCCTTCTCCAGCGTCTCCCGAGCCTTTCCTGATGTTTCCCAAGGCGTGCAATTAAACCCCCTAGGTTTTACCCGAGCGGGTAGACCTCAGTGCCCGATCAGGCACTCTTGAAATCTTGATTTTGCTCTTTTCCGCTCGTTGCTCGGGTGTTCCTTTGAGTTCTGAGGCTTGATATTTGCTCCGAGTGAATTTATCTTCAAAATGCGTGGGTTTACTCAGGAATTCGCCTTTTTACGCTCGTTTAGGCCTTGTCGCATTTAAACCTGAAAACCAACAAAACGGGCGTATGTAAAAGATAATCGTATCGAAAATGTAAATCTAACTATGAAATGTATGCGAAAATGACACTAAAACCTAGCCTAAAATCGATACACTTTAAGTGTTATCAGAGGGCATGATGAGGAGGAGGTCTTGGATCTTCCACAAACCACATGCAGACCGATCAATAGGGCAAGGGCACAGGAGTTTTGGAGCTCGCTCGTGGACATGGATGTGAAACGATGAATGTTAAGAAGCTCCACATGAATGTCAAGAAGTGTTGAGTCAAGACCACGAGACCCATCTAGAAAAATAGGAGGTCGAGCAGAGCACGATAGTGGAAAACTCAAAGGCAATCAACTCATATAAGAAATTGCTTGACCCGAGCAAACTCTCTAGAAAAATGTGCGCTTAAAAAAATTGGTCATCTGACCAGAGAACAATGTGCTCAACCTAACCGAATCTTGGGGTAAACGAGCATTCAATAACATAGACAACTCAATCTGAGCACAACACAGCTCGACAGAGCATTTTTCAACTAAACCGAGCATATTTAATTGGATGAATTTTAGGGTTAAAACCTTATATGGCACTCGAGCGATTGGTTTTTCTCACATTTTTTTTCATATTAATTGTTTTATTTCATTTTCCTTGATATTGTGGTCCTTATAAATAATTCACCTATTGTATGACATCTTAACTAAGTTTATTCTATTGTGAGTATTCTTTTCCTTGCTAATTACCAAACTCTTTGAGATATTCTGAGTGTTCAGACAACTTAACAACACTAGATCAAAAATTTTGTGGTTTCATTTATTGTGTCTTAGCTTTTCTAGTCAATTTTTAGTAGGGTTTGAGGTTCATTTTTCGGAAGAACAAATTTCATGTTCTACTACTGGGATGCTAGGGGTTTAATTGTAAATTTCATCCAATCTAATAATAGAGTGTCGGTTTAGGATCATATCACGCTGATTAGGAATTTAGCAATATTGATTGGCCATCCTACATTGTGTTGCATTTTTAAGAACTTATTGATAAAAAAGGAACAAAAGGATGCTCCCATATGCATCAAAGGTATTTATCCCTCAACATGTCGATATTATTTTGGGTTGTTATAATGATGATGAAGTAGAAGGGTCACTCTACCTTGCGGGACTCTCATACATTTTGAAACTGCAAGATGTTCTAGATATACTTTGCGAAAGGGAACTATGAGTTACAAATTGTGATATCCAATTGGTTCTTTCCTCCCCTCATTGAAGACGGTTTGTTGTTATGGTTGGCGCAGGCCCAACGAATTGAAAAACTAAGGGAATACCAAATTCCCATAGTGCGTAACATATCTCCACATCACATCGAGATTGTCTTATATACAACGCCAAGACCACAATTTCCATTCTATGAGTTCGAACCATCATCTGATTATCATCTCGGCCACACTCATCATAAGGATTAGGGGTATGGAAAGTATATGGATATGCTAGTAAAAATATAGAAAATACAGAGAGTCCAACTAAAATATTGTGAACCTAGGAGTGCCACACACATGACCTGATGAGAACCTGGTTATGGCTCCACCATGGATAATACAAGGGTCGATCATGAAGATGAGAGCAAAGGAGGTGAAATATGCACACACTCAAATGGGTGTGGAAACATAACCCATGAGGAGATGTGGACTTCAAGAGAAGCTGAGTCAAGACTAAAAGATCCACCTACAAGGAGAAAAGGCTGAGAGGAGCGAGAAGTTGGAGGATCTAAAGGCACAGAAGGATTGACCGCTTGGAGAACTTGACTCAACATTGGTTTTGCTCGTCCAAAGGTACTTTAGTTTTTAAAAATATAGGGTTAAGACTGTTACACTGCTCGACTGAGCATTTTAGTCGGGTTTAGTTAAGTAGTCTTACTTTATTAAGTTTCTATTATTGTTTGGTGCTTATAAATAGAGGACCCTTTGTATGATATTACTACCTAACGTTTTATCAATAAAATTATGTTTTTTCCTAGATAATCCTCGATATTTAGCTATCAAACTGTTGGAGATATTTTAGGTTGTTCAAAGACTTATCAACACTAGAACACAAGCGTTGTAGCATCATTCGCTGCGTTTGAGGTTCTCCAGTTGGGTTATAGTCAGATTTAGAATGCCCTTTCTTCGGAAAGACAAGTTCTAGGTTCTACTATCAAATTTCTAGTGGATTTGATTCCAATTTAGTCCTCTTAACAATACAATATCGATCTAGGATCATTTCAAGTGGTATCATAGTCTCGTTCTTGCGTTGGCTTATCTAGTTTTGTTTCTAGTATTTTATTTTTATTCTAGTTATATTTGTTCTTTATTCAGTTTTGTTTATGTTTGTTTGTTTTTTATCGCTTACAAAAAAGAAAAAAGGAAAACCACGGAAAACAAAAAAAGAGTAAAAAAATAAAAAGGAAAACTAGACAAAAAAGAATAAAATAAAGAAGGAAGAAAAGGGAAGAAAATAAACAGAAAAAAAAGGCAAAAAAGAGAAAGGTAGAAAATAGAAATAGTCCTTTAGGATAGAAATAGAGTCTTTAACTAGAAATAGTAGTGTCATAAATTAGGATATTTTACTTAAATATCGATGTTACACAGTTGTAGTGTCAAGATTTAGTTTTAGCGTCAAGAAATAAATTTTAGTTTATTCTTGAGTTATGAAAAATGGAGTGAAACATACTTTTCTGAGAGATTGTGAGGTTTATTAATCTTCTTTTTCTTTTATGTTTTTCGTTTTAACTTTCAAATGTCTAGTTCTTGAGTCAACACAACGAACCCGTTTATGGTGAAGGAGCCGTGATAACGTCAATTTTGTTCTAGTATTTTTTTTATCTATTTTCATAGTTAGTTTCATCATTCATTTGATTTTACCAAGCATTAAGCATCATGATCATCCCGTTTTAAGTCCTTTTGGAGCTAAAGGACGTGCCAAGTCAAAGTACCAACATCGAGGATCATAACGGGACAAACGAGACGACAATCGGCAAGGAATAGCCACTACCCGCGCGGGTAACTCCCTTGCCCGAGCGGGCATTTGTTACAGCGATTTTGTCCAGCGAATTGTGCACGAGTCAGGCAAGAAATACCACGCCCGGGGCCTCAGCCCGAGCTGGCAGCAAGTCAGCCCGAGCGGGCAGCACCTCAACCCGAGCGGGCTGCCTCTTTTCCATCGCGTTCTTGCGCGATCTTCCGCGCCGTACCCGAGCGGGTCACTTACCCTACCCGCGCGGGTCGCGTCCGTTACCTGCAACTCCAAATAATTTAATTTGACTTAAAACAAATGGGAGTTTTTTGGGGACTTATACAATAAGGAAAACGCCTTTAGAGAAGAGGAATAAGTGATATTTCGCTGGAGAAAGTAATGAAAACGTTGCCAACTTAATCAAGTAATTGAAAACCCAAGAAAAGGCAAGAAAAGAGGGGTGGTTGCTGTAACGAACGAGGGGAGAGCTTGAGGGACGAATTGACACAGAAAACCAAGAGAAAAAAGAGAGAGCACACAGAAAGAGGGAGGAGGAGAGCAGAACGCACACACAAGGGCAAGGACGGAGCGACGAAGCCGGAGCGCGGAGGAGCTGTTGAAGACGTCGGTAATAGAGTAGGGAGGAATCTCATTCGTTATCAATGTTGAATATAGTTATCTTTTATGCTTTGTTTTCTAAGTTCATGTCCGAGTAGGTCCATAGCCATAGGTTAGAGAGCTTGGCCGATATGTAACGAAGTCTTGTTCTTAATGCTTGGTGATTCTTAATGCTTTTGTTCTTGAATGCCACTTGAATGAATGATTTTGGTATTTGATCGTTTTCAGATTGATTGGTTGTTTTAATGATTTCGTTCTTGTACGCCACTCGAATGAATGATCATAGAAGTTTAATGAATCTACGCCAGGGATTAGACTTTGGAACTTAGCCATGATTTAGGATTTAATTGATTAGAATCTACGCCAGGTTGATCGATTGAATCTAGGGATTAGGATGGCAGTCTTAATGCGTCTAGTAGGTCAGATTACACAATTGGGAGATTGGTAGTACGCACGCTAGGTAGTGGACAAGTCTACGCCAGTCAGTTCCTATATTAGAGCTTGAATTCCTTGAACTCGTGATAATATCTAAGACCATGATCTTGTTAGAACTTCGTTGCATCATCGTGCATGTCTCGAAACCTGTGGTGTCTAGTTTATTGAGTTTAATCTGATAGTTAGTTAGTTAGTTAGTTAGTTAGTTAGTTAATTTATCTTTATTCACATTCCTATCACTTATTTATTTTACACGTCCTATTCATTAGTTTACTAGCTGTAGAGTTGCATCGATTCCTCGTGTTCGACCCTGGTACTATACGATCTGTATTCTTGCGGAAGCATTAGTCTAGGTAAATTATTATTTGAGATTAACCACATCAAGCCACCTTGATAAAAAGTTTTATGAACAAATGCAGGCACATGACGCATGATTTAAACCAATGATTGGGTCGGATGGAGGAAACAACACTCGGGATTCACCCACAGTAGACACGTAAGAGGCCACCTGCACCTCGTAATCTCGATGTGCTTGATGAGGGTTATGACCATCCCAAAAGGAACCACCAGCACGCACAAGCTCAACTAGATGATGATATCAGCAGCATCAAGATAGAGATTCCAACGTTCATCGGAAGGAGTGATCTTAAAGCCTATTTGGAATGGGAACAAAAGACGGAAATGGTTTTTGAGTGCCATGATTACTCCATGCAACATTTTATAGGCAAAATTAATCTCGATATCCAAACCGTATGGAAACCTATCACTTCATGAATATGGAGGATATTCTTAATTTTGCTACAAGATCGAAAGGCAACTCAAACATAGAGGAAAGGCAACTCATGAGCACGAGATGTCACACACTAGCAGCAAAATTGATCCAAAACTCGAGGCATCAAAAGAAAAAATGCAAGACAACCATGAAGCCCCTACATGTGATCGAGACTTTATATGCTTTAAATGCTATGGACGTGGACGTTACGAACATACGTGTCCGAACAAGAGGAATATGGTCATACGTAAGAATGAGGATATGAGACAGCATCAGATGAGTATGTGTGACCTAAGATAGTAGAGTCGTAGGAACGTGTTGAGGAGTATGAATCTGCAAAAGGTGAATTTCTGGTTGTAGGGCAATTCCTTAACCTACATGTTCTACAAGATGTGACAAAGCAATGGGAAAACATCTTCTATATATGGGGACTTATCAAAGAGAAGGTGTATAACATCATCATACATGGTGGGAGTTGCACGAATGTGGTAAGTGCTATGGTTGTTAAGAAGTTAGGGCTCATCACCACAAAGCATCCACAACCATACAAGCTTTAGTGGCTAAATGACATTGGGAGACTAAGGTACATCGTCAGGTAAACATTTTTTCAGTATTGAAAGTACAAAGATAATATTTTATGTGACGTTGTACCGATGCAATCTAGGCAGTTAATGTTGGGAAGGTTGTGGCAGTTTGATACATAAGCTCAATTTGATGGCTTCGGCAACAAATACACATTCAAATTCAAAGAGAAACAAGTCCAATTAACACCCCTCACACCCAAGAAATCCTATGAGTACCATTTGCACATATAGAAAGGAATGACTCGTGAGAGATTAAGTGACCGTGAAGTCTTAAGAAAACAAAACAAGAGACTTATGAGCATAAACCTGTGAGAAAGAATTTCTTTTCCATGAGATCAAGTGAATCGGTGACAATATTCTTGTAACATCAGCCGATGAATGTGCTCCCGCATAGAGAGGCGACACATCCTAACGAAATAATTCATTTTTCAAGTGTTGATGCAGATGAACAACTAGAATTCAGGAACAATCCTATTAAAAGAGCATGGATGATGCTTCACATTGGATCATACAAAGTTCAGTCACAAGGATGAGAGTAAACAAGCTTAGGGATGTGCACACTCAAATGGATGTGGAAGGACAACCCATGGGTGGATGAGAAAATCAAGTGGAGCTGAGTCAAGACCACAAGGTCTGCCTACAATGAGAAAAGGCAGAGAGGAGCAAAAAGCTGGAGGAGCTAAAGGGCTCGACACGAGCAAGAATTCGCTCGACTCGAGCAAACCCACTAGACCAATGGAGTGTACGGAAGGATTGATCGCTTGGTCTGAGCACAATGCGACTCGAACGAGCATTAATTTTTATCGGCTAAGTGTACTTTAGTTCTTATGAATTTAGGGTTAAGACTGAAATGGTGCTCTAACGAGTAGTTACACCGCTCGACCGAGCATTTTAGCCGGGTTTAGTTGAGTTATCTTATTTTATGAAGTTTCCATTATTCTTTGGTCCTTTTAGATAGAGGACCCTTTGTATAACATTATTAACTGAGTTTTTATCAATAAAATTATCTTTTCCTTACTAATCCTAGAGATTTAGCTATCAAACTCTTGGAGAGATTTTGGGTTGTTCACTAACTTATTAACACTAGATCACAATTGTTATGGTGTCATTCATAGTGTTTAAGGTTCTCTAGTCGAATTTTAGTCATGATTTACAATGTCCTTTGTTCGGGAAGACAAATTCTAGATTCTACAATCGCGTAGCTAATGAATGCCCAGTTTCATCCTCCTAACAATAAAATGTCTATATAGGATGATATCTGATGATATATGTGATACTACAAATAGACATGCTCAGATCCATGGAACAATTCTATTTACAACACCAACATCCTCATCATGGTGTAGATGAGCTTTGATCCTAACTCTCTTTCTATCCCCTTTTCTTTTTCATTTTATTTTCATCTTTTATTTTCTCTCTCATTGAATGTAGTAGTAACTATGATCTTTTCTTTGTTTAATGTATGATAATCGAACTCTTTTAAGATTGTGATTTCAGATTTTATTATCTGATTTAAATACAATATCAATTGACTACAAGGCAAAATGATTAAAAATGAGATGTTACAACACCCAAAAAATATGTTTAACACTACAATGTGCATTAACATTCACTACAACTAGTGAAATCGAGGTTATGTGTTCCAATACCTTTATCTTTCATGTTCATCTCCTTTTAGTCTAGGTTGATACCAGAGACGATGTCCAATCTAAGTTGGATGAAGGCATTGTTTATATCTTAGATATTAGTACATTAGGATCATATACTATTGATGCGGTCCTCGCTAGAACAACACTCTAGAACGAAGGTAAGATGAATAACCTTGCTGCAACCGAGCCGAAAGACTCCTTACACAAGGCGTGTGGATAGATAGGTCACACGAGAATTGTGGAAGGCTCTCGATTGGTAGGATGGGTAACCCTTGTTGCAGCCGAGTCGGAAGACTCCTTACACAAGGCGTGTGGAACGATAGGTCACACGAGAGTTGTGGAAGGCTCTCCATTTACCGAGCTCATCTTTGAGGATATTGTTAGAATTTGAGTGTTTAAAAAGAGAATAAGATGTTTGTAGAACTAAGAGAATAGAAAGAAGAATTAGGAATAAACTTTAATTCATTCCATGAGTTTAAGCATTACATAAGTGGTTCTATATATAGAGACCATGAGCTGAATTTAAACTACAATTAGAAGTAAACAAGTACAACATAATTAATGAATTTGTCCTCATCTTTCACGGCTAAAGAGGAGAAAGGGACAGCTCCTTGTTGCTTGGTTTCTTGAGTTGCATATGTGATTCTAATTACTCAAAAATAACAATATTTTGACCCATGGCTCCTTGCCTCATTAAAACCTAAGTGGGAAAACCCAATGGGACAAAACCACACTTAGGAAAAAGAGTACAATTCATTGCCATGTTAGACATATCATGTCCGAGTGTTTGTGAGTCCAAGCCGAGGGAATATGGACTCACAAATTTTCTTGCTTGTAGCCTTGGTGAAAATGTCGGCCAATTGATCTTCACTTCTTGTATAGCACGGTAGAATTACTCCTTGTTCAATCATTTGTCTAACCTTGTGACAATCCACTTCAATGTGCTTTGTCCTCTCATGAAACACCGAATTGGACGCAATGTGGATGGCGGCTTGGTTTTCCCAATGCATTGTAATGGGGGATGATGTCTCAATGCCCAAGTCCGTGAGAAAATTTCTAATCCATACTAATTCATTGGTTAACTTCCTCATTGCTCGGTACTCGGCTTCTGCACTTGAACATGAAACCACCTTTTGCTTCTTGCTCTTCCAAGTAACTAGATTGCCTCCTATAAATGTGCAATAGCCCGTGGTTGACTTCCTATCCACTCGGTCCCCGGCCCAATCCGCATCACAATATCCTACAATCTCCGTGTTTTTGTTGCATCCCATCCATACTCCTTGATCCTTTGTTCCACTTAAATAGCTTAGGATCCGTTCAACCATCTTCCAATGATAAGTTGTTGGATCTTGCATATATTGGCTCACTTGGTTCACCGCAAAACAAATGTCCGGCCTTGTTATGGTGAGATAGATCAATTTCCCAACCATTCTCCTATAGAGTTTAGGGTCTTCAAATGGCTCATCATCTATCTCCCCCTTACGCATCACTTTGTATCCATCTTCTAGTGGAGTTCTTGCTATTCTTCCTTCCATTGTACCTAGCTCATTCAACATATCAAGGGTGTACTTTCTTTGGGATAGAAATAGTCCTTCCTTAGAACGACATATTTCTATTCCTAGAAAGTACTTTAGTTCTCCTAAATCCTTAATATCAAACATAGTTTTAAGATATACCTTAGTGGCTTCCACGCCTTCTATGTCACTTCCCGTGATGATTATATCATCAACATAGACAAGCACCACCACGATTCCCTTTGAGCTTGGCAATGTGAATAGAGTATGATCGGCCTCGGATCTTCTAAAGCCATGTCCATTTAGTGTTGTGCTAAGCTTGTGGTACCACGCCCTTGGGGATTGTTTAAGACCATAGATCGCCTTTCTAAGTCTTAAAACATTTCCCGGTTTCACTATGTGTTCTAGCCCCGGAGGTGGATACATGTAGACCTCATCTTCTAATTCCCCTTGTAGAAATGCATTTTTGACATCCATTTGCCAAAGATTCCACTCAAGGTTCACGGCAAGGGAGAGTATGATCCGAATAGTATGGAGCTTTGCAACGGGAGCAAATGTATCTACATAGTCTTCTCCATACACTTGTGTGAATCCTCTTGCCACGAGTCTTGCTTTGTGCCTTTCTATGGACCCATCACTATTGTATTTGATCGTGAACACCCATTTGCTTGAGACGGCTTTCTTTCCCTTAGGTAATTCCGACTCAAACCAAGTTCCATTTATCTCCATTGCTTTGTGCTCATTCCCCACGGCATCTCTCCACACTTTATGCTCTTTGGCTTCTTCATATGTCTTCGGGATGTACTCCTCATCCAAGTTGGCCATGAAGACTTGATGTTCATGAGGGTACACGGCTAGAGAGCATGTTGCTTGAATTGGATGAGCTACCGCTTCACAATTGTAATACACTCTTTTTACCTTCCTTAGCCTTGCGCTTCTTCTCAATCCTTGTACCACTTCTTGTGTTTCAACCCTCGGCTCCTCTTGTACCTCGGCCTCATTTACATCTTGTACTTCTTGTACCTCGGCAATTCCTTGATCATGAGCTTGATGTTCTTCCTCTTGAAATTTCATCTCATCCATGGCATTTATGTCAGCCTCGGACTGTCCATTTTCATTTCCCCCTTAATGATCAACCGTATTGCCTTCTTGTGTTCTTTCTTCCTCAAGTCCGGCTCTTTCTTCCTCAAGTCCGACGCTTCTTGGTGTTAGATGGATGGTTGCGTTCCTTCTTGGTAGTTCAACGGTTCCTAACCCAAGTGTCTCCAAAATTTTCTTGAGGTTGTTAGCTCGGTCCGAAGGTGAACTAGCCAAGTCCTTTATACTTTCCCAATTTTTCTCATCATAGAACCCTTTGTCTTCCATGAACTTGACATCTTTGGATACTAGAACTCGCCGTGTAGAGGGATCATAACACTTATACCCCTTTTGGGTAGTAGAATATCCAATGAACATAGCCTTTGTGCTTCTTGCCTCTAGTTTGTTTCTGTGTTCCCCGGGTACTATTACAAAACATACACAACCAAAAACTCGTAAGTGGTTAATAAGAGGTTTAGTTTTGTTTAATACCTCAAATGGGGAGAGATCTTGTAGGACTTTTGTAGGGGTTCGGTTTATAAGATAGCATGCGGTTAAATCCGCATCTCCCCAAAATCTTTTTGGTACACTTGTATGGAACATCATAGACCTTGCCACCTCCATTAGATGTCTATTTTTCCTCTCGGCTACACCATTTTGTTGGGGAGTATATGGACAGCTTGTTTGGTGGATTATGCCATGCTTAGATGTAATTTGAAGGTTGTGCTCATATATTCTCCACCATTATCCGATCTAAAAATTTTAATCTTGGCATTAAAATGGTTAGTAACATAGTTTTGAAAATTTATAAATGCTTCTAGCACCCTATCCTTAGATTGTAACAAAGTAATCCATGTATACTTTGATTTTTCATCTATAAAAGTAACAAAATATTTATGATTTTCTCTAGACAGGCATGGGGCTCTCCACACATCCGAATGCACAAGATCAAAACAATTTTCATAGTTTGTGAGAGATTTAGAAAAAACAGTTCGACAATGTTTTTCTAGAATACAAGCCTCACATTCATCCGATTTAAAAGAAACATTAGGCAACATTAAGCTTAAGGCACGAACATGTGGATTTCCTAATCAAATATTTTCCTTGTCTGAATATCCTGAAAAGAAACCTCATTAGGACTAAAAATCACATTACAATTTAAATCATTTGTGGTTCTTTTAACCGATAACAAATTTGATGTAAACTTAGGCAAGTATAATGCTTTTGTATCTTTTTCAAATAAATTAAGAATTCCTTCACCTTCTATTGGAACCTTGTAACCATTTGCTACTATAACACTACCTAAAGCCGGTTTAATATTTCTTAATAGATTAGCATCACTAATCATATGATGAGAAGCTTCGGAATCAATTAATAATGGTTTACTATTTTTAGATGCAAGAAAACCTTTACCCTCTTTATTACCGGAATTCTCCTTCAAGGCTTTGATGAGTGCTTCAATGTCGGACTTCTTGACCATCTCAGCTTGAGCATTCATCATGTAGGCGGCCATAGTCCTGAATTCATCCCCATGATTTTGAGAAGAAGATGCACCGGTCGGCTCTCCTTGTATTTTGTTGGAAAAGTGAGCTCTTTGGTTCTTGAAATTATTGTTCCTTGGTGGCTTGAGGTGGGGATGAAGGATCCAACATTCCTCTTTAGTGTGTCCTTCCTTTTTGCAATACACACATTTTTTGAATCCTTGTTTGCCGCCAAAGCCTCCAACGCCTCCTTGTTGAAAATGTCCCTTGTTTGCTAGTTGAATCATCTCGCCTTTGCCTCCAAATAAGCCAAGTGACCCTTCTTCTTTTTGAATTTGTGCACACACATCCTCTAGGCTTGGTAGAGTGTCGGACCTAAGGATGTGCTTGATAACATCATTATAGGCGGGACTTAGGGTGAAGAGGAGACTAAAGACTTTATCTTGTTCTTTCCTCTCATTGAGAACTTTTGGATCAATGGAGCTCTACCTTAAGATGTCTAGCTCCGCCCATAAGGACCTAAACCTCCCAAAATGTTTGTTGAAGGTCATCCCTTCTTGTGTGAGATTGTTGATTTCTCTTTTCACTTCATAAATCCGACTTATATTGGAGATGTTGCCGAAAACCTTCTTGAGGATGTCTCATAATTCCTTTGCAGTTTCACAATAGGAATAGGCTTCAAGGATTGCTGGCTCAAGGGAGTTTTTAAGGAAAGATAGGATGGCTTGATCTTCTTGTGTCCACTTTTCCGAGTCCATGGTGATAATTTCTTTTCCATCTTCACCGTGAGATGTTACCTTTGGAGCTTCATTTTCTTCAATATGCTTCCAAAGTCCTTTGCCTCCTAGGGCTGATTTGATTAATCTTGACCATAATAGGTAGTTTGGACCTTTGAGGATTATGGGAACAACCATTTTTGTGCCTTCCATATCCATTTTGCTTGTAAAGAGATTTTAGTGATTTTGGGACTGTTTTGAATTTAAAAAAGAAACGGACAGAATATGAGAAGAGAGATCGAGAGTTTGAGCTTAGAAACACAAGAGAATGATGAGACAATAAATTAAAACCGCTCTGATACCATGTTAGAATTTGAGTGTTTAAGAAGAGAATAAGATGTTTGTAGAACTAAGAGAATAGAAAGAAGAATTAGGAATAAACTTGAATTCATTCCATGAGTTTAAGCATTACATAAGTGGTTCTATATATAGAGACCATGAGCTGAATTTAAACTACAATTAGAAGTAAACAAGTACAACATAATTAATGAATTTGTCCTCATCTTTCACGGTTATAGAGGAGAAAAGGACAGCTCGTTGCTTGGTTTTTTTAGTTGCACATGTGATTCTAATTACTCAAAAATAGCAATATGCCTTTCCTTCCTTCCAGCGACCACTTTGACTACCAAATATAGTTGTGTGTATTTTATTTAATCCTTAGGAGATTATTAAGAACTAATATATCCATATATAATTAATCTCATATATGTAGAATTAATTCTTAACAGATATGACACACTTACGAAAAACGAACGAGTGTTGGATATTATGCACCAACAATTGCTGGATATGACACACCAACAATGGAGGAATTCTCAAAGAGAAATTCGAAATTCAAATTCAAAATCAAGGTTTGTTGTGTGTACAAGGGGGTGGACGGCCATATGAAGGAAGAACTCATGCAAGACTTCAATGCCACAATAAATGCATGCAAGGCTTGTAACTTAAATGAACTAAAATTCAAAACTCAAAATAAAAATAAACGTAAGATAAAATACTTCGATATGATCGACGTCCTCTTTGCTTGCCATAGCATGGGTCATGTCCTCTTTAGCACGGGTCACGTCCTCTTCGCTTGCCACAGCACGGGTCGTGTTCTCCTTTCTTGCCTTAGCTTGGGTCACAAGACCTTCTTGTAATATTGAGACGTCCGCTTCATGCTCGGAATCCTCGACGTTGTCCATGATCATATCATACCCTCCCTCTTCAAAAGGATTTGTCCTCAAATCTGCTTGAGCTACGACAAAAGACACCAAATAAGTAACACCAAAACGGGAACTCACATTATACTTACCTTGCAAGTCGAGTTGATAAACATTGTTGCTGATTCTCTTGGTCACTATGAGGGTTCGTCGATCCGGGGTGTCAACTTTGGTTTTCTCTTGTTCGGGAAACGCTCCTTTCGCAAACGAATCCACACTTGGTCAACGGGTTCAAAAATCATTCGCTTTCGTTCCTTGTTTGCCTACTTCGCATAGAGTTTTGTTCTCTCCTCTATGTTATTCCTAGCTTTCTCGTGGATCTGTTGGACCATTTTCGCTTTTTTTTTCTCCGTCCAAACTAACTCGATCACTCGAAGGTAATGGCATTAGATCCAAAGATAAGGTGGGGTTGAACCCATAAACGATTTCAAACGGGGAATATTTGGAAACAGAATGTACAACATGATTATATACAAATCCATCATGTGCTAAACGTTCTTCCCACATTCTCAAGTTCTTTTTAACAATTGCATGCAAAAGGGTTCCTAGGGTTTGATTAACCACCTCGGTTTGTCCATTAGTTTGCGGATGACACATCATGGAAAACAATAACTTAGTTCCTAGCTTAGAACATAGAGTCTTCCAAAAATGACTAATGAACTTTGTATCTCAATCCAAAACTATCGTCCTAGGCATTCCATGTCACCTCACTACTTCCTTAAAGAAGAAAATTTGCTACGTGCAATGCATCATCCCGTTTTGTGGCATGCTATGAAGTGGGACATCTTAGAAAATCTACCAACAACCACAAAGATTGAATCATTTCCATTCTTATTTCTAGGCAAACCAATCACGAAATCCATAGATATGTCATTACAAGGGTGAGTCGGAATAGGTAGAGGGGTATACAAACACTAAGGTTGAACTTTAGACTTAGTGTGTTGGCACGTGACGCATCTTTCGCAAATTCGTTCAACGTCCCTCTTCATGTGTGGCCAGTAGAAGTGATCATGTAATATCTTAAGTGTTTTCACAATCCCAAAATGACGGATAAGATCACCTCCATGAGCTTCTCTAACAAGCAATTCTCGCATAGAACAGTTAGGCAGCACAATCGATTATCATGAAACATAAAGTCGTCTTTCCTAAAGTAATGACCTGATGCAAACTTTTTGCACATTTTGTACACTTCTCCGATGCCAAATAAGATGCATATATCTCTTTAAGTTGTTCAAATCCTAGCAACTTGGCATCTAAAGTAGTTAGTAGGACATACCTTCGGGATGGGGCGTCCACTACGACGTTTTCCTTAACTTGCTTGTACTGGAGTGATTCGTGGTCGGTATGTATGTCGAACTCCTTCGGAAAAAGGTAATGCTACCACGTTTGCAACTCCTTAATCTCCACAGGGTTGGTACGATAAGCTGGCCAATTTGGAAGTGCAGCTCTGGGGTTGAAGTCTATTTGATGTTCGATGTCGCGTATAAGAGGTAATCCCGTAGGGAAACACCTTTATAAGTCTGCATTAAACAAATGATCTCACTCGGTAGCACTGATGCAAGGTTAGTCAAGCTCGAAAGAGCTTCCTTAAACACAAATAATAAAATCGATTGATTATAGTGAAGAGATTTTTTAATCTCACCCAATTTAGCGCATAAGTTCGATGGCTTTATTACGCGTTCTTCCTTCTATTTTAGGCGCATTTGATCTTGTTGCACTTCTCTTGGCGTCAAATGAATAAGAATCATTTTCTTTCCATTAAACTCAAAAGAATGCTGGTTAGTAGAACCATCATGTATTACCTTATGATCTGATTGCCACAGACTACCGAGAAGGGTATGGCTCGCATCCTTGGAAGAACGTCACACAGGATCTCGTCCTTGTATGTTCAAATGGTGATAGGCACGGTCACTTGGTTGGTCATGTTCATTTTTCCATTCTCATTGAGCCATTGTAATGTATAAGGCCTCAGGTGCTTCTTGACCTTTAACCCAAGTTCTTCTTCATACTCCTCGGTTGAAGATTCAGATTCCTTGTCCTCGAATTCAATCTTACCATCCTCACAAATAATCATAAATCTCTTGTTCGTACATTCATCTGCATAATGATCCATTCCGTGATAATGATCCATTCAGCCATTGTAGTGTATAAGGCCTCGGGTGCTTCTTGACCTTTAACCCAAGTTCTTCTTCATACTCCTCGGTCGAAGATTCAGATTCCTTGTCCTCGGATTCAATCTCACCATACTCACGAATAATCATAAATATCTTGTTCGTACATTCATCCACATAATGATCCATTTCGTGATACTTAAAGCACTTTACGTCTCGAGCTCTCGATGTAGTGGCCTCGGCTTTTCCTTTGTCTCGTGGAGCCGCTAGAACCACTTTAACTTCATCTTTGGCCGCTGGAATAAATTTGTCTCTCCTTTGATAACTCAGCTTTTCCTCCCGTAGATGACTGAATTTTCTAGCCCCCAAAGTTCGAACGAGTGCTCCTTAATTCTCCATTGGAGTTGTTGTTCGTTTAGAATCGATGTGTGTGGCTCTCGGAGACATTGATTCGGAGTATACCATTTACGCATTATAACTTTAATTTCCGGCCACGTCTCTATAGGTTTATGTCCATTACGTCGCCTAGAAATTACCAACTGATACCACCAACTCAAAGCGTAATCGTAGAACTCCGTTGTAGCAACCCTAACCTTCTTGGTCTCGGTGTAGTGCTGGCAACCAAACACGAGTTCGATTTTCTTCTCCCATTCCAAATAAGAGTTTGGATCAGCCTTGCCGTGGAACGGAGGGATTTTGAGCTTAAGACCAGCAAGGTCGTCCCTCGGGTCGTCCCTACGTTCCCGCACCTCTCGGCGTCGTCGTTGACTACTTCGGGAATAAGATGAACTACCTTGTTCACAATAGTTACTGCCCTCATCTTGCTGAATCCTTTCTTGTTGATTAAGAATAGGATTTACTCTCGGTCGGCCATGAATTTCTTCCTGAATCCCCTGCCGAAAATCCCCTATTTTGGTGCTAAGAGTTTGCCCAAAACGAGCAGCAAAAGCTTCAACCAAAAGCTGGTTTACTTGGCTGGTTTCTGCACCTTTATCTCCCATTGCGTTTGATGATTTTACAAGCAGCAAACATAGGGATAGCCTGCACAAATAACACACCAAAGCATCCCACAAGCTAAACAAATAGCGTACGAGCAGTCAAGACTCGTAACACAAATGATATGTAACAAACGAACAGACACTACTCACGGTTCAATCATTAGCTACCGATCTAAGAACAACCAAACAGCCGAAGATGAACCAACCTTTTCTAGAGCGAACTCTGATACCACTTGACGCGATTCTCACTAACGACACTCTAGAACAAAGGTAAGATAGATAACCCTTGTTGAAGCCGAGCTGGAAGACTCCTTACACAAGGCGTGTGGATAGATAGGTCACATGAGAGTTGCGGAAGGCTCTCGATTCGTAGGATGGGTAATCCTTGCTGCAGCCGAGTCAGAAGACTCCATACACAAAGTGTGTGGAATGGTAGGTCACAAGAGAGTTGCGGAAGGCTCTCGATTTACCGAGCTCGTCTTCGAGGATATGACACACCAACGAAGAACGAACGAGTGTTGGATATTATGCACCAACAATTGTTGGATCTGACACACCAACAATGGAGGAATTCTCAAAGAGAAATTCGAAATTCAAATTCAAAATCAAGGTTTGTTGTGTGTACAAAGGGGTGGACGGCCATATGAAGGAAGAATCCATGCAAGACTTCAATACCACAATAAATGCATGCAAGGCTTGTAACTTAAATGAACTAAGATTCAAAACTCAAAATAAAAATAAACGTAAGATAAAATACTTCGATATGATCGACGTATGAAGTCTCGGGTAACCAATTAGGAAAACAGAAGTGAGTCGTGGCCTCGTTAAAAACCCACCGTTGGAAAACCACGTGGGAGAAAACCAACGGTTGGAAAAGAGCACACACGAAACACTTACCCTAATTTTTTATCGTTTCGAGATGTGCTTCGACTTGTAGTATGACTCAGATGTCGGAACTTCCTTGTGGACTTGAGCACTTCTCTTGAACTTGCAATGCCGTGAGAATTCCAACAATAACCTCCTTGAGTGTCCTAGCTTTAGCTCGGGTCACGATACCTGCTAATATGGTTAAGGCATCCTCCTCTCTAGCCCTAGCACGGATCACGAGACCAACGTCCTTCTTTCTCTCCTTAGGACGGGTTTTGTCCGCCTTTCTCTCCTTCGATTCAGCATGGGTCATGTCCTCTTCAACATGGGTCGCGTCCTCTTCAACATGGGTCGCGTCCTCCTTAGTACGGGTCACGTCCTCTTTAGCACGGGTCACGTCCTCTTCGCTTGCCACGGCATGGGTCGCATTCTCCTTTCTTGCCTTAGCTCGGGTCACGGGACCTTTTTGTAATATTGAGACGTCCTCTTCATGCTCGGAATCCTTGATGCTGTCCATGATCATATCAACTATGCATTACGATCATCTATATGTTTTCCTTTGTGTACAAATGTTTTTTAGAATCCATAAGCATGCATACTCTTAGCCTATAGATACGAGGAAATAATAGAGTTATGATGATATATATTATATTATAGATTTCGTATTGACATGATATCTATGTAAACCGAATGTAGTATTAACTAATTTTATCGGCCATATTTTTAGTATAGTTGAATTAGCGAACTCAAGCTCAAGTTGATTTTATTGCTCTGTGGGATGAATTAGTATTTAGTTACCTTTTAATTCTCTTGAGTTCTAAAACCAAAACTATATATTTTTCTAAGAGTCGTTTCCCAGTCCATGGAGTATTTTACCATTTTTTATTGTTTGGGTAACCCGTTTCTCTATCATTCTTTGCACTCGAACAAGAGCAAATAATCTCGCTTGGTGGTGGTGCAAAATCATCACGTGTGAGTATTGACCTCGACTACCCGTCTCTATTTATATATTTCAAGTGATTATAACATTCTTATATGTCTAAATATATAAGAGACGACAAAGGCAAAATTCTAATCCTTTTGAGAAAAAAGGAAAAAAGAAATATAAAGGCCAAGTCCTGGAAAAACAAAATAAAAATTGCGGAGGATTGTCCTATATCACTTGAACTGATTCTTTTTCTTAACTCGTACTGATCAACTTACCCCTCAAACAATGATAAATAGATCAAAAAATTTCTTTGGAAGGATTTTTTTATCACAGTTTAACGATTTCTAGTGTTATATGAATCTTATGACTTAGAATATTAAACTCTAAAGGAGACTATTCCAATTTTGTTCATGATAGACGTAGTCTAGATAGATATAAATATTCTTGAAACCCTATTTGATATCAATTAATTTTGTACTCCATTTTCCAATAGCATCCCTTGATTATATTTCCTTGAGGACGAGGAAAATTACATGTTTGGGTAGTTTGATTGTCTGATTTTCACTATATTGTTTCTTGGGTGTTTCATTGGTATATCGTTGATTTAGTCTCTCTAGTATCGTTTTACATATTTTTAATTAATATAGTATTTTTTTTCCAATAGGGACTAAGAATCATCTTCCGAGAAAATAAGGCAAGATTTGAAACTTCAAGCATCATGGATCCAAAACAGATATTTTGCTCGGTGAAAGCAACAACTACTCGATCGAGCATATGATGACAATATGTTGGAAATTTCCATAAAAATCACTCAATAAGAGCTGAAAGACGATCAGCCAAAATAGCCAAGTCACAAAAGTTCCTGAGAGTTGCTCAAGCCAAGCTAGTGCTAACTCGTCTTAACGACTTAATCGAATTGGGAAATAATTCAAAATTTTAATTGTATAAAAGTAGGTGAAGAAGTCTATAAAAGTAGACGACTTCTAAGTTCTATGGAAACCATGAATGAGTTCAAAAAGACTTTGGAGAGTGAGACAAAATAAAAGAAGCTTAAGGAATACATTGCGGAATCAAACTAATGGTGGATATGAATTGAAGACAAGGTTATGTTAGCGATTGATCAAGACATCAATTGAGCCTCTCTAGTCTCTATCTTCTTTTTCTTTTTTGACATTGTGTGTCTCGAGTTAAATTAATTGTTACATGGATAAATGCTTATAAAGATCTCGATGAATCTAGGTATATTAAATTGTTTAGGAATTAAGATGTTCATCCGTTATTGCATTTGAATGTTAATTAATTTGATAAAGATGTTGACGATTGCATGATGGAATAAAGACTTTAAGACAATCTAGATCGATAAAAAGATATTGAAACCATTGATTTTAAAAGGTAACATATTGTTTTTACATCTTTAGAAATTAATCTATATACATTAAAAGATTCTCGAAATCAAAAATGCATTGTCTCAAATGCAAATACTTGTAACTATAGTTAATTTCATTGTGTGTAATAGATATATAACACAAATCACATATATATCCATTACCATAGTTTTCAAAAGCTTCATAGTCTAATTTTTTTTAGTCAGTGTGTTCGTTTCTGGTACACATGCTCCATATCTTTGTGGTACTTTAGTTTGGATAAAATTATTAAAATCTGAGACAAAATCTGATCACATCTAGACGACAAGATGAGAATGAGGCTCCGCTCGAAAAAACAACAACACATGGACCAATCACCAGAGCTAAAGCTAAGAGGATGTAGAACGTGTTTGCTCCATTGGTAGCGGAAGAACTTGCTAAGGCATCACAAAACATCCAAAGACATCTGTGAATCTTATGTAATGTGTCTACAAGTGAACGAGGTCGAATGAAGCAAGAAGCTATGAGAGCTAGAGGTGTTCGGCCCAAGCGACATACCGCTCGACACGAGTGAACTCATTGGACAAGATATAGCTAAAACGCTCAACCCGAGCAACGGAGCCCTCGATCACGATGAACTCACTAGATCAAAGGAGCATATCGAAGAACTCACTGATCGGCCTGAGCACTAAAGAACTCGACTGAGTGTTGAAGATTTTGACTGTATATTACTTTTGATCAGCCGAATGTACTTTAGTTTTGCAAATTTTTGGTTAAAATTTAAACAGCGCTCGACTGAGCATTTTAGATAGGTTTAGCTAAGTTGTCTTATTTCAATTTATTTTCATTAAAGGACCCTTTGTATGACATTATCACTCAAGATTTTATTAAATAGTTGTATTGCTAATCCTAGAGATTTACCTAGCAACTCTTTGAGAGATTCTGAGTTATATTCAACTTATCAACACTAGATTACGAGTGTCGTGGTTCTCTAGTCGAGTTGTAGACTAGGTTTAGGACATTTCTTCTTCGGGTAGATAAGTTCTAGGTTCAACTATAGGGTTGCTAGTGGGTTTCGTTCGAAATCCATCCTTCTAACAATAAAACGCTGATCTCGGATCATATGAAGTGACATCAAAGCTTCGTTCTTATGTTACCCTATCGAGTATGTTTCTATCTTTCATGGATATTCTACTTATTTGTTTTCTTTTATTTGATTCAATTTAGTTTGTTTCATTTTTTCATTTTACAAGAAAAAAAAAGACACAAAAAGGGAAAAACCACAAAAATAAAGAAAGAGAAAAATGAAAAAACAGAAAAAGAAAACGAAAGCAAAGAAGAAAAGGAAAAATAACGAAAAAAACAAAAAAAAAAGAAAAAAGTGAAAAAGAGAGAGGGTAAACAATAGAAATAGTCCATAGATATAAATAGAAAGAGTACTTTTTAGATATAGCAGTGTTATAGATTTGGAAATCTTCCTGAAGCGTCAACATTACACACTTGTAGTGTCAAGACTTAGTTTGAGTGGAGGGAGCTATCTTTGATTCGTTCTTGAGTTTTCAACTAAACCAAAGATGAGGAGAGACAAGTGAGTGAGGGATATAAATTAAGCATAATACTTTCCGAGAGATTGTGAGGTTTGTTCATCTTATTTTTGTTTCATCCTTTCAATTTCAACAATCGAATGACTAGTTGGGAAGTCAACATGACGAACCTGCATACGGTGAGGGAGACACCTCGATACACTCGATGATGACATCAATAGCATTAAATTTAAATCCTTACGTTTTCTGGAAGGAGCGATTCCAAAGCCTATATATAGTGGGAACATAAATGGTGATGATTTTTTAATGTCATCGTTATTCTGAACTCAAGAAGGTAAAACTTATGGTAGCCAAATTCAGCAATTGTGCACAAGCTTGATGGGATCAACTCGCATACTCTAGAAGGCGTCTTGGAGAGCGTGTAGTCATCATTTGGGACGAGATGCGTACCATCACGCAACACTGAATCGGATCGTCTAACCACCATCATGCAACATTGTTTCCTCCATCCGACCCAATTTTTTTATCAATAAAGTTATCTTTTTTTATTATCCTTTATATTTAGCTACAAACTCTTGGTTTGTAGAGCTTAACTTAGAATATATTACTTGATCCCCACATTCTTTGGCACACAGCCTCTATTATTGATCATCATTAGGTCTTTTTCATTATCTTGTACAACTTGTACCTCGGGTTCTGCTGATTGTTGTGGATCTTGTACAATCGTTCATCGAATAGTTGTTCTAAACTAATTATATTTAGTAGACTATTTTTAGTTTTAGAACACTTAATTAACTAATCAATTTGCATAGCTGCAACCTCGACTCTTGCAGCTCAACGCATCTGCGACTATGTTTGCTTTCCTTGAATGATAGGTGATATACACCTCATAGTGTATGATGAACTCTATCCATCTTCTCTAATAAAATTCAGCTTTGGCTTCGTACAGATATACTTTAGACTCTTGTGGTCTGTGAATATCTATAACTTCACTCCATAAAAGTATGATCTCCAAATCTTTAGCGCAAAGACCACGAATGTCATCATTTTTTCATGAATCGGGTAATTCTCCTCATGCTTATATAACTTCCTTGATGCATAAGCAATTGCATTCTTTCCTTACATAAGTACGCATACGAACCATGTCCTTGGTTCATCTAAGTATACTATGTGTGAAACTTCTAGTTGTGAAAAAGGAACACTGACAAATCAGTTAGCTTCTTTTAGAGCTTCGTGAAGGACTTTGCACACTCCTTATTCCAAACAAAAAAAAGCATGTCTTTTCCAGTAAAACTCGTCATTGGATTTCGTATACCAGAAAAATTAATAACAAAACATTGGTAGTTCCTTGCTAACCAGAAAAAAAAATTATCTCTGATACATTTTTTGGCTACTCCAAATTTACTATTGCTGATACTTTCTCGGGATCTACAGAAACTCCACAAGTTAATCTTCTCTTGTGCAATATCAATCAATATTTCTGATTTTTTTTTATCAAAACAAGATATTTATTTTGTATATGTTTGGTCCAACTATGTTGAACAAAATTCTCACGTATTGTGATTGCGGAAGTGTTATCGTGGTAGATCAAAATTTCAGAGTCCATGTTGAACGCTAGCACTTAGAATAGTCTCCTTACCAAATTTGAGTGATTAGTTGTAGCAGATAGGGTCATATATTTATCTTCAACGATATATTGTGCAATGATCGCCAGCTACTAAGTGAACATTGTGCTCCTAATTGTAAAACAAAATCGTGTAGTGTTTATTATTTCAATATTGCTTTCACCCCAGTCAGAATATGAGTACCTGATTATTTGAGTCCACTTTGTGTGTTTCAACTACAAGCCTTAACATATAGTTCCCATAATGTATTTGAGAACTCTCTTTGTTTCTTGAATGATTGTTATCCATTTCTTTGTCCTACTTTTCAATAGGTAGGAAGCTATAAATGTGAGTTCTAGTCTAGTGGTTGCAAGGTGCAAAAACTCTCCCACAGTGATTTTGTACATAAATGCGTCAATAATCTCTTCTTCTTCTTTTTTTCCTTTCTTGTTTGTGTTAGGGGTGTGCTAACACATTTAGATTTTTTCATGTCAAATTGTTAAGTAGTTGTTTTTCATACTTAGATTGATTTAAGAATCTTTCATCCTCAATGTAATTAATTTCAAAACCCTGAAAAATATCTCGGCCTTTCCAGATCACTCATTTCAAATGTATTGCTCATTTTCCATTTGAAAACTTGAATTGAATCGTCATTGTTCCCCATGATAAATGCCACTTAGATCCATATAATAAGAATTCATGTACCCTTCTTCTTTATATACATAACTGCATCACAATGACTTTTGGTATATCCATTTGTTGTAGAACATGTATCAATCTTGTTGTATCAAGTCTTATGTCTCTAGTTTAACCAATTGAGAACCTTTCTGAGCTTACGTGCCTTATTTCCTTCTCGCTTAAAACCTTGGTTGTTCACAAATACTTCCTCAATGTTCTTAAGGAGAACACTAATCTTACATACATCATATTTATGTTTTCATCTTATTCTCTAGACTTTGTTAGCAAAATCTTTAATGTTGTCTTTATCATAATGTCTTAAGCTATAATAACTAATTCTCAATCTCTTTAACTTGCTAATTTTTTGGGTTCTCCTTGATACCTCTCTTATAAAAGATCTCATATCGTCTTAAAAGTCTCGTAAATTGACAAGTGAGAACCAAAAATTTCCTTAGAAACAACAATGTGCAAAATTGCAGTGTTGTTTAGTCTTCGACCTCTAACTTTTTCCAAGTATTTAGAGATTTTTGTTGTTCTCATATTGTTGGTGCAGCCAATAGTATGGGCATCTCGGATAGACCTTCCATGATTACTTTTCATAATTGCTTAGATCTTAGGATTGTCTTTATTCTAATAACCCACATATTATAGATCTTTCTCTCAAAGGCTGGTATGGGTGGAGGAGATGAGGTTTTTTTTTCTTGGTTCCTAGATTAATAAAAAGCAGATAGATCTAATTTGAGTGTTACCTTTTTGGTTCTTTTCAGTTATTTTCATTATCCTTGTTACTTTTGCTTGTGCCTCCTTGTGCTTTAGATTGTGCTTGTACCTTTATCTCCCTTATCCATATAATTTGTTATTTTATTTCTTCTCTTCTTTAGATTGTGTGAATTGTAATTAAAGTGTAATTGTGTTTTATGTTCTTTTGTTGGAATCTATCTCTATGTGAATTGAAGAATAAAGAGAATTTTATTTGAAAACTTGTAGAAGATGACAGTTAAAACAATAACCAAAGAGATCAGAAAATATCAAACAGTATTCGTTTATTTACTTGTCAATCTTTAAGTACTCTTGTCAGTTTATACAATGTACTAAAGACCTCCACGAATAACTCCCCTTGAGTTAGACGTAAATACAACCTCAATTGTTTCCTTGCTCAGTACAGTATCCAATTAAGTACACATAAACCTTAGAACTCTCTCTTTCTCTGTTTCGTGTACTCTAATGATACTTCCAGAATTGTTAACCTTCTATTTTGTTTTTCAGGTCAACTTATCTGCCTTCCGCTTGGCTCAGCAACCACTCCCGGTTCTTCAGCCGCGCGGTCATGCTGATCTCTCTTCAGTATTGAATCTGCTCGATTCTTTTTTACTCCTCCTTCTTCTCCTTAGTCTTCTCGTTGACTTCCTCCAGTCCTCCTCAATTTGAATTCAGCTCCTTAAATATCTCAACTTCCTGAAATAACAATTTTGAACTACAATCCTATTTTTATTGCATTCACATTATTTTTCTTTGTTCTAAAAATGATTCATTTCACTTTCTTCCATTCTCATTCAATATATATTCCATTACAAAATACATTGTTCGTTTCTGTCATTTTCTTCGTTGGACAACATTTTAATGTTGTTTGGTATCATACTAATTAAAGTATTACAAGAGCCTTGTTTGACTGAATCGTCACTTCTCAACTTTTCTCGATATTAGTCTTAATAAAAAAAAAAGCAAATTTATCTCCTCAAATTACTTGCAAGTCTCGTAGCCTTTCTCAAGGTATCTTGATGGTAATAACTTGGAACAAATCAACGCCGCTTGCTATTTATGATCGTGGTATTAATAGAGGGCAAAAATCAATATTGTCTTGCGTACCCATTCAAGGTATGCCACATCATCATTCCTCTCGTGAAACAAAATAATATTGATCCTAATCTCAATGAAATCCTCATCAGCTCACTCTATAACTCGCCTTACACGTCTTAGCATCGTGGTTCTTAAAATCAACTATCAACTTATTCATCTTCCTCTTTACCATTTTTTTCGTCATTGATTCTCAAATCATCTTGAATCTTGTGGCACATGCTGCTGTTGGTCTTCATATGCATCATTCTCAATACGATCATTTCTTCCCTGCAATGCTTCGAGTTCAACACACATAAGTCACTTGTATCTTAAATGCAATGGTGTCTGTCAACTCGTCCACTATAGAAAATATTATTGAAAAATTCATGAGAGAAAATAAAAGAGGCAAATAAAAAATAAGATGACAAGATAACCTCACTAAAACTAATAAAATGTTTCGTTCAATTTGCACGTAACCAATTTAGTTTCTTATACAAATCCTTCAACGAACTCAACGAACTATCCCAACAAATTGTCAACTTGTGAGATACAAGAATTTTAATCAATTCTAGAATAGAACATCTACTCCAATACTGATTAAAAAAACTCTCTCAATGTACAAAAAATGCAAATTCTGCGAGAACAAATTTTTCTATCTTATGTTTTCTTTTGAAACATTTTGTATTTATTTTCTTTGCAATACTTTTTTATAATCAAATATCGACGAACACAAATAATAAAGAACGAAACAAAAATCTTTTGAAACTATAATTGAACTCTAGGATAATCCTAATAGGTAATCTAGACTCTACCAAATCATGTGCCATTATATGGATCGATTCCTACTACAAAATGGAAAGATTGGCCATTAACCCTAAAATCTTATAATTGTAAGGTTGATTTCAATTTGCGGAAATGTGTTTTATCAACCCGAATTTTAGATCTAGTCATGTTCGGATTAGTTTTTACGGATATTCAACGACGAACAAATACAGAAACAATTTCAGGGTACCTGTAGCGTTGAACGTGCAGTCGTCGGATGTGAGACTTGATTGTACAAGCCCTCTACGCGTATCCACGCCGAGATCGGGATTGCTTTGATGCGGGATTCGGAAGAACGAAAACTTTTTTTCGTTCTTCGGGTTTTTCTTTCTTTTTGGCGGCTAG
>CM071860.1:8826520-8842703 GCA_036759665.1 Gynandropsis gynandra
CCCAAAAAACGGTGGTTCAAGAACCTGAAGGGGAAGAGGAGTTTGTGTGGAATCCCAAGGGATTAATAAAAGGTTTGGTAAGCCGATTTTCTACGTTCATTGAGGTTAGCGGTGACAAGTTGACTGGCCTATATTGGTTCCTGAAGGCACCTCGACATGAGCGGTGGTGGAAATCTAAGCTAGATATTCCCCGGGGGCCAAAGTTTTGGGAGATTATATGAAAGGCCAACGCATGGCTTGAAGATGAAGTAATTTTTTTTAAACCCTAAGTCTCACAGAGTTTTTTGTCATATGTATTCCTATGTGTTATTTTTTTTTTTTGCAGCAATTGGATGAGGCGTTGATGGAGTTGTCTTCTCGCTTGGCATTGGATCCCAGCGTGAATCAGAATTATTACGTTTGTCATGTTGCTTTTATGCAGACGCTCTCGATGTGGATGTACGAGGATATGGAAACTTTTCCGGAAAAGCTTAGTGATTTTTTGACGCCAAGGCACCAATTAGTGATTATGAAGGTTTTGTCTATTATGACCCATCGACTCATGCGACCCAATATGACCCGTTATGCGATGCTCAATCGGATTAAACTAGAATAGTTTAAATGGGAACCCATCCGACGCATGCGACCACATGCGACCACATATGACCACATATGACCCATGGACGACTCATGCGACCACATATGACCCATATGACCCACATGACTGTGCGACTCTTTTCACCCTCCGACTCGTGTCCCCTTCCGACCCTTGTATTGAAGGTATGCCACAGAACCAAAGCGGGAATGACTGTGGTGTTTTCTCCTACAACTTCGTAGAAGCCTCGTTATTAAATGATAGGAATCTGTTTCGCTTAATTTGCGACGACAAGGTTACTTCCATACGTGAGAAGATGGCGGCTGATATAATAGTAATGGAGAACGTACCATTGAACCCGAAAAAGACTAACTTGATATTTGGTACATTGTTTTCTTTTTGGACTGGTAGATGTAAACATTTGGTACATTGTTTTTTTTATATTTGGTACATTGTTTTTTTTTTATATTTGGTACAAGGGTCACAGAGCCTCATATTCGATACTAACAATAATACATTCTATTGAATAATATTAAAAAAACCAACCAAAAACAAATATGATTTTTGTTGTTCAAATGAGGTTCAACCAAATATAATGAAATTCAATCTATGAAGATTATAGGGGCAAGCAGTAGACAAGGTACATCATCGAGAAATTCGTCTAGTTCGACTTTGAGGGTACAACCCACGTTAAATCCATTATCTTGATAAAACTTTGTCTAACCCCTGGTGATGCTAGCGCCACCGCGTTTCACGGGCCTTAGATCTGCCTCCCAAATGTCCGTGTAATTGGTTATCAGCTCTACCTTACATCGTCTACCGCAAAAACTATTCAACCTCGCAAATTGTATCGGAAGTGTCTGCGTTAACCGAATAAATTTACAACAACGCCAAACTAATGCATATACGGCTTGATTTGATGAATCGAATAAATCGGTTTGAGTTCACTTACCACTGCATCTACGGCCAGATTTGAACGCGTGACTGGTACCGTGAAAATCCTCTCACCAGAAGAAGATGACCCTGACATCGAATCGCCGTCACCAGTCGTTTGCATTTTCGGAAATATGATGATGATGATGAGAGTTAGAGAGAGTGTGTCGTTATTAGAAAAAAGGAAACGGCTGGAATACGAAAAGACATGACCCTAACATCGAATCGCCGTCAGATGGAATCTGAAAAGTTTTTTCAAATTTTGGTGAAAAGTTCGGCGGTAATTCTGGTGGAAATGAATTAATTCCAAATGAGGGTCGCATGGGTCGCATGGGTCGCATGATCGCATATATTGATGAATAGATGCGAACTCGACGAATTTACGGGTTTAGGATAATAAATGGACAAAAACCAATCAAACAATACAATACATTTACAACGTCAAACTAATTAATTCCAAATGAGGGTCGCATGGGTCGCATGGTCTTATATATTGATGAATAGATGCAACTCGGAGAATTTACGGGTTTAGGATGATAAAATGACAAAAACCAATCAAACAATACATTTACAACGTCAAACTAATTAACTCCAAATTAGGGTCGCATGGGTCGCATGGGTCGCATGATCGCATATATTGACGAATATATGCGAACTCGACAAATTTACAAGTTTAGGATGATAAAATGACAAAAACCAATCAAAACAATACATTTACAACGTCAATCAACGGTTAAAACAGATTGTGACCCATGTGTACCTAGTTGAGTTGTGTATAACCAATGCATGTATTTCAAAAGTGATAGTAGTGTTTTAAGAACTCGACAGATGATTAAACAATACATTTAACATTTTCTTCAAATGTCGATATTATTTATATTATTATCTATATTGATTCTAAATTAGACATATAGAACTCAAATATATTGATAATGGCATGGGTCGCTTGGTCGCATATATGCCAATGGAGGGTCGCATGGGTCGCATGGGTCGCATGATCGCATATATTGATAAATAGATGCGAACTCGATGAATTTACGGGTTTAGGATGATAAAATGACAAAAATAAATCAAAACAATACATTTACAACGTCAAACTAATTAATTCCAAATTAGGGTCGCATGGGTCGCATGATCGCATATATTGATGAATAGATGCGAACTCGACGAATTTACGGGTTTAGGATGATAAAATGACAAAGGTAAAAAAGATTTTTCATAGAAATATGGGTTAGATACGCATACTAAGAGAAGAGGCGTAGACGTTAACTTATATACATGGGTCGGAAGGGTCACATGGGTCGGCAGACAGGAGTCTGATAGCAAAAGCACAAGTCACATGGGTCGGAAGAAAAGATTCTGACATCAAAACGACAAGTCACATGGGTAGGAAGGGTCACATGGGTCGAAGGGTCACATGGGTGGCAAGACAGGAGTCTGACAGCAAAACGACAAGTCGCATGAGTCGCATAGGTCGCATGAGTTGTCCATGGGTCATATGTGGTCGCATGCGTCGTCCATCGATCATATGTGGTCTCATGAGTCGTCCATAGGTCATATGTGGTCATATAGGGTCGCATGAGTCGTACAAGGGTATTATGTGGTCGCATGAGACGTCCATGGGTCATGTTTGGTCGCATGAGTCGTCCATGGGTCATATATGGTCATATTGGGTCGCATGAGTCGTACAAGGGTCTTATGTGGTCGCATTAGACGTTTATGGGTAATGTTTGGTCGCATGAGTCGTCCATGGGTCATATGTGGTCATATAGGGTCGCATGAGTCGCACAAGGGTCTTATGCGGTCGCATGAGATGTCCATGGGTAATGTTTGGTCGCATAAGTCGTCCATGGGTCATATGTGGTCATATAGGGTCGCATGAGTCGTACAAGGGTATTAGTCGCATGAGTCGAACAAGGGTATTATGTGGTCGCATGAGTCGTCCATGGGTCATATGTGATCATATTGGGTCGCATGAGTCGTACAAGGGTTATGTGTGGTCGCATGAGTCGTACCCGTTTAAACCTGATTATAATTTAATTTGATTGAGAGGCGCATAACGAGTCATATTGGGTCATAATCTTACGAACAATAGATGCAAAATAAGATATTTTCAACGTTTAAATATTGATTACATAAGGTCTTAAAGGTTACAAAGGTCACAAAAGTTACATAAGGTTACATAAGGTCTCAAAGGTCACAAGGGTTAAAAAAAAGGAAAGAAAAAAGTTGAAGAAGAAGAAAAAGGCAAAAAGAAGTTCGAGAAAAAAAAGGAAAGAAAAAAAGGTCAAATTTGCCGAAGATTAATGACTCCTTCCCCGCAAGAAATGCTCCATTGACATTTCGGGCTTTGAGTCATGTATGGTGAGTTCCACGGTAGCAAATGACCTCCAACCGTGACCTTAGGTAATGCGGATACAGCTTGATGTCCGAGTCTGCCGATTACCAAGACCTTATGTAGTGCAGATACATCACAAAGTCCTCCATCCAAGTTGTAAGTACTTGTGTGTATCTGCATACAGACTGAGTCCGACGATTACCAAGACATTGAGTAACAAATAGACAGCACGATGCCCTGGGTCGACCATGTGACCTTAACGGTCACAAAGGTAACAAGGATTTTTCAGAGAATTTAGGGTTAGATGTTAGAAATCGCCCTTTTGAGAGTTTGAAAGACTCGAAACAAGAGATTATTTGGTGTTTGTTGTAGCTTTTCGGTTTTTCCTCTTCTATTTATAACAAAAAATAAATGGACTTTTAAAATTCTAGAAATACAATAAATACAAAGAATGACCCAAGTGCATGTATTGACCACATTAAAGAACCTTTAATATAGGTCTTCAATGTGGCATTGGTAAAATAAAAAGCATAGCCAGAACCTGGAAAAAGCAGTAGTCTGACATTGAAAAGACTAATCGAAAGGGTCGAAATGGTCGGAAGGATCGTAATGGTCGGAAGGGTCGCAGGGGTCCAAGGGTCGCAGAGGAACAAGGGTCGCAGAGGGACAAGGGTCGTAGGAGTCCAAGGGTTGCAGAGGAACAAGGGTCGCATAGGGACAAAGGTCGCAGGGTCGAATTGGGTCGCTGGGTCAAACTAGGTCGTAAGGTTGTAAGGGTAATTTGGGAATATCAATATTTATAAGGGTATTTTTAAAGTTAAAATTTTTTTCTTTTTCGGGAAGGATATTTTTGAAGTGTTTTAGCCCTACGAGGATATTTTTGAAGTTACTTTTTTTAAAATTTGAAGGGTTGTCATGATTTTTTTGACACATCAATTTATATTAATCACTAAATACAAATAAAATTAACACTTTCCACCTCAATTGTTCATTTATAATTATCACTCAAAATTTTAATTATTTAAATATTAAAGTATACGTATATATTCCGCAAAAAGAATATAATTTTTAATATATGATATTTATGACATAAATTATGAAATTCACACATATAATAAAAGAAGAAAATATCTTTATACTAAGAATAATATCAAAGTAGAAAAATACAAGTTGATTGATAATTGTATGTATTGGTTTCTATAGAAAATACCATTGTTGAAAATATTACCAATGGAATCAATAATCGATACAAGCATCCGGTAGAATCTCAAATGATAAATTCAAAATAGAATTATATATAGAATTTTGCATGAATTGGCAAACAAGACAGATGAACTATCAGTTTAGTTGTATCTATTTATTTCATGAAAAATATTTTTTTTCAAACATCAGTTGATTCTTATTTATTTTTAAAAATTCCAAATGTTGTTGAATTACTAACAAGAGTACAAAATATATATATACGAATGCATACTTCAACATAAGGAATAGTCTTACGCTTATTGTTTTGATTTAGAACTAAACTAAATGTATTACTATATTTATAAAAAGAAATATATCGTTAAAATTTCAATATCAGATGACCTAGAAACCAATCTTCGATCTTAAAATGAACAATATAAAATTGTGATGATTGTCATAACCACAATTGCTAAATTGGTTGAAGATAAGTCACACTATATTTCATGGATTATACATTTAATCTATACATTTTAAAATTCTTATAAACTTTGTAGTTATACGTTCTAGTTTATTTAACATTCTGGTGTCTTTTCAGTTTATTCCTTAGTGTCAACAAAAATTTGTAATGACGAAACATTGAAGATAATCAGAAAATTCAACAAGTAAATTTGTAACTATTGTATTCAGAATACGTTCAAATATTTTCTAAATAATATATGTTGTTAGCTACAGATATAGATGATGAATGGTTGTTTTATGGAATACTAGGTGATACCCGCGCTATGCGCGGATTTGTGATCATTAAAATATGTTTATCTTGCGTGTTGTATATAATTTATTAAATTGAATATTTTATTAGATTTGATATGCATATGGGTTAATATAAAGACACAAAATAAAAGTGTTTCAATGTATAAATTGATCAATAGATTTATAAGTTGTAATGTAAACTAATAGTGAAATTTGTTTATAATGTATTTAAAATTGTAGAATATAAATTGTTGGAAAAAACGATTGCACCATTTGAGCCGTAGTGTTTTAATGATTATTTTTCGTATCCGCACCTACATAAATATTGAGGATTAAATTTAATCAATAACTGGATTTACGAAATGTTTTCTGTATTTGAAATGTTGGAGTGAGGTCAGTAAATTGTTTTATAGAACTAATAACAAAAACAGGTTAATGGAGTAATAATATAAAACTTACCTATTTAATAACACTCGGATTTCTTTTTTTTATCGGAGGTTGACAGACGCAAATTTGATTCTTACATAGAAATGAGGAGTTCAACAACATCTACAAGTTCAACATTCCAATATATGAGTTTAGTAGTAAAGAAGTAGTATATTTGATTTATTGCAAACGCATTTACCCGATACAACTTCTTTGTGGCCAACCAATCCAATCAATTGTCGGTATGAACGCATCCTGGATTTGTATTTCAAAATTGTATGAATTGCGTCTGTCACTTTATCAACAATTGTATTCTCTTTAAAAGATATGTGCATACTATTGTCAATTAACTTGTAGTTACCAACATTTGGTAGTATTATCAAAATTTTTAGGATAATATATCTCCTCTCCTTATATATTCATTGTATTAATTAACACCGCCAAGAGATATACGTCCTTCAATAGTAGTTCCATGCAATATATCATAGACATGATGATGAAAGATATTCATTCAATGTGGAATACACATATACGTTAACATAACTTATTGTTTCATTGAGGAATAAGAAACCAAGACCAAGCAAACGATTGTCAATGAATGTGTTTCATTTTGCCTTTCTTGTCTGTTAAAGGAGTGCGTTATATCATGCGCGGGTTTTATGATTTTTTTTATCATGGCACAGTACTCACTTACAAATGTATGAGGACAATATGAAACGTAAAAATAATATGCCATAAATTTTAGTATAGACCTATCGTGAAGGTTATAGAATTGATGAGTAGAATGAATTTAGTAATTTTTTTCTCTATTGGTGAAGATATCAAATATAAAAATAATGATTGTTGAGGAGCTTCCCTTCACATAGATGTAGTATTTAAAAACATTTATTGTCAATATATTATTCCAAGTACTTCATTTCTCCACCAATTGCGTCTAATAATTGTTTATACATTCATTTAGATAACTCTTTTATACATTACAATTGTTGGATGTAATTCTTAACCTTTATGTTCGAATTCCAAATATATGTGTTTGAGCTATCTAGCATATCTTTACACAACAGCTCAATTCATGAGTTTGTTACACTCATTTCCACAACAAAAAACATTGTAATACAACTAAAAACTCAAATAGTATATCTGAATTACTTTCACTTAATGATTCTTATCCATATATGATCCTATTTAAAATAATAAAGACGGTTGAATAAATAATATTTAGTTTTATTATCATTATTTTGATATTTACTCTCATCTATCGCTAATAATAGAAAGAAATAATAAATAAATAAATAATATATTTTCACCCATTTTATTATTAAATTTTTTAAATTAAAATACCAAATAATAGAAAAGAACTAATAAATATATAATATATTTTTAAGTTTTAAATTATTAATTCTTTAAAACTATTTTTTAATTTTTCATTCATATTTTATACTACAGAAATTTAATCAAAGTTAATAACTAAAATCTAAAGTTTATTAGAACATGTCGACTTAATTGATTTTCTCAAAACTAACCATATGTTAGATTAATACGTGGATTATGTGATAAGAAATTTGTTGTAAATCTATGTGATGATAATTATATAAACCTCACATTCTAAGGACGTTTCATTGAAATCATACTAAACCCTTTCTAAACCTTTGGACTTGTTTTGTAACATTTTGACCCAACTTTTTCATTAGGATGCTTAATTATTCTTTAAGTTCGCTTAATGAGCTTTACTTCCCATAGTTAAGAAATTAAATCCACAATTATATGCGAAAATAAAATGGTAAAATAAAAAATCCATGTGAATCGAACGATCCAACCATAAATCGTTATTTTCTTAGTAAATAGCGAAACTCCAGTCCACAAAAATACACGATGAGCAGCACAACATAGTCTGATATAAAATTTCAAAAGCCATGTGCAAAACATGTTTCTGGATTGGTTTCAAGCCTACAACCATTTTATTGCAACGGTTTTTTAATATTTAACAACATATATACAATTTCGTTGAGCAAGAAGGAAATCCCATTTTTCTACACCGTTTCGCCTTCACTCACTTTCTCTCCATAGCTGGTAAAACTTCGAGGATGATCTTCACATGTGTTCTTCACATGTCGATGAAGTTCGAGTTGTCAAGACACCGATTTTTTCAGCCTATAATGACATCAAACACTGAATGAGTAATTATTATTATTTACCAAACTTGAGACCATGGTCTCAACTCCTTCAACCATCCATTTTTAGTAAAATTTAAGTGTTTCCAATGATCAAATAAATCCAAAGTTTCCTAGTATGGGATAAACTATCAAAGTAAAGCAACAAATTTATCAATGAAACGAAGGCTAAAAGAGAAACTAAACATACCAGAGGAAAAAAAAAGTTGTTTTCGGGTTTACTTTGGATCAAAAGTCTTAAAACAACTCACCAAATTCATAAAAAAAGAAAATAATCAAAACAAATTCTAATTATTTCTGTGTGCCATACAGAAAAAAATTAATCAAAGCAACTTCTACTGATTTCATTTCAATGTGTGCCATACTGGTATAAATCAGTCACACCAAGTAGCATTGAATAAATAGAACTACAATGTCCATGATTATAACTTCTTAAATCTCACCTCTAATATCGTCAGACACATTAATACAGAAAATCCTCAATTCCCTTGCCATCAATAGTGGCTGTGTAGGCCTTGAGACCATCACAACATTTTCCAACCATCAATCTATACACATAGATCAACGAATAACATTAAACTGAATTGCATAAATTTCATCCGGGAAGAATTGAACAATGTTGAAGATCAAATTCGAAATTTTAATATCACCCAAGCATCGACCACATCATACAAACCCGAACTCGAAATAAAAGCATAAGAATCTCATAGAGTGGAGACAAAAACTTTAAGGGTTAGGGATTTTTCCCAGATTTGCTTACCTCGCCTTGAGGTTCATAGCCTTTAGATAGTTCACCTGGAAGAAAAAAGGGTTTAAGTAGTAGCAGTGGACATATTAGAATTAAGCCTCGGAGGTGTCGCGTGTCTTACCTCCGTAATCTGGTAGGTCTGATGTCCACAATATGAGATTATCTCTGAGAAGTTGCATAATAAGGGTGGTCTTTGTAAGATTCCTCATTAAGGCTTTCGAGCTCAGCAATGCCCTCACCAAAAGCTTGGTTTGCCAAGAGGCATGCTAAGAAAATCCCACAAACGGACAATCTTGTTCAGAGTTTAACCTTCCATCGAACAACTAGACATAAGATAGAAAGATTGAGGCTATCATCTGGGGATAGGAGTATCGTTCTGGGGAATTCAAATTTCGTAACAGAACACAGAGAAGTTGAGAGCCACGACAAGTCTAATTGGATGAGTAGGAGGCAAATCAGAGTTAGCTGTAGTGGCTGCAGCCTATGCAATGAAACAAAGAGAAATATGGTGAGATTTTCTTAATACTTCACAACATTAATAATTTTCCAGAAAAAAAAATGTAATAGAACTAAAGAACATATACCTCAATAGGATTTAGGCGATTGATCCACAACCTCCTTACGATCATCACCAGATTTAAGTTTTGCCAAGTAACGGAAGTAATATCCTTTTCCGTCCAAAACCAAAAAGCAAAGCACAATCCAAAGATTGAATACATCTATAAAATATTCCATATATTACATTCAACCAATGATAAGAAATGAGACTCGCATCTTTTAGTAAAAAATAGTGGATTCTCCCGAGGTAGCAAGCGAGATGAGATGCTATCAATGACAGCAAAAATGTCATTGCAGATCTTGGCTGACTGTTGGTGATCTCCTCTGCAACTTTTGACCACAATTGGCCATTTTCTCCGCATATCCCACCTGTTTAATCAAAATCACAATAACACATGATTTTATCATTATTCAACTCGTCCCTTTCCATCTTCCCTTTTCCCATTGCCAGTTTTAACATATCTAGTAATGCTATAACCCAAAATTAAGTTTAGGATTTTTCTTCAGTAGAATAACCTACCAGAACTAAGGTATGATCGGTAATAAAAAGGAAACTTCAATTTTTTTCCGATATACAAAGGTATGCACAGTCACAACCAAATACCTTGATCGGTATGGTGGGATTCTTGTGCATTGCAGCTCGAGAGAACGACGACGGGGAGTTTTGTGTGTATCGCAGGTCACTCGCCCTTGACGTCAGGCGCCTCCTTGATTGGCGTTGATCTGAACAAAGATGGAGCATGAAACAGAAAGTACCAAAGCATGAAACGGAAACACAAACCAAATAAAAGACATTGATTCTTTTTCAGATGCTAAACTACCACAACGCCATCATTTTTGCATCAGATCATGTATACCTGTAAATAGAGGTAGAAGGAAGTGCCTCAATTCCTCAAAGCATTTGCAAATGGTTAAAAATCTGCAGATGCAAATTTCTAGTATAATTTTAGTATCGAAACAAAACCCGCTTCCAATCTTCCCTAGCTTTCTTCTAGCTTTTACAATCTTCTTTTGAAATTAATTTCAACAGTTTTTTTATCCCATTAGATTTGAAATGGCGAAATGATGAATTGATGATTCCGACACGACCCCAGGTGAAATCGCTAGACACAAAGCTTAAGAGAGAGATAAAACCTGTTTGGCGAAGATGGATGGAAATTACGGGGTTCATCGCGGACTACTTGAGTGGTGGTGGAACCGCTTCCATCAGTAGAGGGGAGAGAAGATACTATCTGGTCGGAAACTGCCATGGGTGAAGAGCTGGTTGCGACACGACCTGCAGAGAGCTGGTTGCAGTATCGTAGTCAGCGTTATCTTCTTCATCATCGTTGTCACCATCGTATTTGAGGCTAAACAACCTGTAGAGAATCTGAGGCAAGGGGATCGATGGAGGTGGGGTAGCAGCAATGAGAGGTTTGCTGTATGGCCTCCTTGAGATACAAATCATATATATAAAACCAATGATATGCAGGTATAAAAATCCTAAATAAAAAATATATATCAATTTCAATTGCAGCACCCCAAACTTCTTGACCACTACCTTACTTTATCTACCTGTTTAGATCTTTTACTGCTCGGTAAAGGAGGCATTAACCACTGAGGAAGTGTTGTTATACGAGAATGATTCAAAGTATCAGTTCTTTGTCTTGTGCAAAAGAAAAGTAAACATTTTGCATCAGCTTTTTCAAAAGACGCAACAGACAACCCTTGGATGCTCGCTACTCCAAGGATAACTAAGCTCTGGTAAGACACATAAGGCGCTAGCTGTCTTAATACCTGCCAAAGCAAGAATTACGCCTTTCTTAGCACAACTTATCATAAGAAAACTACAGAGCATCAATACTGCCGACTTTTAACCTCAGATTCTTTATATTGCTCACTGGAAGTTATTAGTATCACTATGCAAGCAAAAACATATAAATAAAAACGAAGCAAAGATTAAGATATAAAATTGACAACATGTTTTTATGTATCTCGAACACCCCAAAGGTTGTTCAGTCAAAGGTTCACATGATCAAAACGATGATAACTTGGTATTGTTTTATCCAAATGCCTCCATCAAGGTCCTTTGAATTTTTTTATGTCTAAACCCAGAAACCCAAATGAAATTAAGAACTCAAAGCCTGAATATAACAACAAAACTTTTATGTTGAAAGGTCTATTTGCAGTAAAAACAATCAAGGTAAGATATCAATTTACAATATGTTTATTAAGCAATAGTTCTACAATTGAAAGAAGAGAGACATCAGCAAGAACTTCAAGAGAAATGAATCGGAAAAGGAACCAATAATAATTTGCAGTAGCAACAAAAAGCAACAAAAATATATTTTGATAGTAATATAATATACCCATTGCATAACCAAAAGAACAAAAGTATGAAGACAAGGTACTACAATAGCAAATTGAAAAAGAAAAACCTAATATGATTCCGATGAATATTTTGCACAAAGTAATTACCATTTTCCCACCAGTACTTGAGTTCAGTATCAGCAGGCATCGGTAACTCTTATGGGAGTTTTTTCGACCTGTAACATACTAAGAGGACTACAGATAAGGTAAAAAATGTATATAATCAAGACTACAACATCTTTGAAATGGCATGATCACCACAATAAACACCCTAACCAACACTACTTACATACCTCAACAATATGTTTGTACCATTAAGCAACTTCTAACACAATAAAAGCAGAAAGGATAGGCATTTCGCATCACTTACAAATTCAAAGATATCGTTTCTAACTCTAGGGCATCACCATTGCTAGGAAAGCATCCCATTCATTAACCGAGCATAGAGGAACATTTGAACGTTGAAAAAATGGGGGGCTAAAAAGAGCCAATAGGTATTTGAGCGAGAGACTCATAGGAGAATGGTGGCCGGAAGGGCGAGGTCTGGAGGATGTTCATCACCTGGAAAAGAGTAAAGCTGAAATTGTTTAAACTAACCTGGAGATAATATTGCTTTAAAGCTTGCTTTATCTTTGTCGCCGCATCCATTTAGTTGCAGGGCGCTGTCAATCCGTGGGCAATAGGCGGAACCTCTATGTTCTACTAACAGCATCTGAATTTACAACTTCCATGTCGTATCTAGTGATTCCAAGAGGTTTCTACATGTATGTAGGGCATGGAAGACGTATTGTGGAAACGAAAGATCAGCTTTTACGGTGCAAGCACTGTCTAGACATATAACTATCTGCGGGGAAAGATTTTTGATGAAGCAGATGATAGATGGGAGAATATCGCTTATGCATGCTAGAAATTCCCCGTCCTGACCAACTCTGCTGCCTTGCAGAGCTGGTTGAGAATATTTGATGTAAAATCGAAACGATGCCCCCGTCGTTCCTTCCAATCCCTAACGTTTTTTGTGTGCTCTTCGCCGTGATATCCCATAGGATGCACTTCATCCCTCTTCACCTTCCTGGTTTCTTCCTCCGCCATCCCGAAGAACGCCGCGTCTGCCTCCTCCACGCGTAGGTACAACGAATCCAGAAGCTTACGGATTTACCACTACTTATGACTTCTTACTCCTGCTCCTAGACAAAGAAAGAAGCAAGGAAAGAGGAATTATATATAAGATATAAGATCTTTATCCGCTACAACTCTAACTCCTAACTCAGGAACTACCTAGCTACCTTAAAGGAAAAAAAAACCTGAACCATTGGCAAGGGGCAATCACTAAAGGCAACTGGGAAGCATTGATGATTTGCTGCTCAAGGTCCTAAATCTTTTCTTTCTTTTCCAAGAATTCTTTATCTTCTTCGACCACAGGTGGTTTCGTATTAATCATATTTTAGTTATCACATTCGGAATCTCTAAAACATAATCGTAGATAGAAATCACAAACTGGTTGAACAATATACCAAAAAACACATGTCCATTTTGTAAAGAATAAAGCAATAAGAAGGTGTACCTCCCATAAAAAGAAATCCCTTACAACTGTCAAGCAGATATAGAACCTGTCGTGTTGAGCATATCAAGTTGAAACCCAAAGTTAAAGAAAAGGTTTAAAAGCATTCAAAAATCTAAAATACTATAACCAAAGACCAATCTGGTTCTATCTACAGCCGAAGCACCAACTTGGGCAGCGAGCTGGCTTTTCCAAGCATATGCAACCACGGCACCGTACGGGCACACCAGTGGCATGTGTAGATCCCATGGGTTACTTCTTGAACGAAGAGATTCAGTGAGAACTCCAGATTCTTCGAGCTTCTTCGCTGACAAAAAACGGTACAGTCATATTCGATCCATAGCAAAGAAATCCCTAACAATGTTCAAGCACATATAGAACCTATCATCACATCACAGGGTATAAACCAGTTCATGACCTGCAACCGCTACAAACATAGGAAACGAACAGCTTCAACATCCAAATTCGTTCATAAAGCCCAAAATTCGACAAAATCCTACTGGAGACAATCCATAATGAGAAATTAGAAGCACTCGTAACTCTGGGTTCCTTCATAATGAGAAATTAGACGTTTCTCTCAGGAATTTCATCGAACATTTTCCATGCGTCGGAAGTTTTATTACAAGAACCATAGAAATGAATCAAATTGTTTCCAACATAGACATCATAATAAAACCCAAGTTTCGAACACTCAACTCGAATCTGTCTTCCTGCAGCGAGACCAAAAATGAAGCGCAAACCTTGAGAAGAAACGGGAAAGTGAGCTTGTTCGGTCGGATTCCTCTTCTCTCAATCTCACAGTAAACCGAATCGATTCTCCAGGGGAATCTCTTGAAGAATAGCCTTTGTTAAGCATATTTCAAATAGAATGGTCGCCGACAACAAATGAATTCATGTGCAGAAGAGAGAAACCGGAAGAAGAGAGGAAGGGAAAAACTCACCAGAGCGCAAAGATTGGAGTCGACCGGCAAGGAAGCCGGGAGTGCAGAAGGCGAAGAGGCACGCAGCAAGAGGCGGAAGAGGGTGGGGGCCTAGGAACAGCGAAGCCAGAACGAAACAGGCGATAGTCAGGCAGAAGAAGGGGATGATTCTGTGGGAAAACCGGGAGGAGGCGAAGAGTCTGGGATAAGATGTCAAAAAATCCTGCCGGTGTGAAAGTAAAACGGAGGATTTTTACTCCGTGCTGACGTGGCAGCACCAGGAGGGATCCTCCGTTTTATATATATGATTTCAATCCAAAAACATTCGTCACTTTATTTGCATGGTTTTTATTTGCTAATATCTGTTATATTTTAATTTTAAAATGACTTTTGTAACGGTGGAATATCAGAAATATTTTTATAGGGCTAAACCACTTCAAAAAAATACCCTTTCTCAAAACAATTATTAAATCCACAAAAAAACTAAAGAAAAGACAAATTTGTCCTTAATATTCGAACGTAGAAAAATGGAAGTTCGGCAATTTTTCGACATGAAAAACTGCCGAAAACGAGAAAGCCGAACAGTTTTTCGCCGTGAAACCTGTTTAAAAGTTTATAGCAAGAAAGAAATGAGTGATGTCGAACTTGAGAGGGATCTATTTGAAGTTGGCGAGAAGGAAAATGGCTAGAATCAGCAGCATCACTGGCGAAGAGAGCACGAGCCAATCTTCAATGGCGTCAATAAGTGTAAGTAGTTCGATTTCTAGGGTTTTGCAAGCTTTCGAGTCACAAAATGGTTTATTGATTTGAAATGGGTGAGTGTCAGTGTCAGTGAGTCGGTTAGGTCGCAAGGGTCGCAGGAGTTGCATGAACATCTTAGACTCCGTGAGTCGGTTGAGTAGCAAGGGTCGCAGTAGTTTCATGACCATCTTCAACTCAGTTTATTGATTTGAAATGGGTGAGTGTCAGTGTCAGTGAGTCGGTTAGGTCGCAAGGGTCGCAGGAGTTGCATGAACATCTTCGACTCAGTGAGTCGGTTGAGTAACAAGGGTCGCAGGAGTTGTATGACCATATTCGATTCAGTGAGTCGGTTGTCTCAGTGAGTGGGATGGGTCGCAATGGTCGTTTGAGGGGCGTGGGTCGGTTGAGTCTCAGTGAGTCGGTTGAGTGTCGCAGAGTGTCTGAGGGTCGTTTGAGTCGCATGGGTCGCACGGGTCGGCTGAGTTGCATGGGTCGCACAAGTCGGTTGAGGACGCTGAGAGAAATCTTAAATGAACAGGAGTGGCATTACTTCGAGAAGGAGTCACAATTTAGGCATTTATTCCACTTACAATGTGACTCCACATTGACGAAGGTTCAAATGTCTATACTACTAAATCACTCTGTGATTATACGGGACAATACAGAGTTGTGGTTCGTCATAAACGGCATTCCCATCCGGTACTTTATAGTGGAGCACGCACTAATTTCCGGATTGAAATGTGGATCATATCCCATAGGACGGGAGTCCATGATGGGTGTCACATTCAGGCTGAAGAATTTCGACCATGGAAAGGTGACTTCCGAACAAGTCAGTGAAAAGCTTGTGAAGGCAAAGAATTCCGACGACCGGAAGAGGTTCGCAACTTTGATGTTGTTGGCGCAAGTTATGGCTCACAAGCCTTCAGCAGAAAACT
>CM071860.1:8859568-8884656 GCA_036759665.1 Gynandropsis gynandra
TAAGGGCCGACTAGCAAGAAATCGGGGCGGTGGCCCCCCCCCCAGCGCCTAGGCGCCGCCTAGGCGGCCGCCTAGGCCGATTTCTTGAACACTGTACAAAATAAATATATTAATTGTTGTAGAAAAAGTAAAATAAAATAAAAAATAATGATTAGGTGGATACATGAGAAGCCAAAGGTTTTGTTACTTTTTATATATAGATTATTTTTCTCATTTCTTTAGTTTCTAATATTTGTTATTTTTTATAAAAATTTTCATGTAAACATATGTTATGTTTATTTATTTATTCATATAAATACATAAACTTGTTATATAATTATACATGAAATTTAAATTTTGAAATATTTTGTAGCGTTCATGAATAAAAATTTTATATAAATTTAAATAAAAAATTTATATAAATTTAAATATAACCTCTTTCTTCAATTTATATTAATATATTAATTGAAGAAAGATCTTTTAAAAATGACAATAAATATACAAAATAAATACATTAATTTTTATAATAAAATAAAATGTTTAGGTGGCAGCATGAGAAGCCAAGAATTTTGCTACTTTTTATATATAGATATACATGAAATTTAAATTTTGAAATATTGTTTAGAGCTCATGAATAAAAAATTTATATAAATTTAAATAAAAAATTTATATAAATTTAAATATAACCTCTTTCTTCAATTAATATTAATATATTAATTAAAAAAAGAGGATTTTTAGACAATAAATATACAAAATATTAATTTTTATTTTTATAGAAAAAATAAAAGACAATAAATATACAAAATAAATACATTAATTTTTATAGAAAAAATAAAATAAAATAAAATGTTTAGGTGGCAGCATGAGAAGCCAAAAATTTTGCTACTTTTTATATATAGATTTTTCTTTTTCATATATATTAAATTTTTCATTATAAAAAATTTCTATTTTATATTCATTTAGAATTTAATAATTTGGACCAAAGTATTGAAAAAATGATTAATAATAATTGAGGAAAATAATAAAAGTAATATGGCTTTTTAATAAATGTTTTTTATTAAAAAATACAAATACTATGACCAAACAAACTCTTTGGTTGCAAGAATCTCCATCCATCACTTCATATTTCTCCAATTTCTCTTTTACCATATATGGACCTCAATTAGCAAGCAAAATATAAACTTCTAAGCCAAATATATTGTATTGGAAAAAATCATTTTCAAGTGAAAGTTTCGTAGAGAATGATGGCATATTTACATATACATACATGAGATTGTCTTCAAGCATTTGATATAAGAGTAATCCAATTGATAATGATATTCCACATAATAAAATCTAGTGCACAGAAATCCATGAGAAAAGTCACACACTATCTTCATCATGTTAAAAAATAGAGATTAATAAAATAAACAAAAAGAGTCTACATCACACTGTGAAATACCTTATATATAGTTGCAATGGTCTAGCCTTATGATAATGTAGAGGGTCGATGGTAGTTTTTAAAAATCCAGAGAATTGTATACTAACCAAAATCTCTTCCATTGTTTCTTTGGCTTCGACGAACAAAAGTGTGAGTGATGGAAATGAGATTGGAAAGAATATGGACCCGAATGACAAAGATGAAACCAACAGAGTTTCAAGTGAGAATTTCATCATGAATCAGAGAGACGTGAGTATTGGTGGTCGAGTAAAGCCCATGGAGTTCTACCCTAAGAATGTTCAAGGTATCATTCGAATCCTTGACATGCTTAAAACCAAGTCAGTATCTAATAGGAAGGTGATCATAATACGAACACATTCAAGACTTCTAAGGTTGACTTTTCTGTTGTTCATTTTCATGCAATGATAGGTTACCTTCTGCACAACGTGAGCCAAAGTATAAACCAGAAAGGTACCCAAAGAGAAGTGGAAAGCAGTGTAGTTGTAGTGAGGATGGTCTCTTCATTTGTAGGTACTTTTCTGAGCATTTGCGTAGTGGCACTGAAATATCCGGTGCTTCCTATTCAAGCCGCTGAAAGTTTTCCAAGACATAGAAGCTATATGAAAGGAAATTTTATAGAAAACGGTTATTAAACTCCCACAGTGGAGGCTACCCAAGCACCTACAATGAAATTCACAATTTATAGGGGTTGAATTGGACTCACGCATCGTTATTCGCCGCTCCATCTCTTGCTGCAATATGCCGCCTCCCCGAGAAATCATCGAATTAATGGAGGGTACTCTTCACCACCAAACCGTCGTCAGCGTACTCTTCACCACCAAACCGTCGCGCATCCTCCTTCCTCTTCAACGTCCTTCTTAACGTATTATTAGTTTTTGTACGCTAGCAGTGGGAGAGTGAAGAAAGACATTCATCAGACCCGTAAAAGATGGTGTAACGTAAGAATTAATGGAGGGTTCATTATTTTTTAGGGTAGAGGGATAGTGGATGGAACGGTATTAATACGCCTAGAAAAACGGTGAAAAAGTTTTCACAAATGAAATGATTTAAATTTGAAAAAATAAAAATAACAAAATGACATTTGAGGGAATGACGTGGCAACTTGAGCTTTCAACATTTTTGCTCTTGTTTATATATAGATTTATCAAATAGAAATATGGATTTAGTAATTTATGTAAACCTAAAAAAAAATCTGATAAAATGAATACTAGTAACTATGGTACATCACACAGCCACTTAAAGATTAGGGGTGAATTTGAAAATAAGTTAGAATTCAGAGGCGTAATCGCAAATATGTACATATAATCCCTTCTCCTTCTCCTTTTGGTATTTTGGTGTTCTCCTCCTTCGCCATTGAACTCCACACACAGCACAAAGACTTCTCCACTCTCTCTTTCTCTATCTCTCTCTTGGATATCGCCGCCGATCCTCCGCCCTGCTACACCGCCGTAATCTTCGAGCGACGCTGTCCGTTCTCAGTTTCCGGTTTGCCCTGCATTTCAACGAGTAAGTCTTTCTTTGCGATTTGCTGAGGCGTATATACACATACGTGTTTCTCTGTGTGTGTGTGTATACACATCCGTGTATCCTTCATGTCGGTTGGATATTTTCTGAGTTGAATCGTGGATGGGTCATAAGAAGAAAAACCCCACGACTCGCCCGAAACAATCGCCGACGCCGGCGGTTGCGGGGGCTGCTCCTTCCGATGCGGGGGAGTCGGACTCGTCCGCGATTCCTTCCGCTGCCCTCATTAGCCGCCGAGGCTCCCAGCGCGGCGCGAAGATCGAACCGTCCTATTCGGCGAAGGAGGCGTCGTCTTATTCGGTGATCAAGCTCGAGTGCGAGAAGGCGCTGACGTCATTCCGTCGAGGGAGCTACAACAAGGCGATTCGGCTCATGAAGGAATCATGCGCTCGCCATCAAGATTCTGCCCTAATCCACCGTGTTCAGGGCACCCTGTGCGTGAAGGTTGCTTCAGTCTACGAAGATCCGGCTACCAAACAGAGATTTTTGTGTAATGCCATTGATTCTGCGAGAAAAGCTGTGGAGCTCTCACCCAACTCGATTGAGTTCGCACATTTCTATGCTAACCTGCTCTATGAGGCTGCCAATGATGGCAAAGAGTATGAGGAGGTCGTGCAAGAGTGCCAACGTGCTCTTTCGATAGAGAATCCGATTGATCCTGCTAAAGAGAGTCTTCAGGATGAGAGTCAGCAGAAGATATCGACGCCAGAGGCTCGCATTGCACATGTGCAGGATGAGCTAAGGTCGCTTATACAGAAATCTAATATAGCTTCATTGTCCACTTGGATGAAAACCCTAAGTAATGGGGAAGAGAAATTTCGGTTGATTCCCATTAGGAGAATAGCTGAAGATCCGATCGAGAGTAGGTTGGTTCAAACTAGGAGACCAAATGAGATTAAGAAAGCTACTAAGACTCCTGAAGAGAGGAGAAAGGAGATTGAAGTAAGGGTGGCTGCAGCTAGATTGCTGCAGCAGAAATCCGAGTCTTCCCCCTCCCAGGATGAAGGAAATGGTTACAACAAGGGATCAGATTCGACATTAGGTGCTGGGCAGAGAAGCGGGGAGAGGAGAAAGCACTGGAATTCTAGGAAAAATGGCTCCACCGCGGAGAGGAGGGATTGGGTTAGATCTTACTGGAACTCTATGAGCAACGAAATGAAGAGAGACTTGCTTAGGGTTAAGGTTAGTGAGGTCAAGGCCCACCTGAGTTCATCTAAGGATGGACTGGCAAACGAGATTATTGTTGAAGCTTTGTCCTTCTATGAGTCTACTAAGACATGGAGGTTCTGGGTTTGCTGCCGGTGCAATGAAAAGTTTACAGATGCTGAGTCTCATATGCAGCATGTTGTGCAGGAGCACATGGGGAATGAGTTGCCAAAGATGCAAGCGGTTTTGCCTCAAAGCATTGACAATGAGTGGATTGAGATGCTTCTTAATTGCTCATGGAAACCACTGGATCTATCAGCTGCAGTTAAAATGCTTGGCAATCAGCCAAAATGTCAGAATTCTGAGCTTTATGAGTTCAACTCTAGAGATAATTTGGATGACAGTGAGGAGTGTTTTAAAGATGCATGGGATTCTTCACCTGAAAAGGAAAGCCCTGGGGACGCTTACAACCTTGGAACTAGAGACAGTAGTGGTTGTGATGAGAATTCCAACACTGGTGTTAAGAGAGCTGAAGGGGATCAGGAATCATTTTCATTTCCTCCTCCTGATAGGTGGCCGCAATCCGATGATCTTGAACGTGCAAAGCTCCTTGAAAAAGTGCATGCAGCATTTGAGCTCCTTATTAGATACAAATATTTGGCGGCTAGCCATCTTAACAAGGTCATTCAATTTACATTGGATGAACTCCAGAATCTAGCCTCTGGTTCACAAGTCTTGATTCGTGGTTTGAACCAGTCACCCATATGCATCTGCTTTTTGGGAGCTCCCCAGCTCAGGAAAATCCTCAAATTCTTGCAGGACCTGGCACAATCCTGTGGATTGAGTCGATATTCTGAAAAAAGTATGTCCGATGATGATGTTAATGGTGGTGGCCAATTTTGTGAACTTACAGAGGAGATTCTTCTTGACAGTGAGGGTTCATACCTCATTCTGGATGAAAAGTTTCTTGACTTTAAGTGTACTCAAGATAAGTATCTGGGTTCTGCTTCAGATAATGTAGCAACGGAAAGTTCTGGACGCACTGCAAACGGAAATAATGATTCTTCTGGTGCAGATGGTTTTCTGTCCTGGATCTTTATGGGGCCCTCGAGTGAGGAACAAATAGCATTATGGATGCGTACAAAAGAAGAGAAATTGCGTCAAGGATCAGAAATCGTGCAGATTCTTGAGAAGGAGTTTTGTCACCTGCAGAATCTTTGCGAGAGAAAATGTGAGCATTTAAGCTATGAGGAAGCGCTGCAGGCTGTTGAGAATCTCTGTCTTGAAGAAGGCCGAAGGAGGGAGGCTTCAGCAGAATTTAACTATGATAGCTACGACTCTGTGCTGAGAAAGCGGAGAGAAGAGCTCATAGAAAGTGACCATGACTTAGTGTTCATAAGTAGTAGGTTTGAGCTGGATGCTTTGTCAAATGTTTTGAAAGAAGCAGAGTCTCTGAATGTAAATCAATTTGGATATGAAGAGTCATACGGCAGTGTGAGTTCTCTTCTTCGCGATCTGGAATCTGGTGAAGCTGATGAATGGAAGATGAAGGATTCCTTGAATCAGGCTGATACTTTTATAGAGATCGCAATCCAGAAACAGAAAGAACAGTTGTCTGCTGAGGTAAACTTGTTTTCTTTTATGCAATCTCATCGAGAAATTTAGTACCTGTCCATCTTCTAAATGATATTATGTATGTCTGTTATTGTAGCTTAGCAAAATTGATGCACGGATGATGCGTAATGTGACTGGGATGCAACAATTAGAGCTGAAGCTTGGGCCTGTTTCCTCCAATGACTATCAGTCAGTGTTGTTACCTTTGGTGAAATCCTACATGCGAGTAAGTATCAAATTCATCTGAACTTAACTTCTACTCCCCTTCTGTCATTGTTGATTCATAAAAGGTGTTTGCATCTTGATCTTTCTTTCCAGGCACATTTGGAGGCATTGGCTGAGAAAGACGCCACTGAGAAGTCTGATGCTGCTAGAGAAGCATTTCTTGTTGAACTTGCTCTTGATTCCAAGAAGGATGTCAAAGGAAAGAATGAAAGCTCAAGACATGTACAGGAGAAGTCAAAGGATAAGAAAAAGAATAAAGACAGCAGGAGAACTAAGGATTCAAAGGTTTCAATCCGAATTATTTGTTATCCACTTTGGTGTTATTTTATGTTTATAATTGTAAGTATATGTAAATATTTTCTTTTTGTTACAGACTATTGTTGGCGGTGATCATCGCGTTAACCATGGTTCAGTTGAACACAGGTGCATATCTGTTCTTTACAAACTATCTAGCACTGGATGGTGTTTAATCTGAGATATAGTTTCTGCTAAATGCTGAAAATGAATAATCTACTAACTGACGTTCTTGATGATTTCTTTTGGTAGATCTTCTCCAGTTGCTTCTTATGATGATCATTCAGAGGCTGATAGTGCCTTTGGAGATTTTGATGCTTTAAGAGAACAGGAAGAGGAATACAAACGCAAAATTGAACTTGAAGAAGAGGAGAGAAAGCTCGAAGAAACTCTAGAGTATCAAAGACGAATAGAAAATGAAGCTAAACAGAAGCACCTTGCAGAACAACAGAAAAAATACAACTCTCCAGTTCTGGTGAAGGATGCTGATGCAGCATATGATGTTTCCTGGGATACTATCTCGGATGATTTAGATGTACTAGAACAAGAAGAATCCATTAGTCAGGTAAATAAGGTGTTACGGACATGTCTTTGGAGTGACTGGGTTGTGGTGTCGAATTTAGAAATACCACTGAGAAAATATGGGTTACTTTTCCAGGAGCAGTGGCCTCAGAAGAATAGGTTATTGAACAACTTGGAAAGCCCCACAGAGAATACAAATGGTATTTTGCAGCCATTTAATTCGTCTGTGGTTTATGATGCTGGAAAGGTGCTGCATGGAAATTCTCAAAAAGGTTATCACCGATCTTCTTATTGTAAAATAAGAACGTATTTACCTTTATGAGACATTTATGTTTTTTTTTTCTCATTGCAGTGATCTCTAACAGTGCAGCTACTGAGGCTGGTGTTTTGCAATCCGATCAACGGACAGGAAGGAGGGGTCGACGCCAAAAAGTTTCTCAGAAGTTGGTTGATGGAAAATGTCAGGTCACTCCTGATAAGGAAAACGGTGGATTTTTAAAACCAGGCACTGGGGATCATGAGAGAGAGTCAGAAAATCTACTCAGCAATGGTGGTAAGTCTTTGTTCTCTTGTTCTTTATCTTATGCCATTTGTTTTGTCTTCTGTTTGTCTCATGATTTCTATGTGTGGGCAATATTGATGGAAGAGATGATTTGACTTGTGTACCCTCACCATGTTGTCACCATTAGCTGGTAATCTTCAAACTTGAATGTTAGGTGTGTTTGAAAAATGGCTAATGAAGGCACTACTGAACTGCTTTAATTGGATGGAACTACTATACAGTTGGAATGGTTAGAGAGTTTCTAAATTGTTGTAGAGCTGATGGTCTAGCTATTAAATTTGCATCAACCCAGGCAGAAGTAGAATTTATTTCATGTCTTTTTTTTTGTGTATGTGATTGCACTGTCCGAATTTATTCTCAAGTAAATTAGTTTGAAGTAGCATGTTTCGAGGGCATTCATAATGCTGGGATTGGTGATTTTTGTTCTTCAAACTTCCTGTCACGTGGTAACAATAATGTTTATTTTGATGCTATTATGCTGATATTGATGCTATTCTCTTTCTTAGAATGTTAAAGCATCTATATTTTCTTCCATTTTACATGGAATAATTTATCCTGGCGTTTTAGATGTTGGAACAAAGACATTGAGACAGTTACAAGCTGAAGAGGATGAAGAGGAAAAGTTCCAGGCTGACCTTAAAAAAGCAGTGCGCCAAAGCCTTGGTAATTTTCTGACCATATCTGATTATACATCAGGTCTCGAAGTTGACTTTGCTACCCTTTTGTCAGTAATTAATTTCAGCAATTGCGTAGTATCAAATCCCACTTGAGGCATTGATCTGACAATGACTAACGTTATTCATATGGGGGATGTGTGGTGTATTTGGCATCTTGCCAACTTGTGGACACCTTTTGTTTATTGAATTCAACAATCTTCTTACCCACCTGTGTGCATTTTCTTAATTATCTCACAAGTGTGTGTTGTATTTTGTTGTCCTGAGAACTGGACGTTTAATCTCTTCTGTCTCTGATTAAGTGTGAATAAAAGGTAGCCCCTGATATACGCTAGGATCTGACGAGAGAACCTTTGTCTTTCAACTCAGATACTTACCAAGCACAAAGAAAGATGCCATCAAGCGTGAGGACACCTAAGAGAACAGTTTTGGAAACAAGCAATGATGGGCTTCTATCTGAGGTGACTGTGGGAGAGACTCAGGATGCTGTACACACTGACGTATTTGGCACAGGCCTACAGAATGAAGTTGGAGAATATAATTGCTTTCTAAATGTTATCATTCAGGTATATTCATGCAAATAGTGGTTCACATTTCCTGGTATTCCATGTCTATATCAGATAGCTTTAAACAGATATCATTCTTGAATCCTGATTTCTCTGTTCTTAGTCTTTATGGCATCTAAGACAGTTCCGAGCTGAATTCTTACGGAGATCAACACTGGAGCATCATCATGTGGGGAATCCTTGCGTGGTCTGTGCAATGTATGAAATTTTCACCGCTTTAAGTGCCGCATCAACTGAAACACGAAAAGAACCTGTGGCCCCTACATCGCTCCGGCTAGCTTTAAGCAACCTGTATCCAGATAGCAGTTTCTTCCAAGAGGTAAAGGCATTTCTGTGGTTTTAAACTTTTACCTTATGGAATCATCATGTCATTACCCCTGTCGACGAGCCAAAACTAAGCCTTAATATTTGGTGGGACTGGCAGGGTCAGATGAACGATGCATCAGAAGTACTTGCAGTAATCTTCGACTGCCTTCATGGCTCATTTGCTCCAGTCTCAAATGTTTCTGATACAGAATCTTCTGAAAGCAACTGTATGGGTTCATGGGACTGCGCAAACCTCACATGTATTGCTCATTCTCTGTTTGGCATGGACATTTTTGAGCAAATGAATTGCTTCAGCTGTGGGCTGGAGTCCAGGCATATGAAGTACACTTCCTTTTTCCATAACATCAATGCTAGCTCCCTACGCACCATAAAGGTAATATTTTGGCACACAAATGTTAGCAAATTTTAACTTTTTCAGATAATTACTTTGGAAACACAGAATGTTTAACCTCTTAACCCACTTGTCTTTGCCTAACAGGATATGTGCGCAGAAAGTTCGTTCGACGAGCTTTTAAATTTTGTCGAGATGAACCATCAACTAGCCTGTGATCCTGAAGCTGGTGGTTGTGGAAAGTCCAATTATATCCACCATATTATTTCAACACCACCGCGTGTTTTTACTATGGGTATGCTTCATACATTTCCGAAGAATGCTAACTTTTCCAGCTTGCTGATAATTACCTTTAAACTTCAATATATTTTTGTTGAGACTTGTAGTTATGGGCTGGCAAAGCACTTGTGAAACATCAGACGACATAGCAGCTACTATGGCAGCTTTGAATACTGAGATAGACATCAGTGTCATGTACCGTGGTTTAGATCCTAAGAACATCTACAGCTTAGTTTCAGTGGTGCGTATTTGTTCTTCCCCCTTCTGTATTACAACCAAGACTATGATTAATGATTTATTTGTTGTTGGCACAAATTTTCAGTGAGTGTTGTAACCGAACATGAAGTCGGTGTGCATTCTTTTTCTTTTTTATTTCACCTTAGCGTGGATTGGGGGAATTAAGGCTACAAAATTTTAGTTAATTAGTTTGTGTTTTTTTTTACTTCTAGAATGTTTGGAGGGAGCATAGAAATCCTTTGCCCATCTGAAGTTATATCATCACTGCAAAGTTTATCTTTTTATTAATACAAGAATTTGCAAATTTCTTTGGCTGCTGGTATTTTTCCGATATTTGTTCATAATCTCACATCTTCTGTCTGCTTTTGCAACTTTAGGTTTGCTATTATGGACAGCATTATCATTGTTTTGCATATATTCATGACCACGATCGGTGGGTCATGTATGATGACAAAACCGTCAAGGTAAAACTAAACCCCTTCATGAATCATTATGGATGCACCTTTTCCACGTAGTTAGGTTGGTCACAATTTATGTTGCTGGACAGATGATTGGGAACTGGGGAGATGTACTGTCCATGTGCGAGAGAGGACACTTGCAACCACAGGTTCTGTTCTATGAGAAACGGTAAACAAAGTTTTCCTGATTCGCCTTACTCTGTCTATTGCACAAGAGAGAGGACGGACTTCAGGATAGCCCGCAAGTTTTGTTTCCATCTTCTGTATCAACCGTCTCATAGATATCTGCACCATGCAATGTTACAAGCTGAGAATGGTGAAGTCTCCAAGTACAAACCGAGCAAGTAAGTATCTTTTTTGATATAGGAACAGAATCGATAACTAGGAAGCGAGGTTCTTGTGATTTATATAAGAGAAGCATTATTTATTTTTCTTTTTGTGGCCATGAAAGACCAATCTCCTTCCTGGAAAGATAGGTAGTTAAGGGGGTTGATAAAGAAAGAAGTTTTGTCTGGATAAAGTAGCAAAGTAGTGGAAGAGCTCTTGGATTATGGGTTTCCATAAAACCCAACTTATAATTGGTACATTTATGATCTCTGTCCATGTATATCATCTATCTATGTATACACACCCTTTTGGTCATTTAGGCCCTCTTTTGTTTCTCTTCTTGTTGAGATGCGACAATCCCATCTCCGTCAAGGTTTTTTGTTGGGCATCAAAGGTAATTCAGAGGGGAAATGTTTTAACTATTTGTCTGTATAGATCATAATAATCATATGCCCTTTTGGGTATATCCAACTTCGAAGTTAAGACTTTTTTTTTTCTTTTGCGTTTTGTTTTGTTTCTGTTTTACAAGTGTTTAAAGATGCTTTTTTGGTTCATTTGTGTATTCTCTCTCCTAGTGATGAATTAATATGTGTGGTATCTTAGGACAACCTCAATCAAGTGTTGCAAAGAAGTTTGGTAGCCTGTATATATAGAAACATGGCAAATGTTAACACGTGAAGGAAAAATGAGTAAAGCAAACAAATACAAGGATAGGACAAATACACCAATTTTCTCTTCTTCTACTTCTTTAACTCTCGGTAAAATCAGCTCTTCATAAGACCTACCAAATGAACAAAACCTATCTTTCTCTTTGATTGCCGCTCACAAAGGCCATTGAAACACATACCCATCCACAACCAAGGATCCGTTGTCGGTTTTGTTATTCTTATGTTGGGTTGTCACTACTTTTCTTTTTCTTTTCTTTTTTTTGTGTGAAATGTTAATTATATTTATAATTATATTTTTTTTACAAAATATCGGTAGTCACCGATATAGATCGAACTCTTAAGTCATTACAATCCCATGAGAATGAACAAGTAAAAGAAAAGGTAAAAGAGACCAAATCACAAAAGAGACAACTTCAGATCACGAGGGAGAGCACTATTGATATTGCATATATTGAAACCATAATTCGAGGAGCGAAGGTTCTTGCAGCAGAGAAAACTCAGATTGCATGATGACTAACAATTGGTCACGCACTGCTCTGTCGGATGAGTGGATTTGCTGGAAGAGACGAATATTTGTTTCACGCCAGATGAGGTATACCGCAGTTTGTAGACCAAGCTTCAACAGGGTAGTACGATGCGTACATGGTTGTTCCATGGGGATGATTGTCATGCATGCTCCGAATTCATGTGGAAGAGTAGGTGTAAGGGATGTGACCATCGGCGATCAAATCTCTCTACTGTAATCACTCAAAGAAGAGGTATGCATGTGTTTCGTCTTGTTGACCACAAAGGGGAAATATGCTCTCTGTTTGAATACCCTATCGGTGTAGCCGATCTCTAGTTAGAAGGCGACTTTTCACTGCAAGCCAAATAATAAAAGCATAACGAGGAACTGATTTTTTGAACCAAATAGAGTCAGTCCAAGGTACCTTTGATTGTTTTTCCCGAATCAATTCTCATGTATTTTTCATTGAGAAGATTGCTCTAAACTCTGATTGTTTGTGCATCCACAAGAATGTGTCTGGTCTGTCGCTTCCCGTGGGAACAGAAATGGATGTTAGGTGTGAATGCAATTGGACCTCTCGGTCTGATCATGCAGGAAGGAGACGCCATGTACCGTAAGCAATAGCAGATGATACTATGTCATTCAACGCGATCCGAGGACGCCTTGGGGCCGCTTCATCAAGGAAGTCTATAAGTGGTCCTAGAGGTGACCATGAATCATACCAGAAATATGCAGTCTTTCCATCTCCAAGAGTGCAACTCAAGTAGGATTTTGCTTCGTCTTTGAGCTTTAGCAATTTACGAATTTGCTACAAGATTCTTTGAGTAGCTTTAGTGCCCCAAAATCCCTTTTGTTGAAACATATTATTTTTCACCCATGCTACCCAAAGTGATTCAGATTTGTTGAAGATGAGCCAAATCAATTTGAGTTTGAAGACCTTCCCGACATCCCTGAACGACCGTATGCCAAGACCACCTTCCTCTTTCGGTTTACATACTTCCTTCTAAGCAACTTGTTGGAATAAATCTTGTACATGTTTTAGTGTACTTGACTGTTTGTTTATTTGTTTTGTAAGCGTTTGACTTAGTCTTTAAGTTGAGCTAGTAGTTAGGGAAGTTGCTTAATGAGTTGCTTAAGAATAGGTCTCTGAACAGACCACGTCTATGTAACTTTCATACCTATAAATAAGAGAAGTCAGAAAAGCTGTAAGGTTTAACACAACACCAAAACCATTCTCTCTACTCTTAGTGTTCTAGTTTATATTCGGTATCAGAGCAGTGTTTAAGAAACAGGGAGAGTTATGGCAGACAGTCGAGAACACCCCCGCGTCGTGGTCGTCGACTCATGTTAGAGTCACCTCCACGTCGTGGTCGTGAACGACGTGATGCTGACCATTCTACGGTGATTGAATGGGTTGTCAAGGAGACTTTTGGCACCTTGGTTTACCCGATGTTGACGCAGACCAATTATCAAGAGTGGTCTTTGGTGATGCGCGTCAATCTGCAGGCTCAGGGTTTATGAGCTGCCATTGTGCATGGCGTGGCTGAGTACCGCGACGATAGACTTGCGTTCTCGGCGATTCTTCGTGCGGTGCCTCCAGAGATGCACGCAACACTGGCTGTGAAGGAATCGACACATGAGGCGTGGGAGGCTGTGCGAATCTTGCGTGTCGGTGTGGATCATGTTAAGGAGACAAATGCACAAAAGCTTCGACAAGGGTTCAATGAGATCAAATTCCGGGATAGGGAATCTGGGGATGATTTCACCATGAGGATCATGAATCTCGCAACAAGTCTCAGGGTGCTTGGTGAGACCGTGACGGACGTTGAGGTGGTGAAGAAGATGTTGCAGGTGGTGCCAGATCGTTTGCAACAAGTGGCCATCTCCATCGAGACCCTCCTGGATCTAACCACGATCTCGATGAAGGAGGTCGCATGTCGTCTTTGTGCCGTAGAGAAGAGGTACGGACTTGGCTCCTCGGCTGAAGGTAGTGGGTAGAAACTGTATTTGACTGAAGAGGAGATGGGAGGCGCGCCGAAAACGACGAGATGGTGAAGGTCACTCTGGTGGTAACGCATCTGGTTCCTGATGCGTTATCAAAGTTAAACAAATATTTAACCTAAACTACCCGCAAAAGCACGACACGTGTGTAGTATTTTAGGTGTCGATCCCACAGGGACTATGCAACACAACCTAAATTCAAACTGTGAATCAAACTTGCTAACGAACGAAATATCAAGAATTGAGAATGAAATACTAAACGAACGAATTAAACAAATTAGTTCTTAAGAATGAGACAAATGTTCCAGGAAACCGGTTTCACCACAAGACTATCGAAACCAACAATCAACATATCTATCATGCAATCCCAGTCAAGTTATTTAAGACAGACGATCCTAATATGATATCTACCCTCTCTCGAGACATAGACACGTGATCTAGTCAAGTTATCCCCTACTTTCGTGGATGTCACCTTGAACTAAGGCCTAACCTCGATTGTTCTAAACCTGATCTTCTAGAACTAGAATTCTCCTTTTGGTCCTTCTCCTAACCCCTAACACATGTATCTACTTGGCCTTCGTAAAACAAGTAATTTAAGCACTCGGATAAAGAATAGATAAACGAAAACGGGAAGATGCATTCAAAGATAAATCAAAAGTGGTTCCGGGATAGCCATGGGCTAATCCCTTCTCCTAGAACAAACAAACTACTCGCTCATGCGTCCGTAAACAATCATAAATGAAATAGAAGGTCTAAGGAACATGAAAACCAAACGAAACCGAAGTTTGGAGTTGATCTTCAATGCTCCTTTTAAGTCTCCTTCGCAAGAACCTTCTTCTTCTTTCTACTCTCTCTCCTTCGATCAGGAACCGAAAACTGAGTGAATGAACTCGACCTCTCACTCCTCTCCTCTTCTTTCCTTCCTCTTTTCTTTCCTTTTCCTCTCTTTCCCTCTCACTCCTCTCCTCTTCTTTCCTTCCTCTTTTCTTTCCTTTTCTCCCTCTCTTTCCTTCTGGACGTTCAGTTCTTCCTTATGTTGCAGCATCCACCAATTGTTGTCTTTTTATGAGTTTCCATTCTTGAATAAGTTGGGTGACGTTTCCATTAGTTCCTCCAGCGAAATATCACTTATTCTTCTTCTTTAAAGTAATTTTCTTTATTTTATAAGTGCCCAACAAACTCCCATTTGTTTTAAGTCAAATTAACTTATTTTGAGTTGCAGGTGACGGACGCAACCCGCGCAGGCAGGGTAAGTGACCCGCTCGGGTACGGCGCGGAAGATCGCGCAAGAACGCGATGGAAAAGAGGCTGCCCGCTCGGGCTCATGGTCTGTCCGCTCGGGCTCATGTGCTGCCCGCTCGGGCTCATGCCCCGGGCGTGGTATTTCTCGTCCGACTCGTGCTCAATTCGCTGGACAAAATCTCCGTAACAAATGTCCGCTTGGGCTAGGGAGTTCCCGCGCGGGTAGTGGCTATTCCATGCCGATTCTCGTCCCGTTTGTCCCATGATGATCCTCGATGTTGGTACTTTGTCTCGTGCACATACTTTAGCTCCGAAATGAACCGAATACGCATAAAACCTGTAAGAACATGAAAACACGAAAACAAGTAAAACTGATACAGAATCATACGTAAAGCATCACATATATATCATAAACATTTCTAAAATCGTACAAAAAATACATATAAAAACGAGATGATCAGTTCCTCTGGTCGACGTCAAAATAAAAAGGGAGGCAAAGGACGAGATAAGTCGAAGGACCAATGCAGGAATGGGAAATATTGACATTGGGCTAGAGAGTATCGAAAGCCCAAGAAATTAGAAGAGGCCCATGTGGCCCAAGAAGGAGAAGAAACTCTTCTTGTTACGAGAGCAACCCTCATCGAAGCTCTCGAATCTTCTTTCTCCACCACCACACCTTTTTCCACATGTCGCACAACATCCCGAACTCTATCATCTTCATCGTCACAGACGACATCTCCGACAAAGGCCACTGTCTCTCCTGTCAAACTCGAAGACGAGAAGAAGAAAGATCAGATACGGGCTGTACATCTGATTGAGGAAGAAGCTCTGGTTCATCTTGGACGGGAAGAGCAGATAGATACCGGAAAATGGATTCTCGACACCGGAGCCACCAACCACATGACAGGGTCAAGGGCTGCGTTCGTCGATCTGGATAAGTCTGTGAGAGGTACGGTGCATTTTGGGGATGATTCTGTTGCAAAGATCGAAGGCTGCGGTACAGTGTTGTTCGCTTGCAAGACTGGTGAACACCGTGCTCTCACAGGCGTCTACTTCATCCCATAACTAAGTACAAACATCATTAGTGTGGGTCAGCTGGATGAGGTAGGGTATGAGGTTGAGATAATCGACGACATGATGTAGATCCATGAACCTGGGCATCGTCTGCTAGCTAAGGTTAAGCGTGCAACAAACCGCTTGTATGTGCTGGACATCAGGATTACGAAACCGGTGTGTCTGGTGGGGGAAGGCGAGGAAAACACATGGAGGTGGCATGCCAGATTTGGTCACCTTAACTTTCCTTCGTTGAGAAGAATGACACAGGAGGCGATGGTACGAGGTTTGCCAACGATTGAGTAGGTGGATCAACATTGTGAGGGGTGCCTTGCCGGCAAACATCGACGAACACCATTCCCAGAGCACACCAAGTTTTGGTCCGAACGTCGTTTGGAACTGGTTCACGGCGACATATGCGGCCTAATCTCATTTATAACTCCGAGTGGGAAGAAATACTTGTTGCTCCTCGTTGATGATCACAACCGCTTCATGTGGATAGATTTGTTGTCGTCTAAAGATCAAGCTGTAACAGCCATCATGCAGTTCAAGGCTACAACCTAAGTTGAGACCGAACTCAAGCTGGGAACGCTACGAACAGATCGTGGATGAGAGTTCATATCTACAGATTTCAGTGAGTTCTGTGCAAATCACGGCGTGCAACGACATCTTACTGCATTGTATTCTCCGTAACAGAACAGGGTGGTGGAACGTCGGAATGCTACGGTAGTGGGGATTGCTCGCAGCATGCTCAAGGCAAAGGGTTTACCCAGATGGTTTTGGGGGGAGGCAGTCTGAAGCCTAGTATGGGAAGAAACCAGCTGTTCATCACCTGTGAACTTTCGGGTGTATCGTCCATGTCAAGACGACGACATCGAACCTTAAAAAGCTGGAGGACAGAAGTCGCCCGATGATTTTTGTTGGCTACGAGAAAAGTTCAAAGGCATATCGAGCCTATGATCCCACCACAAGACGTGTTCACGTGACACAAGATGTAGTGTTCGATGAATCTGCTCAATGGAAGTGGAGCAGCGAGGAAGGATATGATGAGAGTTATGATGGCTCTTTCACAATGGATTACGTAACTGTGCATTGGGGTGATCACGTAGAGAGGACACAAGCCGCAGGTACAACTAACCCATCTATGGTATCACCACTATCGGCTGGGTCTATAGTCCCTGCTCCTAACAGGTCTGATACGACGAATTCGAGGACATCAGCCCCGAGTACATCACCTGAGATTGAGTTTGTATCGCCACCGAAAGTATATAGAGAGGAGCTCGATGTCGAGTATGAAGATGAACCACTACGGTACCGGGCAATTGACAACATGCTTGGATCGGGGACGACACTAGGTCTTGCGAGGCGTGAACTATGGCAGAACGAGTTACACACTGACCGCGGAGGAGCCCACGTTACTGAATCTGAGTTGGCAAAAAGCGATGATGGAGGAGTTGCAGTCCATTGAAAAGAACCACACTTGGACACTCACTGATCTTCCTCAAGGTCGACAAGCAATTGGTCTAAAATGGGTGCTCAAAGTGAAACGGGACGGGCATGGAGCGATAGCAAGACACAAGGCAAGGCATGTTGTGAAGGGTTACGTGCAACACTATGGTATTGACTACGACGAGGTCTTTGCTCTGGTGGCGCGTATGGAGGCAGTACGTCTTCTCCTTGCATTGGCAGCACATGAAGGGTGGGAAGTCCATCACATGGACGTTAAATCTGTGTTTCTGAATGGGGATCTTCAAGAGGAGGTCTGTGTGAAGCAACCACCTGGTTTCGTTTGCAAAAGGAGTGAGCACAAGGTATTCAAACTTCACAAAGCCTTGTACGGACTTCATCAGGCTCCACAGGCCTGGAATCAGAAGTTAGATGAGAACATGACAATTCTAGGTTTCAAGAAGTGTTCATCGGAGCATGCTATCTATACCCGAGAGGATGGGGTCGGAAGATTGTTGTTGGGCGTGTACGTTGATGACTTGGTAATGACCGGACTAGCAGCCACAACATTCTGAAATTCAAGAAAGAGATGGCTGATTTGTTCAAGATGAGTGATTTGGGGCTACTACATTATTATCTCAGCATAGAAGTGAAGCAACATGCAGATGGTATCTCACTTAATCAACGAGCATATGCAGCCAAGATTCTGGAAAAAGGAGGAATAACGGGTTGTAATCCTTGTCAAGTGCCAATGGAACCACGTCTTAGGCTAAGCAAGGAAAGCACAAGTCCACTAGTGGATGCAACCATGTATAGAAGCATCGTCAGAAGTCTCTGGTACTTAATTCACACCCGACCAGACCTTGCTTTTTAAGTTGGGTATGTGAGCAGGTTTATGGAGGAGCCACGTGCAGACCACCTTGCAGCAGTGAAGCAGATTTTGAGGTACATTGCTGGAACAATAAGTTGGGGTATGTTCTATGCAAGGAAGGAAGGATAGAAACCAGCCTTTGTCGATTTCAGTGACAGTGATCTTGCGGGAGATGTCGACACTAGGAGGAGCACATCTGGGATCATCTTTTTCCTTGGCAATAGTCCAGTCAGCTGGCAGTCTACAAAACAGAAAGTGGTGGCTTTATCAAGCTGCGAAACCGAGTATATTGATGCTGCAACAGCTGCCTATCAAGCTATATGGTTGGCTCGTTTACTAGCTGAGTTTCCTCATCAATTTGTGTGGGGATTTAGGGTTTTTTGTGTTGTGGAAGGGTTAAGGGGGAAAGATGGGGTTGAATGCGACCGGAGATGTCGCTGCATTCCATTAGGTTTTCTACCGACCGACGGGTGTGGAGTTTGGAAGGGATTCTCTCTCTTTCTCTCTTTTTCTCTCTCTCTCTCTCTCCTTTTCTTTACTGAGTCGGACACTACTTTCTTTACCGAGTCATGATCCTTATAGAAAGAATACCAGCCGGTCCGATTACCGAAAATAACCGACAAACACATCACTTCTCATCAAACGCCATACCGAAAAATCAAAAAGAAATCTCTGTGGCGATCAAGAAAAGAGGAGCGAGAGATGATAAATACCACAAGCGGACCGACGCCACTTCTGTCCAAGAACTCCGCTCCATCTTTGACAAGGTAAGCGAATCTATTCAACACTTGGATCTTCCAACTCGGAAACCCTAATAACATTTGTCCGAAGCTCCCAACCTTTTTTGTTCCCACATTTCTGGTATCCTCACCATAACCAAACAGCAGATGTTCCGGCAACATGGGATGTCATTTCCCTGACACTACCCATTGTCAGTCTCAGTCTCATCGCAGAGGGTTTCCAAAGAAGCTGATGTTGAAATGTTCCTCGGAGAAGCCAACTCCTATCAATACACTGACAACAAACTGTATCTCTGGGTTCGCAGCCGTTTTGCTTCTGTCTCAGGCAGGACAGGTTTGACAATGATAAGCCCACTCTGTCTTCTGCAGTAATCATATACTGCTCACTGCACACAGATGGGGTTGAGTTCTGTATTCATTGATTTGCAGGGTATTGCATCCGATGTGTTGTATAGTCACCAGAGCTTTTGTCAGCTAGGGAGTGCTGCTGCTGCTGCTGACAGTAAGCCGGCTCTTCCCCTTGAAAATGTTGTATCTGATGGAAGAGGAAGCTCGGGGATGATGATGATGAGAGGTATGACTGCCAAGGATTTTGACCCAATCAGATACTCCGGAAGATGGTTTGAAGTAGCTTCCCTAAAACGTGGATTCGCTGGTCAGGGCCAAGAAGACTGCCATTGCACCCAGGTGAAGTAACAGTCTCTTGCCTACATATTTTTACCATATGGAAAAAGACTCGAACTAGAACTGGAAAATGTACTGATCGCTTCTGCTACAGGGTGTCTACTCGACTGATATGAAACTACCAGCTATCCAGGTCGATACATTTTGTGTTCATGGTGGCCCCAATGGGTACATAACGGGAATAAGGGGTAAAGTTCAGTGTCTTCCAGAGGAAGACCTGGAAAAAAATGAGACAGATTTGGAAAAGCAAGAGATGATCAAAGAGAAGTGTTACCTAAGATTCCCAACGCTTCCTTTTATTCCCAAGGAACCTTATGATGTAATAGCCACCGACTATGATACATTTGCTCTTGTTTCTGGCGCCAAAGACAAAAGCTTTGTTCAGGTAATGCAAACCCAAAGATTCTTGGGTTGAATTTTGTTTGCTGTATATTACTTGAACCATACGGTTTTCACATTGCAGATATACTCAAGAACACCCAACCCTGGACATGAGTTCATTGACAAGTACAAGAATTACTTGGCACAATTTGGATATGACCCAGCAAAAATCAAAGACACCCCACAAGACTGTGAAGTAATGTCCAATAGTCAGCTAGCTGCCATGATGTCCATGTCTGGGATGCAACAAGCTCTGACAAACCAGTTTCCGGATCTGGGATTAAAAGCGCCTATCGCACTAAATCCATTAACAAGCGTGTTTGACACCTTCAAGAAACTCCTTGAGCTCTATTTCAAGTAGGCTAGCACCTCGCACCAATGGTTTTGATTCTTGTTTGTAAATTTTCAATATCCATCTCCATCGTCTGCCAGATTGATGCGTGTATATACTGCATATATTACCTCCTTTCAGACTCAGGCAGTAACATGATTATAAGATGCTATAGTTCTTAAAAACAAGCTCAATGCAGCGAGTGACCCCAACGCTGTAGCAAATGCCATGAACAGAAAGGATAACATGAAACCATGAATTCCCATGCATGTGTGTCCTTTGCCTGATGCTTCTTTACCATAAATATAACCAACCAGCCTCACAGAGAAAATATAAGATCCAACTGGACTAGCAGCGGTAATAGCATTGTAAATGGAACTCATATGTCCTATGCCAAATATCTCAGAGACAATTGTAGCCATCAGTGTCCACTGAGAACCATAGCAAACACCCACAAAAACAGAACCGGCATATAAGGTACCACGCAACCCAGAAGCAATCAGGAGATGGCCAATGCTCATGGTCCCCAGAGTAATGACCATGAATACAGGTCTTCCCAACCTCTAAGATGCAGAAAGTAATCAGATATATATCCAGCTCTCAACCGTCCTAAAACATTCCAGATACTCCATAGAGAAACCAAAGCACTTGTCTCAAAGCTGGAGTAGCCAAGAGACTCACCTATTTGGTTCATATTATTCATAGTCAAAAGACCTGAACCCATACCACATGCCATGGCGAAAAACAAAATCCAAAAGTTTAAATTCGCACAGATTGCCAGATATTGATATCATCCTTAGGTTGAGACACATTCTCTTCATTTGGTTCCCCTATGTCATCCCCTATTTCATCTGTTGACTGCTCACCTCCGCGAAAGGGTCTCTCTAGAACATTCTTACGCTCCTCTTTTGGGCTTGCAGAGCAATGTAAAGTGGACTGACCAATAAACCAAACCAGGCGACAAAAGTAGAGACACTAAGATCAGTACAACCATCACATAGGCAGCAATAACCAGAGCCATCAAAGACAGACGGTTTAAGTGCTTCTTTTCAACTCTTTGACCCGTTTCCTGAACTCTTACAAACCACATAAGCAGCAAAGTGTTAGCTGTAGGTAAGAAGACCAGCATAAGAAGAAAAGCAGTCGGGTTATTGCCGAATATGACTTGATATGTTTGAACCAATATAGCTCCGCTCAAACCCAGATATCCCTGTCAAAGAAAATAATCCGGGTTAACTACCATTGATTTGAATCAAGCATCAAAGTTGATTGAGTAAAATGGATAATTATGACATTGATGGAGTTATTTACCAGATGAATTGATGAAAACGAAGTTTTCTTCATATAATCAACTTCAACTGCCATACAAACTCCAAGTTTCTGTCCCAGACCCTCTTAGTCTAGAGCACAGAACTAAGTGACACCAGACCGCAGATGAATCGAGCTTTTGATACGGAACTCAGTTTCCTTAATCTAACACAAAATGTAACGAACTAGAAAACTAAACACATGATTACCTTCATTACACCAACAGCAGTACCACTGTAGCCGGGAAAGTTCTTCACGGCGGTAACAACGTTAGCGGTGTTCAAGAAGGTCTGAGCATGAGCTGCCAGGACCAAGAAGAAGCACATCAAAGGCACCGGAGTACTGGAAACAATCCAATGGCCGACATCCACACTGAGAAGTACCCAGCGAAGCACAGGATCGCACCGACAAGGAGTACCACCCACGGCCCCCGCGAAGGAGCGGCGGCGGTGATCCGGTGTTACGTGGGAGTAAAGTACGCCAGATAGAAATCCTGTATTGGCGCCAATATCCTTGAAGACGGAGACGATGTCGAGAGTCGACTGATCGAACGACTGAGAGGACTTAATGGCTTGGGAGTAGATAGGGAAGGTGTAGAGAGAGCCGCTGGTTAACTGAGATGAATATGCTCGCCGCCGTAGAGAACCATCTCCCACCTTCGGTATCGGTGAGTCGTCTTCGACGGCGACGGAGCTCCTCCATTATCTCGCCACCTCCGGCGAGTGTGTGTGATCGGTTATTTTACGTTCGAATCACGTTCTTGACAACGGAGGAGGCATATGCAAATTACAATGGAGTGCCTTGAGCTTTTACAGATTTACCCCTATATCTGATAAATATTTTCTAAAAATGCCTTCGGATTGCAAGTACAATTGGGCTTTAAGGGCCCATTAGGCTCAAATAACCTTTTAAAACCTCGGCCCAGTGCAGAGGGGAAGAGGAATCTGGTGAAAAGGCGAAGACATTGTCGGTTGGGGCACTTTATTTGTTCCTAATCTAAATCCTTTAAACGTTAAAATTTACATGTTTAGTATTCTTTTAATTCATTATCGTAGGAGATTTATTTCGGATCGAATTTTTTTCTAAGGCACCTGAAAGATTATATTTTTTGTAACGTTTTAATGTGTAATGTGGTCCGAATTATTTGATAAATTACGGTAATCAAATAAACCTCGCACAATATTTGATCGATTGATTATGTTTCGGAGCTGTGAAGCATGATTAATGCTTATTGGTCCTGTCCGAATATAATCTTTAATTAAATAAATTTAAAATGGGAGTCAAGTCAACAAATATAAGCCATTATTAAGAGGAAGGTCTACACATACTTCTTCCTTTTTGAAATTAAATGAAAAATAATAATCATTCAGTTAAAGTAACGTTATCCATAATATATTGTTATATGTACTTTTTGAGATATTCAAATTACTCACATAAGTTTATTATATATATATATATATAGGTATGTAGGAGATTAATTGGATAATGAAAGGATAATCAATAAGACTTGTGGACAATGGCGGCCGAATAAATGCAAATCCACATGGATCCAACTTTCTTCTCGTCGAAAAATAACTTATGACCTTTTTCCCCTCAACTAACTCATAAATGAAAACTCTCCAAAGCTAATTCAAACTCACATACTTCACATATATAAATATATATACACACACATATATACAATAAATGTTACATAGCGTATTAGTAACGTCGTTATTTGTAAATTTATAGTTATTAGTGTTACGTTGAGCATCAAACGGCTCAATTCTATGTTCTTATTTTTCATCACGTTTTAGGGTTTTTACAAGGGTTATATACAAGAGATCTGTTCACAAATAAACAACAAATCCGTAACAGAACAACGTTGCCCGAGCGGGCATACAGAGGTACCCGAGCGGGCACCTATGCCCGAGCGTGTTGTCACTTAACCCGAGTCGTGTAAACCTACGGGCCAGGTGGATTGAAATCAGCCCGAGCGGGCGCACCTGCATCACCCGGTCGGGCACTTCTTCTCGTCACCTACGGGCCATTTTGGACTGAAATAACCCGGTCGGGCGTACCCGCACCACCCGGTCGGGCACTTCTTCTCGTCAACACCCCCCCTCAAGTGGGTGCGTGTAAGTCTCGAACGCCCAACTTGCTCGTGAAGTAATCGAAATCTTTGCGACCGAGAGCTTTGGTGAAGATATCCGCAAGTTGCAAATGAGTAGAGACGTGCTGAGTAGTGATGACATCGGCAAGAATCGCGTCGCGAAGGAAATGACAGTCAACTTCAATGTGCTTCGTGCGTTCATGGAAAACTGGGTTGGAGCTGATATGTAAGGCAGCTTGACTGTCACAATAGAGGAACATCGGCCGAGAGTGAGATACACCAAGATCCTTGAGTAAGGCCTTGAGCCAGATGAGTTCGCTAGTTGCCATGGCCATTGCTCGATATTCAGCTTCGGCGGAGGATCGGGAAACTACATTCTGTTTCTTTGTTTTCCAAGAGATAGGCGAGGAACCCAATTGGACAAACCAACCCGTCAAAGAGCGTCTGCTCAGCGGACAACCTGCCCAATCGGAATCGCACCACCCATAAACAGTAAGATCGGAATCAGAACGAAGAAGAATACCTTGTCCGGGAGTTCCTTTGATGTATCGAACAACCCGAATAGCGGCATCCCAATGGGCACAACGAGGAGCCTGCATGAACTGCGTGAGAACCTGCACTGAGTAAGAAAGGTCCGGGCGGGTAGCAACCAAATACAATAAACGTCCCACCAACCGGCGATAGGCTGCCGGATCGGCAAAGAAAGCTCCATCATCAGATAGCACATGATGATTTTGATCCATCAGAATCGATACAGGTTTAGCTCCAAGTAGGCCGGACTCAGATATAATATCTAGTGCGTATTTGCGTTGACAAAGATAAATACCCGAGGAATTACGTGCAACCTCGATGCCCAAAAAATACTTAAGATGACCAAGATCCTTCATATGAAAACATGATCCCAAATAATCCTTGAAAACTGCAATTGCCGTCGGAGAAGTACCCGTGATCACCAAATCGTCCACATATACAAGCACCAAACGAACTGTGCCAGCAACAAAGGTGAATAAAGAATGATCGGAAGGCGATTGACGAAATCCGTAAGACGTAAGAGATTGGGCGAGCTTGGCAAACCAACATCTCGGAGCATGTTTAAGTCCATATAAGGACTTCTTAAGTCGACAAACTAGCGAAGGATCATGAGCGGGGAAACCAGGGGGAGGCTTCATGTATACCTCCTCGTGAAGATCACCGTGAAGAAACGCGTTGTGGACATCCATTTGATGTATTTCCCAATCCCGAGCAGCGGCAACGGCAAGA
>CM071860.1:8886689-8902415 GCA_036759665.1 Gynandropsis gynandra
GCAATCGTCTTCCATTGTTCGTCACTCACGCCATGAAACACGTCCCCATCTGCAGCAGTTACCTTCGGTTGAGACAGAGTTCCGGCCATGTTAACTCGGGCAGAATTCGGAGCACCACGTCCTCTGGTGGACGAAGCAGGAGCAGGAGAAGAGTACGTGCCTCGTCCCCGTCCCGTGCGGTTTCGAGGTCGATCTCCCCACCACTCCGGGAAGCCGAGAATCTGAAAACACCCTTCGGCAGAATGTCCCGAGCGGCCGCAATTGGAGCATAGAAGCTTGGCTTTCTCGTCAGCCGAGACACGTGAAGACTGGTTCGATTTGGCTGCAAACGCCATTGCAGCAGGTCGTTCCTCAATCACCTTTGAGGAGGAACGAGAGCTCTCATCCTGCAGAACGACGTTATACACGGTGTCGAGGTCCGGCCCGAGACACGTGAAGACTGGTTCGATTTGGCTGCAAACGCCATTGCAGCAGGTCGTTCCTCAATCAATTTTGAGGAGGAACGAGAACTCTCATCCTGCAGAACGACGTTGTACACAGTGTCGAGGTCCGGCAAAACATCACGGGACAAGAGATTCGAGCAGACGACCCCATATAGCGATTCGTCGAGGCCCATAAGGAAATCGTGAACCCTGTCCTCGTTTCTGTCCTGTTCGAGCTTGGAGTTGAGATCATAGGTGCATTTTCCACACGTACATGCACGAATCGGTCTGGAATTCGACAGATCTCGCCACAATTTGTTGAGTTTCCCATAATAAGCGTCAACCGTCATTCCTCGCTGTGAGCAGTTCGCCAATTCAGACCGCAAGCGTTGAAGTCGTGGGCCGTGTTTCACCGCAAAACGACTCTGCAAGTGTTTCCAGAGTTCAGCAGCGTCCTCCCGATGAGCCACGTCAGATCGCAGCTTTGGCTCAAGAGTATTCTTGAGCCATGAAATAACCAAAGCGTTGTTTGTGTCCCAATCTTCAAAATCGGGGGAAGAATCTGTCGGACGAGGAATTTTCCCGTCGACGAAACCAAATTTCTTCCTCGATTTCAGAGCTTGTCGAAAATTGATGGCCCACTCGTCGTAATTGTCTCCACGCAACAAAGGTTGCGAGAGAACAAGTCCCGGGTTATCACCGGCGGTGATGTCGAAAGGAGTGATCGTTCGCCGTTGGTTCGAAACGGTTCCAGCAGAAGAACCGTCGGTCGGTTGCGCAGAGGCAGCAGTGCCAGTGGAAGACATGGTCGGAGTTCGGTTTCGCGGTTGGTCGGAGTTCGGTTCGGGATCGGTGAGAAATCAAATCGAATCGAGAAAAGGAAGAATCAATCAAGAATTTTCGGGCTCTGATACCATGTTACGTTGAGCATCAAACGGCTCAATTCTATGTTCTTATTTTTCATCACGTTTTAGGGTTTTTACAAGGGTTATATACAAGAGATCTGTTCACAAATAAACAACAAATCCGTAACAGAACAACGTTGCCCGAGCGGGCATACAGAGGTACCCGAGCGGGCACCTATGCCCGAGCGTGTTGTCACCTAACCCGAGTCGTGTAAACCTACGGGCCAGGTGGATTGAAATCAGCCCGAGCGGGCGCACCTGCATCACCCGGTCGGGCACTTCTTCTCGTCACCTACGGGCCATTTTGGACTGAAATAACCCGGTCGGGCGTATCCGCACCACCCGGTCGGGCACTTCTTCTCGTCAACAATTAGGTTGAATTTAGAAATATATAGATATGTATATTTATAAGAAATATGAGTTTAAAGATATATGTTATATGGATTCCCTCTAATGTTAATATTCTTCTAAAAAAACAAGTGACTCATGTTGATTCTAGAATAATTTATGTTACGAAGTAAATTAATGAAGACATATATTAATTATAGTGATAAGCCTTGAGACTTTGTAAAAGATCTGTATAGTTGAAGAACCAAAATTGTCAAAAGCAAGTGAGAAAGGGAGAAAGTGGAACAACTTGTGACAAAAATTACATAATAAATGCTCTTCGAAACTTTTTTTTAAATCAAATATATTATTAACAAAATTTATATAAAAAATAAAGTGGAATGCGGTACAACCTAAAGGACAGTGGAAATGTAAATATTTATATGAACGATCATTATATTTTATTTTAATGAAATACCATTATTTATACTTTTGTAAATGTGTGTGAAAGATTGTTATGTTGTGGTAATATGTATTTTACATATTATAAAGAAAAAGTGACAAAGTAATTCAAAAGTCTTAACCAAACTCAAAATGTATCATTATATATATATAGTTGTTGGTAATCTAAACACGGAAAAAATCAGAACTACTATTAATTTGAAATTGAAATATTTCATTCCCATTTTCGTAAAAGTCAATTCATAACTATTAAATTGTAAAAATAAACAACTAAAACCATGAGATAAGGATGAAAAATGATAAATTATTGAAAACAAATACAAAATAAAGTGAATGTTTATAATGTAACACATTTTAAATATTTCATAACATTTTGGTTGTAATATGATCTTATTTATTGTATAATTAATGCAATATCATTTTTTCCTATAAATGAATGTTGTAAATATATATGACAGAATATAATTTTTTTTATAAAAATTATTTTTCATATAATTATTTCTTTAATTTTTACTATTACTGTTACAATATTATATGATTTTAAAGTGATCAAAAACTAATTTTAACTAAAATTTTAGATGGTGTTCATGGACTTCACTTTTTCGACCAATGGAAATGAAACTTATATATTAAAAGTCCAAAAAAATGTTGGCTTCTCAGCCATTCTCGTCTCTCACGCCTCCACCTCAGTTTCGCGCATTTATTTTTCATTATTAAAAAAGAAACGTTTCATCTCACCTTCTCTCCCACGATCTCTCGGTGAAGACATAGGCTTTCACTTCCAAATCCATCGGTAACCCTATGAGTCTCTGGGTTATATATCGCCGAAAAAGCCTTTAGCACTCCGTGGAAACCATACGAGTTTCCGGCTTGTCCGTGGAAAACGCCTTCCGCACGAACGGCCCTAAATCCTCCCCGTTACATATCGCGGACGCCTCTGAAGGTCCTTCTTGATGAGTTTTTTTTTTTTGTTGTTGTTTCCTGTTTGAGTGCTCTTTTTTTCTCTCCGAAACTTACTGTCATCTTGCTTTGATCGTGATTTTGCTAATAAAAAAATCTACAGTTTTTACGAGTTTTGGGTTCTGGGGGTTGAACTCACTATTTTTATATGCATAATCTATCTTTGGGGATTGTTAGGTTTTGGATCGAATTTCATCATCTAGTGCTAATTTCGTATTAATTGTTTGTCCTAAAGAAAGTTTTAGGGTAATGGATGTTCATGGTTCTTATTTCTTCCAATTAATTTCATTTTGTGCGTGGTTACATTTCAAATTGAAGCATATCGCCGTTACATATCGCGGACGATCGAGTGCCTCGACCATCGGCAGCTTCCCTAATCTTGGTATTCCCGGCGTTACCTCTGGCCAAATTCGCGGGCTCTGTCCCAGTGTCGACAGAATCAATCTGATCCCTCCTTTCATCCTCCGAAATACCGGAGACAACTCTATTGGCCGCCGATCCCGACTTCCTATGACGGATTCGGTTGCAAATTTACAGGTTACAATTAGTTCTCTCTTCTTCTTCAATTCCCAGATTTGGCTTCTTCTTAACACATACAGACATTGAAATTTGGTCCTTGAATGAGAAAAAAGCTTGAGCTTAGGCGCATGGGGCTTTGTTGGTGCTCTCCATCTGATTCTCCTGCAATAGCTAGCTCTACTCTTGACGGTAGTTCAGGTGCTTTATAATACTTTTCTTTGCTTCATGTTTCAATTACTCAAAATTTTTTTAGAAATCCATTGCTTTTCGATCTGGGTTTTGCTTGAATCCATAAAATTTCTCTACTTGTTCAGAGCATGAAGTTAAGGCCTTTACTTTCTGAATTTCTCTACTTGTTGCGTTTGGTGGACTATAAGTGTTTGAATCGATTTTTATGCTCTTGTGTGAATGGAGCCTCTGTCGTCGTTGGTTATCATCGAGCTTCTTCCTCTCTCTCTCTCTCGCTGCCTCTCATCCATACAATAACCGATGGGCCTCTTCGCTATCTCCTTTTTTGTTCTATTTTTCGTATATTTGCTCTATCCACCTGCAAACATAGCATCTCGGTTGTTTCTTTTCCCATCAACATGGTGCATCATTCTCTATTGCCCCCCTTGTCCTGTGCCATCTTCTTCAAGACTCCTCTTTACCCCGCTTCCTCTGCACTTCTCTCTCCATCGAGATCTACACCTACGAACATGGATACACTGCTCTTTCTGTCATGTCTCTCTACACCTACGCACGCAGACTCTTTCAAGTGTCGCCTCTCCTGCCGATGAATCGGTATTACTTTTCAAAGTCTTGGATTCATTTGTTTTCCATGGATGTATATTATGTTATATATGCATACGAGTGTTTGCTTTGCAACAGTTTTATGGTTCATATCCACTCATTTAGATGTCGCCTCTCCTGTTGTCGATTCACTATTACCTCTTAGAATTATGGGTTTCATTTGTTTAATTTCTCATGGTTACCGAGTATGAATCCAATCAAATTTCACGGGATTCAAGTTGTTGTGAGAGGGCTCAAATGGCCAGTGGTGAAACCTCATAAACATGGTATTTCTCTTTTCTCTTAAAGGCTTATGTGTTCATTTGATTTATTTAGTGGTGATATTTGCTTATAAATTGTTTCATTTGTTACATGCTCATAAATTGTTTAATTTGCTTATAAATCTGGGTTTTATTACTTTCATTTTTTTTATGGCTAATTAGCTTTTTTTCTGCATCTTTGACAGTGGGTATAAGATTTTGAAACAAGTTGAATTTCTTGGGGTTATAGTGGCTGTAAAACGACTCAAATGGCATGTGCTGAAACCTCATAAACATGATATTTCTCTATAGCTTTATCAAGGATGGATTCTTGATGATCTCCGTCGTCTTCTCTCAATAGCTTCATCAAGGATGGATTCTTGATGAAATCGCCACTAAGGTTTTTGCTTCTTCTCTCCCGTTCTTTCTGGTTCCTTAAACGTTTTCAGATTGTTTTCTTAAGATATATTTATCTCTGAATACTGCGGTCGAAAAAATTAGGGATTCCAGATTGTATATTTGCTTTTAGTTCATGTTTGTCGGTATTCTTCTGATGAATTTTGTTTTCAATCTATCGTCTAAGCCTCTAAGACTTACAATCTTCGTATTCCATATTTGACTTAAAAAGTTTGGAATTTGATAGATTTGCATAGGCATTTCTGCAATATTTCTCTTTAGAAGGAACCTCCTAAAAATGGTGGCACGGGTGCTTGCAAACTCTTATAACTGTTCTGCTAATCTACTCAATGGTACTCACAAGTCTCATTTTAAGTATCCAGTAGAGGTTTTTACACAACTTATGTCTATCAAGACATTCGTGTATCTATATATTTTTATGAGTTTGAGTGATTCTTTTGTTTTATTTCTCTCAGGTAGATGGCCTTTCGAGATATAAACCAGTAATCAACTAATCTACGGTCTAAAAGAAACAATGGAATATAGCCAACTAGGCCTTAGAGTATTTCAATACCACCCGCCACATTAATGTCTAATATGAGGATTTCATTACGAACAAAAAGGTAATTAATTTAAATTCTGAGCCATTGAAAAATTGTTTTTCCCAAAAAGAAATTAGAATAGCAGTTATTGATTGTATAACATTAGTATCTTTTGCTTAGTTTCTCATATTTGAAAACAAATAGATTGAATACATTTCGAACCCGGTTTGTCAACTATCAATGAGTGCAGTTTTAAGCTTTCATTACCATTGGATTGTATGATAATTCAAGTACTTGATGATCTACAAACGAAGACAATGATTTCTTTTAAACTCTCCTAATGCTTTGTTATATCATCTTTTTAGGCTTTTACAACCTAAGTGTGTGGAATTGACGTATGCTATATGTGGCCATTGATGAAAAAACATGATCTTTCTAACATACAGATCCATAAATGGGAAAATAAAGGGATAAACATAAGGTTTGAGATCTGACACAATTGAAATGGATACAAAGCATGAGCTTTGAAAGCAGGGATGTAGCATAGTTATGTCAAGATATGCACTGATGTTAGGCTTTGAAAGCAATGATAAATGTTTTATGTTTTGTTCATTTAGATATTTTCTTTGTACACTTTAATGTTGTTGATGTTTGGTGTTTATAGGTTTAGAATGAACCCTATTCTTCCTGTTGGTCGCTCTCACACACGTTCACTAGATTCCATCTCAAGCCACCGATGGATTTTTCCGCTGCAATTTGATGTCGTCCGGCTTTATGTTTTGTATTGTAAACTCCAACCTACCAATTTTTTACCCCTTAAATAGTTCCTCCATTGTTTGTAATAATATGTATTTGAAACCATCATTACATGGTTTTTGTATATGTAATGACAGTTCAAAACCATATGTCTATGTAGCGTATTTTAATGTAATGTTGTATACACTATTTGGTTGTGCTAAATAATTGTAGATAAGAGCTTGTGAACCTTTCTTATTTTTATATAATAACGGTTTAAAACTATTTGTTTATGTTTTAGCATTTTCTCATGTAATGATGTATATATCTATGCAACTCTAAGATCTTTAAGGATAAAAATGCATATTATTACAACCTAAATTATCATCTACAATATAAAATTAACTAATTAGTGATATACCATTATCTGAAAACAACCGTAAAAACTTCATGATAATGATCTAACGTCATCAAGAACATAGATATTTAACATCATGATAATTGGATGTGTTGTTTTTCAGAATCATGGATGAAACTTGATGATAGATATTTAGTGTCTCAATTCCACTACCTTGTGTTAGCACACTTCAATTTCCTGCATAACCCAAAAAAAACTTACCAAAACATTGATGAACAATTTCTATATAATTCCAAGGCTGAAACATCTACAAAATNAAACTTACCAAAACATTGATGAACAATTTCTATATAATTCCAAGGCTGAAACATCTACAAAATTATCCTTTCAAAATAGTTTTCCAATTGAATTTTAGTTAAAAAAATCCGTGCATTGCGCGAGTCAAATTTCTAGTTAATATATAAAAAGTTGAATAATTTGGAGCATTCTCATTTATTATATTCTCTCATGCTTCCACATCATCAAAGTATTTTTTTTTTGTTTTTTGTTCTACATTAATTGTCATTCATAAATTACTTTAAATGAATAATATATTAATAATATTAATATTTTAAAGAAACACAACATATTTATATTAATTAGATGATATTTTAGTTAATATATATGTAAATAAATAAATAAATTAGTAAATTAATAAATAATAAAAACAACAATGTGTCTGTGCTTCCTTTCAGCTAGTCCATTTTGCTGAGGGGTGTAGGGACAGGAAATCATAAAATTTAGTAAGTTAATAAATTTCAACAAAATAATTATTAAAAGTATTGATTTTTTATACAATTTCTTTTCTCAAACTTCCACGAGTAATTTTTGTTTTGTTTTTGTATTCTATATTAATTACCATTCATAAATTATTTTAAATGAATTATATATTAATAATATTAATATTTTAAAGAAATACAAAATATTTATATTAAGTTTAGAGGATATTTTAGTTATTATACATGTAAATAAATAAAAAATTAGTAAATAAATAAATAATTAAAAGATAAAAAATGTTTATATATTTGAAATAAAATTCAAAAAATTTTTAAACTTTAACAAAATAATTATTAAAATTATTGATTTAGTTATATGTATTATTTAAAATTAGTTAATTTGAAAAAAAAATAAATTTAACTTATTTTAATAAATTTTAATTTTGAAAACCACAATTACAAATATTTAAAATGATTATTGAAAAAAAAAACATTTGGAATAAAAAAATAATAATGTTCATGATCTCATTTATTTTCTCTAAATAATGTCTATTTTAATTAAACTAATCATTTTAATAACTTTTTAGATTCCTATATATAAAATCGAAAATTTCCCCATATGTTAATTCAGATAAAATTATTAGTTTTTTAAAAAAAAATCCAAGTAATAATAGATGTCAGCGGGTCAGATGAACACCACACCATGATTTTCTAGAACATGTTTGACAAATTATCCAATCGAAATTAACGTAACCCTCTGACCATATCCTTGAAAATATTAATGTTGGTTAAGATTTTACAAGATTCATATGTCTAATACAGACACTCTGTTCCTGTATATATATATATATAGGCAGAAAGAGACAGAGACAGGAACAGGCAGAGAGAGAGAGAGAGAGAGAGAGGAGAGAGTTGTGCTCTTCCATGTCCGAAGCACGATGATGGCGACGAATCAAACCATCACCATCTTTCACCTCTGTTTCTTCTTGATTCTGCTTCCACTTCCTGCTAGTTTTCATCCCTTATGCACTGATTCAAGTGAGTTCAGTTTCAAGATTCTGTTTTTGAGTTTCATATTGTCTCTGATTGGATTTCCTCTGGTGATTCGAAGCACTCAGAACTAAATTCATGGATTCTTGCGTTGACTTTTGTTGTCAGGAGCCCCTGTCTACGTCAACGAGACACTTCAGTTCTGTGAATACAGTGGAAGAACATGTTGCGACTCCACAGAGGATCTTCAACTGCAGAGACGGTTCGATTCGATGAACGTTTCAGACCCGAATTGCGCATCTCTTCTCAAATCCATTCTTTGCGCTGTAAGTAATCTCTCCGCTGCTTTAGATATCTTCTGGCTTTGGTTTAAAAAGATAAAAAATCATTACTTTTTGGTAAATTGGGGTCTTTGTCTCATCGTAATCTTCCAGTTTGATGATAGTTTTTGAGTCCCTTTGTGGTGTTCATATGCAGAAATGTGATCAATTCTCTGGGGAGTTGTTCTCTGGTAGTTCATTTACACGACCTGTTCCACTTCTCTGCAACTCAAACTCTGAAGACTTGTGTTCCAAAGTATGGGAGACATGTCAGAACGTCTCTGTTGTCGACTCTCCTTTTGCTCCTTCGTTACAAGGCGGTGCTACGCCGCCGCCTGTTTCCTCCAATGTATCCAAACTAACCGATCTATGGAAGTCGAAAACCGACTTCTGTAACGCCTTTGGTGGACCGTCTGATAACAAATCCATATGTTTCAACGGTGAACCGATCACGATGACCGGTGCTAACGTCGAGTCGCTGCCTCAACCGAAGGGCATATGCCTCGAGAAGATAGGAAACGGGTCTTACCTCAACATGGTGGCTCACCCCGATGGCTCCAACCGCGCCTTCTTCTCGAACCAACCAGGCAAAATTTGGTTGGCAACAATACCTGATCAAGATTCTGGAGAATCAATGGGCATAGATGAATCAAACCCTTTTGTGGATTTGACAGATCAAGTCAATTTTGATACACAGTTTGGATTGATGGGTGTGGCGTTTCATCCCCAGTTCAAAAGCAACGGTCGGTTCTTTGCATCTTTCAACTGCGACAAAGTTAAGTCCCCAGCATGCTCAGGCCGTTGTGCTTGTAATTCAGATGTAAATTGCGATCCTTCTAAGCTTCCTAAGGACGATGGTGCGCAACCTTGTCGGTACCAAGCCGTCATTGCTGAATATACAGTGAACGGTACATCATCAAGTCCTTCCACGGTATGCCACTACACCCTCCATCACTAATCTGAGTAGTTGCAAGATGTTGATGCATTGATTGTGTAGGCAAAGACTGCAAAAACATCAGAAGTGAGAAGGATCTTTACAATAGGATTACCTTTTTCATCAAATCACGGTGGTCAGATCCTTTTCGGACCAGACGGGTATTTATATTTCATGACAGGAGACGGCGGTGGGAGCAACGATCCTTACAATTTCTCACAAAGCAAGAAATCATTGCTTGGCAAAGTCTTGAGACTTGATATTGACACCATGCCTAGTTCAGTACCATTTTCCCTTATCATCCTGATAGAATTTACAATACTTGGCTTCATAACTCGTATACTTACGTATGTATTTCGCAGACGAATCAGAAATCTCTAAACTCGGCTTATGGGGAAATTATTCAATCCCAAAGGACAACCCTTTTCAAGAAGATGAAGATTCAGAGTCAGAGATTTGGGCTCAAGAAATCCAAAATCCATGGCGTTGTAGTTTCGATGCAGAAAGACCGTCTTACTTCCTATGCGCAGACGTGGGAAAGGTTAGTGGTACCATTTACGTACGACACATCATTGAGAGAGAGAGAGAGAGAGAGAGAGAGAGAGAGAGAGAGAGAGAGAGAGAGAGAGAGAGAGAGAGAGAGAGAGAGTCTTTAACGAGTGATGTTACGTGTGTGAAACAGGATACTTATGAAGAAGTGGATATTATCTCCAAGGGTGGGAACTATGGGTGGCGTATCTATGAAGGCCCTTACCTCTTCTCGGCATTATCTCCGGTTGGAGAAAATGTATCGGCGGATACGAATCCCATATTTCCCGTCATGGGTTACAATCATTCTGAAGTAAACAAGAACGAGGGCTCTGCTTCCATCATCGGAGGTTACTTCTACCGTTCTACCACTGATCCCTGCGCTTATGGCTCGTAAGTCCACCTCATCCATCCATGCCATATCGTCTTGTTGAGTCGTATGTATGATACTGGATAATTTTGATAGAAGAACTGACGATGGGAAGATGAATGTTTTGGTCAGTTACTTGTACGCAGATCTATACGCAGGCGCGATGTGGGCTGGAATTGAGACACCGGAAGATAGTGGAAACTTCACGGCGTCGGAAATACCATTCAGATGTAGCTCTGATTCGCCTATAAAGTGCACCGCCGCACCAGGAGGCTCTTCTCCTGCTCTTGGTTACATCTATTCCTTCGGACAAGACAACCTAAAAGACATTTATCTTCTCACTAGCTCTGGTGTTTACAGAGTCGTTCGTCCAAGTCGTTGCAGCTTCGCTTGCTCCAAGGAAAATGTCACAGCCTCTAATGGAAATCACAGTCCAGCTCCTTCACCTTCGTTGCCTTCTGCTGCAAGCAAACTCCATTTCTGTGACCTAAACCTGTCTCTGCTGTTCTTCTCTTCACTCTTGTTCGTATTTGTAGGAGTGTTATGAGGTGTGAATTAAGTCAGACGTAGAATATTTTTCGGATATATTCTGTATTGTCACATTTTGGAGTTGTTTTCCTTATTTTGATTGTCTCGTTAATATATTTAACAATTAATAATGTTCAATTTCAATGTATTATCTCAATCTTTTGGATTTTATAATTTGATTCAATGCATTTGTCGTAATTATAGTCATTGTTTGAAAGAATGAAGAGTTTTTTTTATCGTATTCTCTTAGAAAAAAATATTATAAAAAAATCACGATAACTTATGTCAAAATCGTAGTTATACATATTATTTTAAAATTAATAAATGAATTATTATCATTATTAAATTAATATACGAATATACCATATACACAACAAATATAATATATACGTCTCATTAATTTTAAAATTATCATATGTATATTATTTTTAACATAAATGAGAAGTTTTTTTAAAAAATTATATATATTATATCATTTTAAATTATTAATGGTTTTTTTTTTTCCATTTTGGGTACTCTCTATAATCAATAAAACATAAACGATGTAATTGTTTTTATTCGGAAAACAATAAAACATTAGTTACGTCAGTCACACCAAAGCATAAGACTCGAGTAATCACTAACATTTTTTAGATTAATAGATAAAAATATCATGATCCCATTGTCACATGCATGATTATCGTCACGAACCCTACTCTGAAATCAATAATCATCTTCGCGATCGTAGTATGCCCTGAAAAAATAAAACAAATTCATATAATCAAAGCATAAATGCTTGTTTCAAGTTTCTGTATATATAATGTATATCATACATATCTCACCAGTTAACGAGAGGGACATCGACGAAGCAGACGCATGCGTTGTCAAAGTCAGTGTCTGGGTCGTACGGCATCTCCGTCCCGAAGAACTCACCGGAGAGAAACTGAAGAGTCTCTGTGTCGTCTTCGTCGAGCTCCGTCGCAATGTCCACGTGGGCTCTGCGTTCGTACTCGAAGAAGAACCTGAAGACGAGCCAAAGCTGCTTGTCGTTGTAGATCGTGAAAGACTCCATCGATTTCATGCGTTCGACCACCTCAGCCACCTGTCTCCTCCGTGACACTGTTTCTCCCCTCAGAGCTTCCATGAAGGTTCTGTCCGTACTCTCAGTTTGTTCGTACAGAATCTTTGCCTCGTCGTGTCTCACCTCCGCCACTCGCCATTCATCGAGAATGTTTTTCATTTTGGCTGCTGGTGAAGTGAATCTCCGACCAAATAGCATGAAGGATTCAGTCCCGTGCCAGGGCATGTAGGATTTAGAAAACTGTGCCATGTTTCTGTTGTTGTATTGTCTGAATTCTTGATGAGGCTGAATTGAGCTTTTATACAAGGAAATGTGGAGTGCGGTATAATGTATTTAAATCGAAGTCTTTTCAGATAGCCGAAATGAGAGGAATCTTGGATCTCTGAAGGTAAAACAGAAGAAGCCATGGAAGGTTGGGAAGAACCAGAAGAAGGAGAATCTTGGTTAGTCAGTGGAGTAGGCTCAGATGAGCAAAAATGGAAGAGATTCATAAGATATAAGTATGGTCTGATCATGGATTGGCCAATAAGGATCAGTTATAAGTTGCAAGCGGCATGAGATTATATGGACGTCTCTGGATACGTCCACTCTGCAATCTGATTCATCGATATTCGGCGAGGAGAGAGCGAAAGGGGTTGTCTGTCGAAGAAATAGTGGTGTCGTCAGCAATTCAAACAACGACGTTTTTACTTGCTTTGCCACGGAAGTTATATATATATATATATAATATTTTTTTACATCTGAAACAATATAATATATTATTTTTTATATATTAAATTTTGTTTTTGAATGCGTAACACCAAATATTCAATTCTATATTAATCAATGTCTAATAACATCAAATATCAAATATATATTTAAATCTAAAAGAACTTAAATTTTAATTTAAGAATTTATGCTACTAAAAATTTAGAAATTCCAAATAGAATTTCGGTACAGATTAATCCGTCTGCAAAGTGCCGGACGGATTGCAGATGGAATATCAACGATAAAATAATTTCGTTCACAATTTATCCGTAAATTTACGGACGGAAGATCACTTCACAAGTTGTTTGTATTTATGAACGGATTCGAGACGGAAAAGCGGGTCATCGTGGATTACGACAGAAAATAAGACTGTCCCTAATTTGCAGACGACAACAATGTCCGTCTGTAAATTTAAGGACATGTACGAGAAACTGTTTGGATTTAGGGACGTTTTCGGTATGGTTTGTCGACCAATACTAGTCCTGATCCGTAATCCGTCTTTAATCGATCCAAAAATTATCTATTTAATCATCTGTTTCTCACACATGATTATCATATATTTCACTATATACCATCTTATTATTTATGCTTATAATGACATTATCGTCGAGATCGAATATTTTTGCTTCTAGACAATGGATGTACAGAAGAATTGATTTAGAAACTCAAGGTGTATCGAAGAATTTTATAGAAGGTGTTACACAGTTTATGACTATGGTGACAAATCAATAAATTTATAAAGAAACCGGTAAGTTGGTTTGTCCATGCGTTAAATTAAAAAATGAAAAATTTGTAATGAGAGAGCCGTTTGGAATCATCTTTATTTAAGAGGTTTTACTTTGAATTATTTCATGTGGTTATCTCATGGAGAGAATTTTGCAACAACATAGTAATGTTGTGAAATATTTTAGTAGGGATATTGTACACCATGAATTGTTTTGAGACTTCTCAAGATGTAAAAATGAACACTTATGTGAAAATGATACAGAATGTATTCGGTGAAAGAAACGAGGAAAATATTGAAAAATATCCGATGAAGAAGCAAAAAGTTTTTTTTTGAAATGTTGGAAAGTGCTAGGCATCCACTTTATGATAGTTTTACAATGGATTTTCACAGTTGTCTCTATTTGCATTGTTTGAATTTGAAGACTGAAAATAATATTTTTGAGAATTGCAAGGATTCTATATCTCAATTAGTAAGAGATTATTTGCCTGAAGAAAATAATGAAACAGAGTCATATTATGAGAAAAAGAAGATGATGAGATCTTTGGGTTTATTGCCATATCAAAATATTGATGTTTGTCAAGAAAATTGCATGGGAAAAAGACATCGAATTTGAGTAATTGTCGATTTTGTGGAAAAGATCGGTTTTATTTTACAAGGAATGAAAAATCAATTCTGTACCGTTGCATGTGGTATTTACCAATTACAGACATAATCAAAAGATTGTATCAATATGAGAAAATCGCAAGCGATATGAGATAGCATGCTGAGCATTCAACTCCTAAAGGAGAAATGTGTCATTCCTTAGATGGTGAGGCGTGTAAACACTTTAATAAGGTATAATGTGATTTTGCGCTGAGCGTCGAAATATTTATTTAGGCCTTTGCACTGATGGTTTTAATCTATTTGAGATGTCTGGGAGGAATTATGCATTGTGGCAAGTTATTATCACATCATACAATTTACCACCTGATATGTATATGAAAATGGAGTTTTTTTCTTAACAATACTGATTCTCGGGCCTAATCATCCGAAAAGAAGTTTGGATATATTTCTTCAACCACTGATTTAAAAGAATTGTGGAAGGTAGTTCAAGCGTACAACGTCTCAATGCGACATATAATTTTATTTACGAGGTGCTCTTATGTTAACAATAAGTGATTTTTAGCTTATGGTATGTTATCTAGATGGACAACACATGGTTGATTGGCTTGTCCATATTGCATGGTCGAAATATATGCTTTTCAGTTGAAATATGGATGAGAGATGAGTTGATTTGATTGTCATTGTCGTTTTCTTCCTGTTGATGATACATTACGACGCAACAAGAAAAATTTTAAAAGGAATATAGTTGTGCGAAAATCTCCCCATCCAGTTTTGATCGGCAAAGAGATTTTGTATGAATGACTTCTTGCTTTAGGTGTTTCTAGGAGTATAGATTGCAGAGATAAGAACCATTAGAGAATTGGTGGGTATGGAATTACTCATAATTGGTACAAGAAGAGCATATTTGGGATCTGTCGTATTGGAAAAAATATGAAGTTTCGACATAATCTTGATGTCATGCACATATAGAAATTTTTTTTGATAATATTATAAACACGGAACTGAATCTCATAGGAAAGATGAAAGTAATATTAAATCACACAAGGATCTAAAAGAGTATTGCTCACACACTACAAAAAAACACGCTATTTCCAACGGACGGGGCAACGGATTCGTCCGTTGGAAGAAAATAGCAATGGATTGCAACGGATATGTTAATGCTTTCAACGGGAGCGAATCCGTTGCAATCCGTTGGATTTTGTAACGGATTTTAACGAAATATTATGACCGTCAGAATATTTCCCCCGTGTTTCTAACGGTCTTCCAACGGATATGTCCAACGGATATTATTCGTTACAATCCGTCGCAAATTGTCAACGGATTTTTAACGGATTTGGCAACGACAATATTCCGTTAAAAATCCGTTGACAATTTGCGACGGATTGTAACGAATAATATCCGTTGGACATATCCGTTGGAAGACCGTTAGAAACACGGGGGAAATATTCTGACGGTCATAATATTTCGTTAAAATCCGTTACAAAATCCAACGGATTGCAACGGATTC
>CM071860.1:8914562-8927262 GCA_036759665.1 Gynandropsis gynandra
ATAACATACACTTTTTAATTCTTAATTTTTAAAACTAAAATATTATTATGAAAAGTTAAAAATATTTTTTTTCTTTTATGAAAAAACATTAAAATATGATGGAAGTTAAAAGATCTTTTTCAATATCAATGTCCATTTCTTCCGTCATTATATCCACTCCTTTCAAACTTTAAAACAGTAACGATTTCTCATTTATAAAACATGATTTTTAAAAATTCATATAAAATTGATATGGTTATTAATTATAGTATAATTTATTTAACATTCATGTGCATTGTCATTTTATTCAACGATACCAATAAAATTTATATGGATTGAATATCATTAGAAATTCTTGAAAAATAATATTCAAATAATTTCTACACAATATGTTTTTAAGCTAGATGATACACAGTTTTTAATGGAATACTCGGATAAAAGAACATCGATCTCTTTATGTATCTGATTTTTATTTGCGTATATTTTTTTATTATATGAGTTTTTTAATTGATTTTTTGAAGTTTACATGATAATCATACAAAATCTTTTACATATTTTCCAAAATTAATGTCGTTTTAGATAATATATTCTTTTATGATGCTATAAAATTTTTATTTGTACATCAATTCATGATAATTAATTGTCTCCTCCTTATTGATCAAAAATAAATTTAAATCTAAAAAAAGAGTTTAAATATGTATTCATTAAATTATATTAAGTCATAATGATTCATTATTTTTAGATAAAACTACAATTTTTTAAAAATACGTGCATCGCGCGAGTTATAACCTAGTTTAGTAAATAATGTTTGGATGAAGATTTAAGGTGATAAATGAGGTGACTTTTTGTATTCCAAAATAAAATAAAATAAAAAAATTGGTTGATGAGGTGGTTTCACCAAACGCCATCATTTGCAAAAACTTTATATATATAATTTTAGAATCTGACCCCGTAGATCCATAAAACTCACTAAGGTAAACGGTATTATTAAACCAAACAAAACAACAAGCAATGAAACCACGAATAGACCTCAATACTTATAATCTGAACACGTTACCAATCTATAACTTTGATATCATCACAAGAAAATAAATATAAATTTAATTTAAAAATTATAAATTATGTATATATATATTATAATTTTTTCTAGACTTTTTTTTATATTTTTTAGTAAAACAAAACTAGAAAACCCCAAAAAATGAAATAATCCAAAACAAAATGAAGTGATGATTTATTTTGATTTCATTAATTCTAAATCCGAATTACTAAAATCCAAAAATTTTATTCTATTTTTTCAAAATCTAGACAATTCGAAATTTTGAACCTAAAAATATTTTAAGCCCCCCGTGGATTCCTATTTCTAGAGACGGTTTTGAAATGGTGGAGTAGTTGGAGAGACATGAACCAAGCAAATTTGTAAAACGATCCTAGGGTCGACCACGAGGCGACGTCGTTTTAGATTTTGAACGGCCACATAATGTAAGCAACGGTCCACTTGAGGGAAAAAGAAAGGAATTTTAGTGAGGATCCAATTGATCTATTCAAGGTCAAAAGACTATACAACAAAGGTGCATATATGTCAAATATGCTATCTTAAGCTACCAAAAAAAAACAAAAAAAAAGGGAGAGAGAAGAGAGAGCCGCCATTGTCATCTCATGTTGCAGCACTGAGGCTTGCCTGTTACAGATAACTTGTCCCACAAGCAGACCATCTGTCTGGGCGACTGGTAATGAGCCGTCAAGTAGTTCTCTATGCAACCAAACTGGCAGAACTTGAGGCTATGCAGATAATCCACTGCTTTTGTCCTGTTGTTGAATTGTTCTACCCACATCCCCACACTCACATCTTCCATTTTGAACAACTGCAATCCAAAGGTAACCCATTTTCATCCCTTTACATTCCAATGTTCTTCTCATGCAATGACATATCACTTTATGAACGTTACAAATCTGTGTGCTTACCCTTAATCTGTGTTTCTCAAACTCTTTCACGATGAAACGTGCTATATCTGCGGATAATATGTAGCCCGGGCCATTGGCATAGGGTGGATAGTCTTCCTCCGGCCATTCCTGCAAAACCCGATGGGTGTTTTAAACAGAGTTCAAGATGTCATATTACCCTTCTTTCTGTTCATCCTTTTACCTCATACGTAACAGCCCATTTTCCCTCGCGAAGGGGCTTATGATAATAATTGATGTTGCCAATGTATAAGCTCCTATCCCATGGCGCTTTCTCTGCTTCACTAAGAACAGCATCCACTCTTACAAATGTGTCGTCATCACATTTCATGATGTATTTTGCAGCCAGTCTATGAGCCTGCAAGCAAAAAGGAAGTCCTTTTACCATGAGAATTTTATTAATAACCGCATCAAAAATCTCGACTTAGCAATTCTTTTGGCGCCTACTTACCCCATACTCGCAAATTGCTACAGTTTTTAGGACAACCAGGTCATAGTTGTCCATGTAAGGCACTATAACCATATCCCCAAAGAATTCAGCTTCCTTTTTTAGTTCCACATTTACTTCTTTCCTCGAGTGCTGTTCAAGTAAACAATTCAGCAAAACTTAGACACTGTAATCACAATCAATGTAGATTAGTATCACCAATCCAAACTTACCAAAGCAACAAAAAACCGAGCTACTACTTTGGAAGATTTCACAAGTTTATTTTGCATCCAAGATCTCCTCACAGCCATTCGTTCAGCAAAATGGTGACCCGCGGAAAGGATGCCAATGAACATATCAACTTGCTCATCAGGTACAGGTGGTGCCTGCAAACTGCTCGAGAACTCAAGATGCCTTTGAGGAGCAAAACTAGGGTGTGACGTCGGGAGAGAACCAGCAAAAACTGAGTGGACGTCTATGTCCCCATTAATGGTTAGGCCGGTAGCATCCTCGAGGGTAAATCCCTACATATGGTAAAAAACACGCACATAAACAAATACCCACGTACGACTTTAGCTAAATACATGGAATTAATGGTGATAAAAGGCAAGTTGAATGTTGACTTAAAACGAGCAGAAACAGAAACAAGTTACATGGCATCACTTACAGTTCGGTAAGGGAAAGATGTAGCATGTTTTCCATCGACACTAACATGATAACCCTCCAGGCCAGCACTAAGTGTAAGCACGAAAAGCTTGTCCTCCCGGAATGGGAATGGCCACTCTACAGTCACTTTTTTCGATCGACCCATTAGACGACTTAGCCACCATGTTGCCTTGGTAGACTCCTCTTTAGAAGAATCATCTCGAATCCACTTTTCACACTTAACCTGACCATCAACTGCAAGCATTCTGAATAATTATCCATTTTCCGGCCAACAAAATTGGCAAAGATGCTAACGGAAACCAGAAGAACCAATGGAAGCAAGCCAGTGATAAAGACAATTTTAACATTAAAAAGCGATTAATAGAGTAACAACATCATGGATAAATCATTACAATAGAATTGCTCCAACTATCTTTGCGTAATGGTTTAATGCTCCACCACAACGAAAGAAGCTGAATCATTGTTTGAACAAAATATACGATCATCTATTTTAACTTAGAATCCTCTGCCAAATGACAAACCTAAGAAGGAAGGACAATATCTACTCGCAACGCTAGCACATCAACCGCTGCCAAAAGAATGAAAAACATTCCCTTATTCTCTACAAGTTCATACTTTGGGGCGTCACCATGACAGAAATATGCAGCCTCTCCAAAACTAGCAAACACACAGTAAACATAATTGGGTTTCTTCAATCCTATATTGTTCAAGAATCACTAAACCGAAATCAACTTCAAAAGAGCGGATATCCTTCAAATCATTGATCAAATCACTACGAAAATGCTTATAATTGTCCTAATAAAGTCTTCATTTTTGGCTTGGGAATCCAGACAAAAAAGACGTTCTTCCTAATTAACGCGCAAGTGAAGCATCACTAACCTAGAATCAAATAAAAGCAAACCGTGAAAGCCAAATGCATTGATCAATATACTCACCAGTTTCTTCATCATCCCTAGACCTCCAGCCCTCACACCTTTGCGCCGCGCCCCATTGCATCCGGTAACAAGTGTTCTGCTCAATCACAGGCTTACCGCTCCAATCACCCTTAAGCCTGGGATTGAAATGGAGGATCCGTGGCGGCTCCTCCCCATCCACCGCTTTTAACCCCTGAAGCTCCAGTTTGAACTGTGAAACATTCACAGCTTCCTTTCCTTCCTTCACCATCGATATTTTCGGGTCAGTTTCCGCGTGGGCAACCCGAGGTTTCCCCACCACCGTGATGTGTGACCCAAGTGTTAGCCCGCACGGAAGCTCCATGAGGTTCTTACGTGCCACAAGATCCGAACCGGATAAGGAAACCGAGTTCGGACATGAACTCGACCCATATTTTTCAGATTTTTGCTTCTCCTTCTCTAAGGCTTTTTGGGTTTTTCCGGACACGATCTCTTCCCAAAGCTTTCGACCAACTTCCCAAGCTACTTTGGCGGATTTGTGGAGCTCTATGGATCCATCTTTGCTACTGGGGTCGAATGTTTCCGAGTCGAATCTCAACCCGGATAGAATGTGAACATGGTTTGTCCCCTCTGATACCCAATTCCGAGAAGGCGCTTCTGATTCCTGGTAGACCAGGCTCTTCAAGGGACGACTCGGAGCTCGTCTTTCTTGCAGTTCACGCTCGCTACCGAGCTTTTCGGGTCGCGTTATCGGATCCTGTGACAAGGAACTGAACCCGGTCCTGAAAACGAAGGGGATTTCGAGCGTGAACAGAAGTATGTACAATAGCCCGACCGCCATTAATATCTGCACCGATCTCTGCTTGCTCAGAGAAACGAACATGTCGAACTTTTCCAACTTCTCTAGCTTCGATAACTTCGGCCTCTTCATCTCCCCTTCTTTCTATTCTTCCTTACCCGCTCCTCCCCTCCCTCCCTCCTCCTCCTCAGATCAAATTCAAACCAGGTGACTTGAATTCTAAAGGAAAACAAAACCCTAGAAGAAAGAGCGGGGAAATCACTCGCTTTCCGGGATAGTCTCAGAACAAACAAAAGGATTATAACGAAAAGTAATCCAAACTTTTCAGGAGAAAGCACGATGACTGAACACGAAACAAGAACTAAATCGATACAAGTAACTCGAATAGAGAAGCCGTAAGAGAATACGATAAATTCGTAGAAGAAAACGACGGAAAATTAAGAATTTTCTTGGACGGAGCAGGAGAACAATCCGGAGAGGGAACTCAATTCGAAACTAAGAACAATTTACGGAAATCGAAAGAAAATAATCTTCTAGAAAGAGAGAGAGAGAGAGAGAGAGAGAGAGAGAGAGAGAGAGAGAGGCGAAAACGCGTCAGAGGTTGGAGTTGGAGACGGAAGAGGAAAGCATAAGGAAGGAGAGAAGTGGCGGCAGACAAAGCCGGTGCTGTATGATGCCCCTCAATAGCTCCCTTTTCTGGTCCAACATTTTTTATTTATTTTTTTAATTTTATTTTACTTTACCTAATTTTTCAATTTAGAGATTCGTTGGAGTTTCTTCATTCTTTTTTTTTCTCACCCTGGTTTTGTTAATGATTCAACTCAAAAGGGAATCTCACCAATAAAATAAACCAAAAACAGAGCGATGAATTTGAACATTATGAGCTGTATTTAATTAACAAACGATAATACAACATTAAGTAAATTAATTATATCTAAGTTTTGAATAATTGTAAATGATTGAGCATATATAGAATTTTCGCTTATCTTTTTAGAAGATTATATTCCTCTTTTAGATTCGAACTTGGAAGCTATCATTCATGGAGGTGATATGCATTTGGTCCAATGATGTCACAATAATAATTATAATAATAATGTATCTACAAATAATATTACAAAAATAGAATTATTTTTATGCTTGAACATTGAGGATTGAACTATATATTGTTATGTTTTAAAAAAATAAATAATAAATTAGACTGTTGGAAATGTGGGAATTAAAGTAAGAGATTGAAAAAAGGGAAGGAATCTTAACGGTGGAAAGAAAAGACTGACGTAAAAGGGAAAAGATGAGTGGTCTCCATGTGTTATGCATTGCTTCCACGTGTCACTTATTTTTCTCCACCTGGCTTTTTTCCCTCAAGCTCTCCTTCTTTATTTTCAAACTAAAAATGCCTTTATATTCTTGTTGACCCTTTAACTATTTATTACTAGCATCCACGTCTGCATAATTATTTATTTATTCAATTTTAAACTAATTGATTATTTTAATTTAATGTAATTAAATGATTTATTATTATATTTAAATTAATCTATGATTAATATTAAAACTGTGAAAAAATGATAAAATTGATGTAAGTAACAACATCACATATTACATTTTAAATCAGAATAATTTAATGATATAATTGAAGTAAAACAAAACGTATTCACAAATGAATATCAATAGTATTTTAAATATTAACCCAAAGCATGTAAAAATGCTTATTTAATGTATTATATCTATGTAGTAGACATTTATTTTTAGAGATAAGAATAAAAGTATTTTGCAAACTGATAACAAAATAATAGATTGTATGTTTATTCGAGGTTGTATATTCAAAACATATGGTAATTATTAATAATATATTAGCATAAAAAATAATTAAACGTTAGATTTTCACTTTTAGTATATACATATACAATTTAATATAAATATATAGATATAGATTAAAAAATTACAACTTAACATAAAAACTTTAAAAAAATCTGTGATCAATTGTCAAATTTTGATTTTATTTTTAATTTTTATGGTAATTGTCAATAATTTTTAAGTTTATAAAAATATAAACCTACAAATTTTTATTATATCTTTTAATTACTAAAAGATACGAGTAAGAACATATAATCCCGATAGGAGAGACGTTTATGTATTGTTAGCTGTTAAAACTTTTTATTATAGGATATAAAAGTTATACAATGTCAAAAAATGCTTTAGTTGGACCTCGGATGGTGATTGATTAGAGAAGACTCGATGTCGACAACTTTGTTCAAGAGTAAACAATGAGGTTGGTAACGATCAGTCTTGGTAACAAATTTGCAGATGTTAGCCCTGATGAGCTGCTTGTTGAATTAGAGTTTCTTAAAAACTGGTTATCAAATATATTATAGATCTTTTTTCACCAAAATCCCTACATAAATGGATAAATCAGAGTATATGTTAAAAGAAATTCGATAAACAAGGATTAAAACATACATTCTGTTAAGATGTTCCAAAAAATTTTGATAAAAAACTGATAAATCTCCACGATAGATGACAAATTTTGCTGCACAAAAAATATTATTTATAACAATGCTAAAGGTCAATAAGTTACAAAGTTTGTGAGGCAAAGACATTGTTTTTTTCTTGATAATCTTTTTATTTCTTCGATTTGGATTGAAAACAATTTGAATTACAATATCTATATAACTTAAAGAAATGAAATTTTTTAGTTTATAATAAAAGCACATTATTTTATATAGAGGTGATAAAAAACAAACAAATGACATAACGTCAAAGAGATGAATTTCAAAAAAAGAGACATAGATATTTATCAAAATCAATGAACATTTTCCTCGAAATGCGAAGGAACTCCGTGAACTCCCGGCTTCCATCATCTATCTTATGCAATTGCAAGACAATGGGTCTTTTTGTAATATGTAGGAGCAAATGTGATAAGGTCGTTCCAAGATATATAAACCAATTTAATCTAAACCTTAAAACCCAAAATCTAACCCAACACTCATGAAAAAATCAAATATACCACGAACATTAATTGTAAAAGAGAAATGAACGAAGTGAGTACCTTGTGGATTATAATAAAAAAATCGAAAATTTTTTATGAAACTTAGAGAGACACTTTCTGAAATCGAACCCCATGCTTCGTCTCTAGACTTAGCTCGTAGATAACCACAATATAATCTCATGAATATTTGGAGATTATTGTTAATTAAATAACTTGTATAAGTCAAAGATGATTCAAATCATAGAAAGCATATATGGGAGCATATATACCGCATCTTTAGGAGTGAAAACACTTCGGAAATGTGTTTAATTGAAACATGAAAATGGAAAATAGTTGATCTCATGGATAGAATTCTTCATGAAAGTATGTAAAGAGTTGCATTTCTTAGTTCTTAATCACACCTAGTTTCAACAGAAAAACGAGAGTGAGAAATGAAGAAAATTGGGATTAACCATAACATAGATAGGTAGAAGGCGAAAAAGGAAATTCACCTTCCCAAATGTCTTGCCCGAATTGGGTAATTTTTTTTATAGTTTTTATATCATTTAGCCAAGTTCTCGAGCATGAGAAACAATAGTATCGATATCATCCAGATGCATGGATATTCAAGGGATGAAAATCTACATAAAGATCATTTATGTCTTCCACAGTATTGAACATCCATGTTATCTAATTCTGCATCATCAGCAGGGAAGCCAAACATGGTGAGATGGATTAGCACAGAACCGAAAAGTCTTAATCATAACCACATAACAACTTCCATCAAAATCAAAACAAAATTTAAAATGACGCAACAACACAACCATTGCAAGTCTCAATACAAACATCATATTATGATTGCAAGTCTCAATATAAAAGATGATTTACCTTAAATATTAAATAAATCTCAGGCTATTCGTATCTGATTCTCTTGGTGCGTTATGTCGTATGCAAAATATACAATATGGATGGACAAATCCTCGCAAACAGAAACAACTGTGGTTAATTAAAAAAAGATTGGCGTACCTAAAAAAGAGAAAATAGTTGATCTTGCGAAGGTATAGAAAGATTTATCTTTCTTAGTTATTAATCAGTCCTGGATCATGTAGAAAAAAATAAGAGTGAGAAATGAAGAACATCGGGGTTAATCATAACATAGGCATGTAAAGGGCGCGAAACACTACTGTTTATAAATGCTTCGCCCGAATTGTGGAAGACAGTGTGGAATCGGGAAAGTAAAATTCTACGAAGAAAAAGGAGGACGACATACCTTGTATTGGATTCGTTTTTGGCACTTAGAAGGCGTGACCCCGCGATGACTCTTCGTTGACGCTTCCAACCATTGAATCCAACAAGTATAACATCTCCAAATCAAGTTTAATGGTAATCTTTTCAACATCACACCCATTCATAATATACCATTCGATTCAAATAATCGGAAAACGGAAGACCAACAATCCAATTGCAAATACCTAAAATCTGTAAACATCACTAAAATATGGAAATAAATACCTTCATTGGCCTTCTCGTAACATTGTTTATTGAGTTATACATGATATTCTTCTTCTTCTTCAAGTATGAGCATGAAGAGCTCATGCGACCACTCCGAGAGGGGATATGGAAGCAAGAAGACCGTAGAGCGAGAGAGGATAGAAAAAAATAATTTGACAACATAATATGCGCGAACGATTGGGATAAGGTCATCGATGCAACATAGTCAAATAATCGGTGCAAAAGACATTCCCGAAGATAATCAGGACCATCGAAAATGGATAGAATAGAGCATACCTATAAACGGATCCAGAAGCTCCGATTCGTGAAATCCAGACACGAACAAAAAGAAAGGAATATCAAATTTCATTGAGGAGACAAAACCTTAATTAGAAGAATAAAAATTTTCCAATCGTACATGAAGTCAAATTCTTTAGATCGATTTCGTCAGAAGGGAAGACCATAACGGATACAAGGGAGATCTCTCGATATCACCCTATTTCTTTTCTACTCTTCTTCCAATGATGTCGATCTAAACCTCCTCCAAACACCGATCTTTTCCTAAAGATTCATTTCGTTGCTATAAAGTGGGTATCCTCTTCCCCTGTCTCTCTCTACTATGTTGGATGATATCTCTCTTTCTAACATCTATTTTCAATAAAATAGATACAACAAATTGAAAATTGATTTGAAATATAAAGTTATTCATCATATTAGATACGAACGTCGTTTGTGAAAATCATATAGGATTTTTACTTGCTATGCAGACGTGACATCATCAGAAAAAGAAAAAAACTCATCTTTTTATAATAAGATTCCGCTATTTTTTTTACAAAATTTTCCAACTAAGTTTGTTATCTATTTATTCTCGTTAATTTTCTTAATAAAATGATTTAATATACATATTTGTTGTAAAAAGTATTAGAGTTTTTGACCAAAATAAAATTATAATATTTTATAACATAAAAATAAACAAATATTATTTTTTTAAAAAAGTACAAGATTCAACTAAATGGAATGATTAAAACCGGAATAAATTACGATCCTATATTATATAGGGGTGGGCAAATAGCGAATATCCGTAAATATTCGACTATTCGTATTCGTATTCATATTCATATTCGTCGAATATTCGATTTTACTATTCGTATTCGTATTCGTAAATTCGAATATCCGCAAATATTCGGATATTCGTCGGATATCCGTATCCGTAATAAAATCATTTTTTTTAAAAAAATTAATAAAAAAATTCTAAATAATTTACATTTTGATCCTTAAATTAGAGTTAAAACTTTTATAATTTACATTTTAGTCCTTAAATTTTAAATATAATAACTATTTCTTTATATATTTTATATTTGATCTAAAAATCAATTATAATAATGTTTTTTTATTTATAATTTAATCCTTCAAATTATTATAATTATATATATATCTATATATTAAATAAATTATCTATTTAGTACTTACGAATACAAATACTTACGAATATTGACTATACTATTTGTATTTATATTTGTATTTATTAAATATCTAAATCCTGATATTTATATTTGTATTTATTCTTACAAATAATTTTTTTCGGTTCGTTTGACGAATCGAATACGAATACTTCGGATATTTTGCCAAGCCTTAATTATATAAATATTGATAACGGCATCTGTTCTTTTTTGGCTTAATATGATAAGTAGGCCTATACCGGAAAAAACCAATATATTAGTGCGTTGAAAAATATTAAATGTGTTAATTGCTCAAAGATGAAATAAAGTCCAGCACAGCCCAATATGGGCCCATTGTTTGGTTGTGGGTTGACGAATATGGAACAAAAAACCCTCCGTTTTACGAGCATACAAAAACGATACACATGTTTTTATTCTGAAATAAAACGTCATGACGTTTAAGTTCTTTCATCCGCTTCAGCGACAAAACGGCAAACAAAGACGAGGACGAAGGAGTGAACGAAAAATGGTGGCTATCTGTATGTTAGAAGCCACATTCACAGAGTCTCCGGCGTTCTTTGACGGTGGCCGATGCCGGAGCATAAACTTTCCTTCAAGGATTTTACATCGCTCCTCCACCGCCGTAAAATAGCTCTCGTTCGTCCCTTCCCTGAATATAACCTAATCTTATTCCTAAGACCGCTTCCCTAACCAAACAGAACTCTGATAAGCCGGCTTAAGTACATGCTTCTTCTGCGGAGGAGAAGCCGGTGATATTGGTGTAGGCTTCGCAACAAACGTGATGACGTGGAATGAGTTAAAGCAGGAGTTTTTGTGGGTGGTGCTTGCTCCCGGAAGAAGGAGAGAAAAGTACAATCAGAGAAAGTGTTAGTGTTTGCGGAGTGGAAAGAAATTGTTGCAGTGAAAAGAAATTGTAGAAAATGGGGAAGACAAAAGGCGTAAGTTAGACATTTTCATTGATATTTTTTTCATATTTATATAAAAAGATACTGAGAGAGAGTATGAAAACATACAAACAATAGAAAAACATTCAAGACAAGAGATATAAAAAAGTGAAGGAGAGGATAAGAAAACACTTTGAGTGGACGATCGAACGATTTCTCTTAGTCTCATCGGTATGAAATTTGAAGAAGTTTTTCATCACTCGTAGATCTTGATTCTATCCGGCGGGATTATCAATCCAACGGTCAGTTTTAAAGAATGATCTGATTACCGTGGTTGTCCTCTAATACGTTTTCAGACGTGCAGTTTCGGTTGTTTGGAAAATCGGACGGTTAGTTCTTTTCCGATTAAGCTGAAATTTGATAGTTGTATTCTATACCCTTTGGACTTTGATTTGTATGTCTGGATTAGACATTGGTTGCCGGAATCATAGCATAAGGGGGTTGTTTACTGTTTAAGTTATAACTTGGTGTTTAGGTTCACTCAGGTATTTCGGGATTGGAGTATTGATAGAATATTTTTTGAATCTCGGTGTTGTATCTCTTGTTATATTGGTGTTTGTGTGGACGTTGTAACCTATAAACTATTGTAGCGGATTTTTGAGTGGACTACGGTCTCGTGGTTTTGACTCTTCACATCGGGGAGGGTTTCCACATTAAATAGGTTGTTTCATTCAATTTCCGTTACCTGATCATCTCATTTTCATACGTATTTCTTGCACGATTTAGGAGACCTTTTTGATACATATGTGATGTTTTACGTATGATTCCGTATCCGTTTTACTTGCTTTCGTGCTTTTCATGTTCTTACAGGTTTTTACGCGTATTTGGACTATTTTGGAGCTAAAGGAACATGCACGGAGCTAAGGAGCAACTTTGGGGATCATCACGGGACAAACGGGACGAGATTGAGCATGGAAAAGCCTCACCCGGTCGGGCACAACCCTTGCACAATCGGGCAAAACCTACGGCCAATTGTGTGGACAATTTAGCACGACTCGGGCAAGCATTTAGGACCATTCTGCCTTGTGCCCGAGCGGGCACACATGCCATGCCCGATCGGGCCCCATTCCAGCCCCACAGGACGCGCAGAACCTGCCCTAGCCGCACCCGAGCGGGTACA
>CM071860.1:8927986-8965808 GCA_036759665.1 Gynandropsis gynandra
TTTGATTCGAATTTCGGGTTTAGGTAGCGTTGCATAGTCTCTGTGGGATCGACACCTAAAATACTACACACGTGCCGTGCACTTGCGGGTAGATTAGGTTATATTTAACTCTGATACGCATCATTACCATACTAGATATTATCATCCTCTTAGGTTCACACAAGTAAAGGGTTTATTTTTTTCGGTTCACAACAAACGTGACGTGGTACCATTTAACCCCATCAAGCGGTATCAGAGCATCGGTTGGTTATCCGGTGAACTTGTGTTGAACGATTGAGGCAAATACTAGTAGGTTGGTTAGCTTGAATGGTGCTAACTATCATGTGTGGAAGGGTAAGATGGAAGACGTACTATACGTGAAGGATTGTTATCTACTGTTGGCTATTGAAGGAAAACCTCACTACAAAAAAAAAAAAACAGGCGATTTCCAATGGACATATCTGTTAAAAATCGCCAAAAATCCGTTGCAAAGATCGATTCCTAACGGACGACAATGGATCCGCGTCCGTTAGGAATCGCTCGTTACAAATCGAGATCCGTTGCGATTCTCAATGGAGTTACAACGGATATAATCCGTTGTAAATTTGCAATGGACAAGCAACGGATAACTCCGTTGGAAGATTGTAGCAGATGCCCGTTACAATGACTGCAACAGATGCCCGTTACAAACCTGCAACAGATGCATGTTACCACATTATAAGGGATATCCGTTGCCCTTCTATTGGAACAAAAACTGAGCGGGAATTGAAATTTCGCAACGGACGTTCATTGCAAAGTGACAAAAAATGGAAACGGGCATCTGTTACAAATTCGCGGGAAATGGCAATGGGCATCTGTTACCATTTGACGAGAAATTTTGATTCCAACGGATGCCCGTTGCAAATTCTAACGGGCATCCGTTGGAATGTTTAAAAAAAAATAAAAGTAAAAAAAATGAAAAAAATTTAAAAATTAAAAACACATTTCAAATACCTTAATTAATATATTAAAAGTTCTTAAATAAAATTAAAACCTAATTCTATTACATTTCATCTTAATTTGTGGGGCCGATGTCATCCCCGTGGTCACCAACACCTCGTGAAGGCATTGCATCCGAATCGATAACCCGTTGTTGACGCGCCGTTGTTTCTCCCGCCCGATCGGATAGCAATTCTGTGACGCTCTCCATGTGCCGCATCTGTGCTCGAGTTTCTCGAAGTTTTGCTTCAAGATCCTCGATACGCCATTGTTGCGTGTAGCTCTCTTGGATCACGGGAGATACCATCGTGACGTCCTCGATGATATCCTTTTGTACTGCACCGAGACCATATAGACACCCCCTTGTACGGTTAACCGACTACAAAATAAACAAAATTAGAGTTAGAATTGTTAGAAAATATTTTATTTACGAATTGAAATATAAAAATAATAAATGCTTACCTCCAAATAAATTGTATCCTTCTGTAAAGGAGTGAGCTCGTCGGGAGTTGAACCGCAAGCTTGTGATTGCTATGTGATCTTATTTGTTACAGCTTTCACGGTCCTTTCGACTCGAGGGTCGACGAGTTCAGATTCGTCGTTCTCTTCCCCGACAACAGGTTTCTTCTTTGCGTGGGTTTCCACTACCAGCTCAAGAAGAGTCGGTTCTTTTCCTATTCGTTGCATCTGTTATATAACATAAATATAATTATATAAATATTGTAAAAAAAAATAAATTTAAATAATAACTATAATAAATTTACCAATTCTTGCTTTCTCTTCGAAATGATTTTGATCCCGAAGTATGGCGATGCGGACCATCTCCAGGAACCTTCTTGCCGTACCGATATTTTTTTGTCTTCTCGCTCTTGGCCTTGAAGTCCTCAGACTCCCAATGTTAGATGAGTTGATTGAATACCTCATCTGTTGCCTATGTTGGTTTGGGATTCTTGGTGTAGTAGTTGCGCTTGGCGTTGTTCATCATCAAGCACATGCGGGATTGCATGTCGCGCATCCAAACTGTGTAGATGCGTGACGTATCCTTCTTCCGTCATCTGTATGAGCGCTGCAAAATAAATTATAATAATTAGTTTATAACATATATAATTAATCATTTTAAATAAATGATGACGGTGGTTGAGACGGGGGTGGGGCTCTTGCTTAACCCGCCATCATATCCCCGAACCTATGAATCGCCTAGCTCTCATTTTGTGTTTATAAGTGTGACTGTTGTGTGTGAGAGGAAGTGTTTGAGAGGATTTGAAGTTTTGATTTGTGTTGAAAATGAAACTGTTCAACGGTATATATGCAAAAATTTCCAACGGGCATCCATTACAGTTTCCAATGGATACCCGTTAGGAAACACGTCAACTCAACAGACACAATTAAGTGACACGATGATTTGTTTCTGTAACAGGCATCCGTTACAATTTCCAAAAGATGCGCGTTAGAAATACGTGTTCCCGAGGCAACGGACGCCTAAACGGCTGTTCCTCTCCCAGTGCCGTTGGAAATAATCATAGACTAGGTAAGAATGGTGACACTTTCCAACGGGTATCTGGTTGAAATTGTAACGGATGCCCATTACAGAATTTTTAACGGGCATCCATTAGTAACTGGTGACAGATACCTGTTAGCAGTATTAACGGATGCCCGTTACAAAGCTTTTAACGGTCATCTGTTACCGAATTCTTACGGATGCCCATTAGAAATTCTGCAACGGGCATCCGTTACAAATTTCCAATGGATGCCCGTTGCAGTTATGGAGAACTTAGAAATTTTTTCTAAGTGTCGAAGGCGATTTCGTGTTCCAACGGGCATCCGTTAATATTTCCAACGGATACCCGTAGATCATATGAAGTTCTAAAAAACATTACACATCATTTATATATTCTTCGATTGTATTTACAATTCGATTATTCGATTGGAGATTCTTCGATTGTATTTATACATCATTTACATTACACATTATTGTATTTACATTTCGATTGTTCGATTGGAGATTTTTCGATTGTATTTACACATCATTTACATTACACATTATTGTATTTACATTTCTTCTTCAGTATATTCATCGATTGACGAGTCTTCCTTCGATTGTTCATTGAATTCATTGCCATTTTCATCTTCTGCATCTTCCGGTTCAACGTCTTCATAATCGCGTTTGAATTATCCATCTATGTCAGTTCTTGCGAGAATCTCCTCGCGATTGTTTGTATCAATTAAACGAATCGGCTTTAGATGATCGGGTTGCAACATCTTTTTCTTTTTTCTAAGCTTATAATTCCTTGTGGTTTGATCTTTACTACGCCCCACCACTCCTCTCTTCGATGTTTTAATGTTGTTGGATATTGCACATAACATACTTGATCTATTGTGATGAATGGATCATACTTAGCATATTGTCGTGCCAGATTGATTTCAATTCCTCCCCATCGGTTTTTTTCGTATTCCACGTCCTACGGTTGGGGCGAACTACTGACATTTAAAAAGCATTACCTGCAACCCAACGAGACCGAGATATTCCACTTGATTTGGTGCAAAATACCGTAGAACCCTCTATTTCACTATTAATGCAAACATCATAATTGTATGTGCTTCTATGTTTTTCGTGTTTGTATGTGTAGAACGTGTAGCCGCGAGTAAACAAAATTGGCCAACACATAACAAACCATTGGCCAAATCTTTTAACCATATTGGAAGTCTTTTATCAGAACATTTCACCTGTATAACATAAAAAACGAATGAATACTTTATAATAAACACAATTAATTTCAATAGATGTGTACTTACGTAATCTCTCAACCACGAGCCATAATGTTGAACTTTCATGTATGTGAGTTCATTTGCGTTTAGATGAGAATATGTACCAATTACTTCTTCATCAAATATCATGTATAATAAAGATACATTAATATTGTATATGTATACATATATATTTAAAAGATTGAATATTATTTTGTACCTTTTGAACGGTAATAACTCTTGACAATTTAGTAATATATATGTGTGGACGTGATTATACTCCTCTGGTGTTAACCAATATTCCTCGAATTTATATTATGTACGTCCAATTGGTGTAAATATCTCAGGGATTGTGCCAAACTACGGATTATATTGATACAGATAGTTTGTGTGATCATCCACTGCATGCCGTTCTTTCGTCTGAATGTGCGACTCGAAATAAAATGTGCTGAAATATGTGATTTCTTCCAACAAGAATTTTTTGACAATAGATCCTTCAACCAAAGATTTGTTTTTACTTTTTTCTTTAATTGAAAGAAAACCTTCGAAATGATACATCCATCTGAATTGAGCTGGCCCACCGAGTATTGCCTAATCACGTAAATTTATTGGCAAATGTTTCATGACATTGAAGAATGAAGGCGGAAAAAATTTTTTCAATGAACATAATACTTTAGAGATATTGTTTTTCATTAATTCCAAGTCATTCCTTTTTAAATTTTTTGAAGATATATCTCTGGAAAATATGTTAATTCCGCATAGCACAACATGAACATTCCGAGGTAAGAGCTCAGCAAATACAATTGGAATGAGTTGCTGCATGAAAACGTGACAATCGTGACTTTTCATTCCGATCAGACTCGAACTAATAATATCCACACACCGAATAATGTTCGATGCATATCCATCTGGAAACTTAAAGTCTTCTTTTAACCATTTTAATAATGACGTTGTCGCCGGATCAGACAATCTGAATATTGGGATAGGTGACCTTCCATTTCTTATTTCCAACTCAGATCATCGACATATTGTCTTTAGATCTTTTCTTGATTGTATATTATCCTTAGTTTTACCCGCCACATTTAAAACAGTATTGATGATGTTATCCAAATTTTTTTTTCCGATATACATAACATCTACATCATGATGTAATATCAATGATTTCCAATATGGTAGTTCCCAAAGGATACTACGTTTATACCAGTTATGCTATTCACCTTGGCCTTTTGGTTTACGATGCCCACGATCTCCACTGCATTCTACCGATTCTTGTAAATCGCCCATTGTGTTCAATATTTCGTAAAGGATTTGTGTTCCGGTTTGCATGCACGGTGCCTTTTCTTTTTGTACCACGTTCTTTCGAAAATATTATTTTATCTTTCCAGAAAGCATGTCCACGATGAAGAAATATTCTATGACAATCAAACCAACATTGTTTCTTACCATGTACTAGTTGAAATGAATCTGTATCCTCCATACAATATGGACATGCTAATCTCTCGTGCGTTCTCCATCCAGATAACATTCCATAGGCATGAAAGTCTCTAATTGTCCACAACAAAACCGCTTTCAATGTAAATTTTGCTTCGTACTAACGTCATAAGCAAGAATTCCTTCGTTCTACAACTGTCTTAATTCATGAATTAAGGACTGCAAAAAGACATTGAAACTTTTCTTTGGAATTAGCCAAGAACTGTATTTTGAATGAGGAGACACGAAGAAAATCGCAAGGCGCTTCCTCAAGTTTAGATGTTCTAGTTACTGAATTGAGGGGAAGGAGCGTGGATCGAGATCCGAAAGGAAAGAACAGGAGCAAGAGAAAATCAAATAAATCTGTCATGGAATGTCACTATTTCCACAAGAAAGGGCACATCAAGAAGGATTGTTGAAAATTGAAGAAACATGACAAAAAGAAACATGGAGACACTGAGGAACGAGTTGCTGTTGTAGAAGAGTTCCTAGTAATGCCTGGTGATAATATGATCAATCTCGTATGCCATGAGATGAGTTGGGTCATTGATGGTGGAGCTTCCATTCATGCTACATCAAGACATGAGTTCTTTTCTACTTATACTCTGGGTAACTTTGGTACTAGACTTGTGCTTGAGGGAGTTAAGCACATTCCAGATGTGCGGTTAAACTTAATCTCTGTGGGAAGACTTGACGATGAAGGGTTTTGCAGTACATTCAATGCTAGCCAGGGGAAGCATACCAAAGGTTCCATGGTTATAGCTCAAGGAGAGAACTCTTCGTCACTGTATTTGATTCAAACTAAACTTTCTAAGGATGTCATCAATGCCTTGGAGAGTGACAGCTCTACTGAGTTGTGGCATAGGAGACTCGGACACATAAGCGAGAAAGGATTGTCTGTACTGTAGAAGAGAGAGGTTCTTCAGAGAATCCCTGGGTTGCACTCGAAGAAGTATAAACATTGTTATGCGAGGAAGAAAAATAGAGTTCCGTTCAAGTCTTCCAAATCTTCAAGAAAATCAGAGATACTTGATTTGGTACACTCGGATGTGGGTGGTCCGTTGAAGACAAGATCTCTCGGTGGTGCCTCATATTTTATCACATTTATCGATGGTCGTTCGAGAAAATTATGGGCTTATACTATGAGGACAAAATATCAAGTTTTGGGGTTTTTCAAGCAGTTTCAAGCATTGGTGGAGAGACAAATTGGAAAGAAACTGAAGCGTATCCGAAGTAATAATGGAGGTGAGTATTCTGACGTTTTCCAAGAACATGGTATTAGAGATGAGAAGACACCGCCTAAGACACCGTAGTTAAATGGGTTGGCTTAAAGGATGAACAAGACGATCATAGAAAGGGTCAAATGTTTTATTTCCCAGTCAGGGTTGTCAGATTCTTTTTGGGGTGAAGCTTTGAGCACTGTGGTTCATGTCTTGAACCTGTCACCTAATTACTGTACAAGGTGATGTTCTAGAGCGAGTGTGGACTAGTAAGGATGTTTCTTACAGTCAACTGAAGGTGTTCGGGTGTAAAGCTTTTGTTCACATTCAAAGGATGAGAGATCGAAGCTTGATGCGAAGTCAAGACAGTGTGTGTTCATCTATTACGGTCATGATGATTTTGGATACAAGTTTTTTGATCCAGTGGAGAAAAAGTTCATCAAAAGCAGGGATGTTGTGTTCATAGAAGATCAAACTATACGAGACATTGATAAATGTAAAAATCCAACTCAGAATAGTGAGGGTTTGATCAGTTCGAGGATGATTCCTCAGACGTCGGTTTAGGATTCCATTGAAGGTGAGGTTCATGTTGATACACCTTTTACAGATGCTCCCGTACATGTTGATGATTGTGTTGTTGATGATGATTGGGTTGAAACGAAAACTACCGATGAGCTACCTATTCTCAGAAGATCGGAGAGAGAGCGAATACCATCGACGAGGTATAACCCTAGTGAGTTTGTATTACTTATTGAAGGGGGAGAACCATAGAGTTTTGGCAAAGCTTTCAAGAATGAACATAAAGATGAGTTGCTGAAGGCCATGAATGACAAGATGGATTCTTTGCACAAGAACCATACATATGAGTTGGTGAAGTTGGTTTGAGAGTAAATGGGCATTGCTTGACAAGTGGGTGTTCAGGATTAAGCATGAAGAGCATAGTTTGCATCCTCGGTTCAAGGCTTGACTAGTTGTAAAAGGTTTCAGTCAAAAGAAAGGAGTTGATTTTGATGAGATCTTTTCGCCGGTTGTCAAGATGTCATCCATTCAGGTTGTGCTTGGATTGGCAGCTAGTCTTGACTTAGAGGTGGAGCAAATGGATGTGAAGATGGCCTTCCTTCATGTTGATTTAGAAAAAGAGATCTACATCGTATAACCTAAAGGCTTTGCTGATAAGGACAAAGAAGATTACGTTTGTTGCTTGAAAAAAGTCTTTACGGGTTGAAGCAAGCACCGAGACAATGGTACAAGAAGTTCGAGTCAGTTATGAGGGAGTATGGTTACAAGAAGACTCATTGAGACCATTGTTTTTGTGCATAAATTCTCTGGTGATGATTTTATCATCTTGCTGCTCTTTGTGGACGACATGTTGATTGTGGGTAAAAACATGAAGAAGGTAATTGAGTTGAAGAAGCAACTCAGCCAGTTCTTTGCTATGAAGGATTTGGGACAAGTAAAGCAAATTCTCGGGATAAGAATTGTTCGTGACAGAAGTCACAAGTTGTTGTATCTGTCGTAAGAGAAGTACATTGAGAAAGTACTTCAGCGGTTCCATATGGACAAATCTAAAGTTGTGAGTACACCTCTTGATACACACTTTAGATTGAGTAAGCAACAGAGTCAAAGTACATATTTAGAGAAAGAGAACATGAGACATGTCCCGTATGCCTCTGTAGTTGGTAGCTTGATGTATGTTATGGTTTGTACGAGACCAGATTTAGCTCACGCCGTTGGTGTTGCCAGTCGTTTTCTTTCTAACCTGAGAAGAGAACATTGGAAGGCAGTAAAGTGGATTCTGAGATATCTTCGTGGGACTTCCGGTCTGAGACTTGTGTTTGGAGGTGACAAACCTCTGTTGGTCGGTTCCATAGATTCCGACATGGCCGGAGACATTGATTCTTTTAAATCTACTTTGGGTTACTTGGTAACCTTTGCGGGTGGAGCTATGGCATGGCAATTAAGGTTGCAGAAGTGCATTGAACTTTCTACCACTAAGGTAGAGTTTATCGCCACAATTGAAGATTATAAGGAGTTGTTGTGGATGAAGAGGTTTCTTGAGCAGCTTGGTTTCAAGAAAGATAGGTACGCCCTATTTTGTGAAAGTCAGAGTGCCATTCATCGTGGAAAGAATCAAACATTTCATTTAAATTCAAAGCATATAAATGTTCGATATCATTGGATACGAGATGTCATGGATTCAAAGGAACTTGAACTTGAGAATGTTCATACAGATGATAATGGGGCTAGCATGATGACTAAGGCATTGCCTAGGAGGAAGCTTGAGAAATGCCACATGTGCGCTGGGATGACGATTTCGTCCACATTGTCGGAAGGGGGAGATTTATTGGTGTTCCTCCTTATGTGGAGGTGAAGAAGAAATGGTTGATGTGAAAAGAAATTGTCAAAAATGGAGGAAGACAAATGGTGCAAGTTAGACACCTCCATTGTTGATATTTTATTTTATTTTCATTCCTATATAAGGAGGCATTGAGGAAGGAAGATAACACATAACCAAGAGAAAAACATCCAAGACAAGAGATAGAAAAGAGTGAAGGAGAGGAGAAGAAAACACTTTGAGTGTTTATGTTAAAGGCAACGATCGACCAACTTCTCTTAGTCTGATCGACGTGACATTTGAAGGAGTTTTTCATCACTCATAGATCTTGATTTTGTCACGTGGGATTATCAATCCAATGGTCAGTTTTAGAGAAACGATCTGATTAACGTGGCTGTCCTCTAATGTGGTTGCACACGTGCAGTTTCGGTTGTTTGGAAAATCGGACGGTAAGTTCTTCTCCGATTAAGCTGAAATTTTATAGTACCCTTTGGCCTTTGATTTGTATTTTTGGATTAGAAATTGGTTGCCGGAATCATAAGATAAGGGGGTTTCTGTCTAAGTTACAGCTTGGTGTTTGGGTTCACTCGGGTGTTTCGGGATTGGAATATTGATAGAATATTCTTTGAATGTCGGTGTTGTATCTCTTGTTATATTGGTGTTTGTGTGGACGTTGTAACCCATAAATTAATGTAGTGGATTTTTGGATGGACTACGGTCCTGTGGTTTTTACTCCTCACATCGGGGAGGTTTTCCACGTTAAATTGGTCGTGTCATTCAATTTATGTTACCACACTAGATATTGTCATCTTCATAGGTTCACACAAGTAAGGGGTTTATTTTTTATCGGTTCACAGCGAACGTGATGCAGTACCGTCTAATCCCAACAGAAAGAGGCCGGTGATGTGGTGATGCAAAGAAGCACGATTCTGTTTGAATGTGTTAGACTTTGGATATACAGTTTTAAAAATACTAAATGAATGATGAATTTAAAACAAACAATTAATTTATAATTCTAGATTTTTAGATGATCGAGTTTTGCGTTTGCAGTGTTTTAATATAGGAATTTTTTCACTATTCCGTATTGAAGATTCAACAGTCACAAAACAATAACTTCTGTCAAATTTGCTTTGTTTGTTTATCAAAATGTAAAGGTTAAATGAATGGTTTTTCTGTATGGATCACTTAGATAGATAACTTCGGGTGCAAGTCATGAGATGTAATTTTGCGTTTCAGACGTAAGATTTCGGAGATGATCATTTGAAGCGTTTGAACAAACAAAACGCCTTATATCCAACCGACAAAAATAAAAAAAATGGTCAAAATAAAAAAATTCATCCCGCTGAGCCAAGGCCCGATTCATCTCAACCAAGAGCCTCAAGGCCCAAGGATCGTCTTTATATATATATATATATATATATATAACATGTCCATTTGTAACACCTCTATCCCGGAATTATCTCGGTACTCAAAGATTCCACCATCACCTCCAAAATGTGGCCACATATATCATCACTCAAACACATTTATAAAACAAAATAAAAGTTTATTTCGAGACCGAAATTGTCCGAATCATATAGCAAAATAAAATACATAAAATCATAGTCACGATAAATAATAAAAAAATAAGTAAAAAATACCAAATAAAGCTTATCGAGACCTCTTGCACGCCTCTCCCATCAATTCGCTATGAGCTTTGATGCTGCTGTTAACCTCATTGCTCATTTTCCTCGTTATATCTTGTCCATCCACGCCATCCCACAAATAGCATGAGTACGAAATGCACACTCAATGAGACCAATACATGTACGTACTCTGTGTCACGCATTTCCCATTCTTCACTAAATAACATAAAACAACAATCTATCATCATATTAAAGATATACAGATAAGTCTACCATAACTGACTGAATATCCTAAATCTAAGACTAGTAACATAAAGAATCATAACTCATAGAATCCATACGACTCAAGCTCATGCATACGGTCGTAAAGTCTAAAGGATCCCAACACACTGAAGATCTCGCAAGGTCCAACATACCCAATTTTTCAGTATAATACAATGTTCCATCGTTTGAAAGATTACCATAATCCTAACACGATATGATGCTGGTAGATTCATTGATCTGACTAACTAAAACGCTCAGTCGTTCAAAAGGTTACCACAACCCCCAGCACGGTACGACGTCGACCCTGATCCAAGTGTCAAAATGCTAACGTCATCGACATGATATTTCTCACATGACAACCCTCACTGACACGTTCGCACACGCATTCTTCCGAAGGTTCGAGTTTGAAATCACTCGATCGAGCACACTAGACAAGATGTTCAGTTGAATTTAACACCAAACCCAAAATATCGACGTTCTTCAACCCTAACACTTGGTTGAGCATCTATTATCTAGATCATCTATAATCATTTAAACAATTCATATACATTCCATCAATCCTTACACGAAAATTCTAAGGTTTAATCCAATCTTCACTTGTAACGTCTCAATTTTTGTATTATGATTTTAGAAATCCTATTGTGATCATGCCTCGTTTTACATGTAGAAACTTCTCCAAAAATACAAAAAAAAATCGAAACTAGGATGGGAAAATATCATCACCTTAGTTTATCCAATGACTTGACTATCCACGATGATATTGCTAACTATGAAATGAATCGATTTTCCCCTAGTATCGAATAATCAATATTATTATATAGATATTCAAATTAAAGGAATAATGATAAGGAAAAATTTAGAGTTATACCGAAATCTCGCTTAAAATTCATCCACGAATAGAGCATGACGAAAATTTGATGAATCTTACTTCTCCCCCTTTTTTCTTCTCTCATTATTTTTCTTCTCTTCTTTTTCTTCTTTCGATCGTATGTAGATGCTCTTCTTTTTTTTATACACCTAGTTAATATACTTTTAGGTTAATTAAATAAAATTGAGCCTTGTGTTGGGCCTCACTACAACAAATTTCGTCATCGAATTCATTGGTACTGGTTCTCTCAACGACATCTTTATCCAATGGATAAAAGAACCATATTACTCAATTTCATACAATTCTTGATACTTTTGCATCATCTTCTCCTCATATTATCATGTGTCTCCTTCAACTCCATGGTGTTCCAACATGACTTTTATCATTGGAATCCGCTTATGCCTTAACTATTTCACTTGATGGTCCACGATGCACACCAAACGTTCTATATACGTTAAATCTTTCTTTAAAGTTTTTGATGGCTCAAGAAGAATTTTATCTGGTATTGATAAATACTTACGCAACAACGATACATGAAACACATCATGTATCCCCTCTAAAGATGGGGGAAGCTCCAACCGGTAGGCGACTACTCCAATTCATTCAATCTATTTAAAAGACCCCAGGAACCATGGTGATAGCTTGTTTACTCGGCTCCCACGTGATCTCTCTCGCTTTGCTTGAACTCGCAAATATACCATATCTTCGATGTTAAACTCAACATATTTTCTTTTAAATCAACATAACTAATCTTAGCATAACTTTTGTTTTAAATCAGCATAACTGTTTTCGTCTCGCTTGAACTCGCAAATATACCGACGAAGTCTTTGAAGAGTTCGTGAATATGGATTACTTTGAGATGGCTCTCTTAGCAGCAAAAAAAGAAGTGTATAAGGATCCAAACGATGCAACATACTATACTAAACTGCTGGACAAAGAAAAGACGAAAGAGATCCTGAACAACGAGCTAGACACACTCTGAGTAGATTTCTGTGCGATCCGAGCACAACAGTTCGCAACTCAAGCAAAAGGTGAAATTTCAGACAATCCTTATCAAGAGGAGTGCTAAATTCACAAACACATAAGCACAGCTCGAGTGGATATCAATTCAGGTGAAGAAAACATCCTAAATCAGTGCGCAAACCTCCATGCGTCCAAGGCAGATTCCAGCGCGTATCAAGCAGCATGCAAGGCGAGTTCAACCACTCTTGAGACGCCTAACAGCCACACTAAACGTCCATCACCTAATTAGGGCATCGATAAGGCACCCAAGGTGAAGATGAAGCCTTCATCATAAAGGTTCACGCACCAACAAATTCTGGAGACGTTGAAGGAAACGAGAGACGAACGCCTAACCAGTTTCATTGAATGCATAACCAGACTTATGGATAGCTCAAACAAATTCTTTGGACAGGACAATCTAGCCCCCAATATAAGGAACAACACGATCGAGCTTAGGGAGGACATGAACGATCGTGTAAGGAATCCAACTGATCCACGTGCTACACCCTATCGAGCACACTATGCACGCGAGACGCTACGTACACGACAACGTCGAGGACGTCCACCTAATGAGTAGCAAATCTAGGTCAGGCTCGAGACCTTAAACAAGTGCTTCTCGGGAGGCAACCCGAGTCCCATATCGTTTTAGTTATTTCGTTTTAATTTTTTTAGAATTCGACTCTTATTCTTTTCAAAAGTATGCACCTTACCAACAACTCCGATGTATCGTACTATCTCCTTTGAATTGTGTGACTTTTGTTACATGTTTTCCATTTCGACATCATCCACAACATAAGGAAAGAAGCATATGCCCAGCTGCATCAACTTGGGACAGCAAGCATGCATCAGATGCACATGTTCCTATATACTTTGTTTTTCCTCGAGTTTTTGCATGCTAGTCCTTCTCTTAGGTTTTGAACCGGGATTGGGTGTTCCGTGGCCTCGTAGGAAGGAGAGAGCGTGGGGTACACTTCGAGTGTCATGGTTGTGATTAGGATTTAGATGCTGAGTTCTTCGTTTTATTTTAGCCTTTACATTAGTTCCGTTAGGATTAGACGGACGAATATCTAGTACGAAAAATTTCAAACTTTAGTCATCTTTATGCAACTTTGTCGAATCGGGAACAAAAGTATAGGTTGCTGAAACATACCTTTAGATATCTATTAGTTAGTGATCCTTCATGAATCCATAGCCTATAGTTGTATTCCTCCCCCTAGGTTTCAATCCCAAGCAGTTATATCTCTGAGCATACCATACATTCTTTGTTTTGTTTCGATCGTTATATTTCCACGCACTTACACTCCGTTGTCAATAGAATAAGTTCTTTAACTATTTCAGCCTTACATTGACATGGGTGCATCAATATAAATGGTTCGGGTCTAAGTAGTGGGTCAAGGCTATTTTTCTACGTCCTAAGGGTTAGAGTCGATGCGTAATCATAATAGTTTAATCAAAAGAAAAAAAAATCTGCAATGACGTAACCTCTTCACTCTGCTAAGGTCACAAGACCTTATTAGTGTGCCAATCGGCAACCTGAGTCTAAGTAGAAGGCTTTCCTCTTCAAATTAGATGTCCTAGAAACCGAGTGCAAATTTTAAAAGAATAATGTGTGGAAACCGAAAAGAAAAAAAAAGAGAACTGAAAAGAAAAATAATTATTTTAAGAATGGTATCAAACTGTTTGCGCATTAGAATAGGTATTGAGATCACTTGGATGTTGTTAGGGGTTAGTGAAATGAACTCAGGATATTTTATTATAGTATTTTAGTTCATTTTCATAGTTAGTTTACCGAGCATTAAGCATCACTTAGTCCTCTTTCAACGTTTTCTCGTGTTATTGCAGGAAATTAAATATCGGGATAACACGAGTAAATAAAGCAAAACTAAACAAAACCACTCTCCTATCAGCTATGGACGGTCAACATCCAAATAATAATAAACCGGAGAAGAGAAATGGAAGCAATGGCCACTTAAAAAATGGAAACAATGGTTGCTTACAAAAATGGAAACTTTCGATGGCTGGAACAAAAATAGAAAATTTTGGTTGCTGGAACAAAGATAGAAAATTTTGGTTGCTGGAACAAAAATAAGAAGAGCACGGTTGAAACATGAAAAGGAAACATGGGTTACATAAAATAGAAGCAAGTTGCTGGAACAAAATGTAAACTTCCAACAGCCTACACAAAAATGGAAAGATTGTCGCCTACACGAGAATTGGAAACTGCAACTGTCGGAGATAGAAAATGGAAATGGCTGATGGATCAATTAATGGAAACACAAGAATAAAAAAGAAGGCAGCCAAGCAAAGATGAAAAGGAAAAAAAGAAAAGGAAACCGTTGTTTCACAAGAAGAAAAGGAAACCCAAGCTGCTGAAAAAAGGCTCAAGATCTTAGATTCGGCCAAAGAGGAAAAGAAGGAAAAAGGAAAGAAAGGAGAGAGGAAAGAAGACGAAGGGGTCAAGAGGGCAGAGGAAATTTGGACAGAACATCCCACACACAACACAGAAGAGAGAGCAAGAGAGCGAGAGCAACACGCCGGAAGGCTGGAGACAGGGCGATGAACTCAAAACACGGAGGAGCTATTGAAGACATCAGTAATAGAATAGGAAGGATCTCATTATTTATCTATGTTGAATATAGATTTCTTTTGTGTTTTGTTTTCTAAGTCCATGTCTGAGTAGTTTAGTAGCTACGGGTTAAAAAGCTTTGCCGATATGTAATGAAGTCATGTGCTTAATGCTTGGTTATAATATTTGATCGTTTTCGGATTGATTGGTTGTTCTTAATGCTTTTATTCTTGTTGGCAACTTGAATGAATGATTATAAAATTCTGATTGCATTGAGAGATGAATTAGATTTTGGAACGTGGCAATGATATGAAGTCTCAATTGATTTAGAACCTTGGCCGGTCGATTAATTGAACTTAGGAATTAGAATAGTGATCTTAATGCATCTAGTATGTGAGATTACGCAATTGGGAGATTGGTAGTACGCATGCTAAATAGTGGGTTTAGGCATCGGGAGAGTCATTCCCTAGGAATGAGCTTGAATTCCTCGAATACGTAATGATATCTATAACCATGATCTTTTTAGCACTTCATTGCATCATTGTGCATCTTTCAAAACCTATGGTATTTAATTAATTGAATTTAACAAGTTGATTAGTTAGTTTAGTTTCATTCGCATCTAAAATACTATTTGATTTTCATTAATTTACTAGCTTTACAGTTGTATCGATTCCTCGTGTTCGACCCTGGTACTATACGATCTGTATTCTTATGGAAGCGTTAGTCTAGGTATTTTATTACTTGAGATTAACCACATCTATATCAGAGTAGCACTTGGTTCTAGCTTAATCTAAAATGGATCTCCTCGAGTTAGTGATAAGCCTTTCAATTCTTTGAAAACATTTGCGAACTCTTGTGCTGCAGAAATCTCTTAAACTTGCACAGATGTAACAAGTTCTTCTACCAAGATGATGGCGAGATATATAGGTCACACCCTTGATCTAGCAATTGTTCCATACACAATGCTGAGATGATATGAACCACTTGATCCAATTAGATTCCTTGATACTTAAGATTTTTGCCATTCTTTTAGCAACAAACTTGACCGTGACGACTATCCATCACAGCTCGATGTCTTGACAATCAATCCATTTCAAGGATCACATCGTAGCATTCCATAAGTATAATGATAAGCTCCACAACTACCTATTCTTCTTCGATCACCACATGCACCTCTTGGAGAATCCCTTGAAATTCTGAAATCTAACCTCCAGGAGTATGCTCTCAAACAATACTCATTGGATCCTTAGGTTGAACAACTAATCTATGTGTCGCACTGGTGTCAAATTACACGCGAGCAGATTGGCCTCCCACGATTAGTCATCTTACGTAACACGAATGATTTAAAGAATCTAACTTCTCTACTCTCTCATGGAACTCATCTCCATATAGACAATTTATTTGATGTAAAGGTATACACATACAAACAAATTTAAGTATAAAAAAATAACATACCACTAATAGGTTTAGCAGCTTCTTCTTGGCTCTCACGCTCATACTTGAAACCTCTCATATCATATACTCGCGGTTCCAAAACCCTATTGATATGATCCCAGACGACATCGAGGATGCGACCTATAATGCAGAGGAGGACGCGACCTGTGCGACCCAAGATGCGACCTGTGCGACCCGAGATACAACCTGCGCGACCCGCGACCTGCATGAAGGAAGAGGCGACCTGTGCCGCAGAGGAGATGTCCCGAGTTAAACGAAAGGCGGACAAGACTCGACGGAAGGACGTTGGTCCTGTGATCCGAGCTAGGGCTAGGGAGGAGGAGGCCTTGACCTTACCAACTGGTCCCGTGACCCGAGCTAAAGCTGTGAAGCTTAAGGAGGCGATCATTGGGATCCTCATGGCCGTCCACATTCAAGACGAGTATTCAAGTCCACGTGAAGTCACTAATATTCGTATCGTTCTTCAAGCCGAAGCCCAACTCGCAATGGTTAATAATTAGGTAAGTGACTCGCGTGACTCTTTTTCCTTTGTTGGTTTTGTCCCACGGGGTTTTCCAACGATGGGTTTTTAACGAGGCCGCGAATCACTTTCGGCGATCTAATTACTGACCCGAGGGTTTCAAGACAAGTTCGCAACCCAACGACACATCTAACGGCTTGTTCTATTAATGTCTTTAGCTATTTTTTAGATTATTAAATTGTTGCCTTGCATGGTGACTAGCATTTAATGCTACATTTATGTGTTGCATGGCCACTTTCTTGCTTATTATGGCTGGCCATGGTGATGATTCTTAGACAAACTTTGAATTTTGAAAACAAAACTTTATTTTCCTTGTGAAATCATTCCTTGTTGGTGCGTTACATCCAGCAAACCCATCGGTACGTCATATCCAACGTTTGTTTGTTCTTCGTTTTTGCGTAATATCCTTCAAAGACGGGCCGGTGAATCGAGAGTCTTTCCGCAACTCTAGTGTGACCAATCACTCCATCCACCTTGTGCGACTCGGTTGCAGCAAGGCCTATCCATCCGACCTTTAGTCTAGAGCATCGTTCCAGCAGGATCGCGTCAAGTGGTATCAGAGCTCGTTCAAGTGAAAAGGTTAGTTCAATTCACGGTTTTGGTTGTAACGATCATAGCTAGGTTTGAACGCAAAAAAAAAGTGCGTATATTTGGTGTTACAAGTCTTAGTACTCGTACAATTCTATTTTCTTTTCGTTGTTTTCCGCTTGTGGTTGCTCAATGTGCTATTGTGCAGGAGGCCGAGAGTAGGTATCTTCAAAAACCATCAAGCATCATGGGGGATAAAGGAGTCGAGAAGAGCCGGGTGAACGAGAGATTAATCGAGGCTTTCACGACTCGTTTGGAGCAAGTAACAAAATGGAGAATTTTTGGCAAGAATTTCGGCCCGAACATTCGATCCGACCGAGAGACACTCATGCCTTCTAGCAACGAGAAAGGAACCAGCATGAAGAGGACAACAACTACTACGAATGAGGCAGTTCATCCTTGTCCCGAAGTAGTCACCGAAGGCGGTGTGAACCGAGGGAACGACGGGACGACCCAAGGGACAACCTCGCTGGTCTCAAACTGAAAATCCCATCGTTTCATGGTAAAGCTGACCCAGACGCCTACCTAGAGTGGGAGAAGAAGGTTGAACTCGTGTTTGGTTGTAAACACTACCCCGAGGCCAAGAAGGTTAGGGTTATGGCATGGTGAAGAACCAGTAGCGACATGGCTGGAAATGAAGGCCATTATGTGCAAGAGGTTCGTGCCGAGTCATCACCACCGAGAAGTGCACCGGCGGTTAAGGAAGCTTACCCAAGGAAACCGATCCGTGGAGGAATATTATCAAGAGATGGAGTTGATAATGCTGAGGGATGACATCTCGGAGGATAGAGAGGCGTTGATGTCTCGATTCCTTGTAGGACTAAATGTGGAAATCCAAGACCACTTAGAGATGCAACACTACGTGGAGGTTGAGGATATGCTCCACAAGGCGATTCTAATCGAGCAACAACTCCAGTGGCGAAGGAGTTCACGTTTGGGCTATGGGACTTGAAAAGATGGCCATCAACGAGATGAAAAACCAAGCTATCCAAGGAAGGACAACATGGTTCCAGCAATCCGAGATGCGCCCAAAGTCATTCCAGCAAACCGAGACGTGACCAAGGTAGGTCCAGCGGCGCCGCGGGACAAAGGGAAGGCCGAGGCAACGACTTCAAGGGATCGGGACGTGAAGTGTTTCAAGTGTCTCGGGAGAGGATACTACGCGAGCGAGTGCACGAACAAGAGAGTCATGATCATTCGTGACGATGGAAAGTTCGAATCCAAGGACGAAGCGGCTGAACATTCAGACGAGACGCGTGAGGAGGAACCGGCTAAAGGGGAGCTGCTGGTGGTACATCATTTTTTGAGCGTGCAGCCTAAGGTCAACAAACAAGAACAACGAGAAAATTTATTCCACACCCGCTACCTTGTTCACGGAAAGGTTTGTAGCATAATCATCGACGGAAGAAGTTGCACAAACATTGCAAGCGCTACTATGGTCCAAAAGCTTGGATTAAAGGTCCAAAAACACCCGAGACCATATAAGCTTCAATGGCTGAATGAAAATGGCGAAATGAAGGTGACCAGCCAAGTGACCCTGCCTATCGCCATAGGCAAGTACGAGGATGAAATTTTGTGCGCTGTGCTACCATGGAGGCGAGCCATATTCTACTCGGTAGACCATGGCAATCGGATCGCAAGGTAAAACATGACGGTTTTATTAATAAGCATTACTTTGAGTAAAATGGCAGGAAGATTGTCCTTGTTCCGTTGACGCCCAAGGAAGTGCTGCAAGATCAATTGCACTTGAAGAAGCAAGGCGCATGCGAGCTTAAGTCATCGAATTTTTACGCAAGATCGGGTGAGATCAAGAAATCTCTTCACTCGAATCAGTCCGTATTATTATTTTTATATAAGGAAGCTCTCTCGAGCTTAGCTAACCTTGAACCGGTGTTGCCGAGTGAAATTTCTATCTTATTGCAGGATTATGGAGATGTCTTTCCCGAAGAGAACCCCACCGGATTGCCCATGATACGCGGTATTGAACTTCAAATCGATTTTGTTCCCGGAACCACGTTACCAAATCGACCAGTCTACCAAACCAATCCCGTGGAAATCAAGGTGCTGCAAAGACAAATGGAGGAACTCATGGCCAAGGGACACATCCGAGAAAGCATGAGTCCGTGCGCCGTACCCGTTCTACTCGTGCCAAAGAAAGATGGCAGCTGGTGCATGTGTGTTGATTGTCGTGCAATAAAAACATTACGGTGAAGTATCGACATCCTATTCCTAGGCTAGATGACATGTTAGATGAATTGCATGGAATTAGGATATTTTCAAAAATTTATCTTAAAAGTAGATATCATCAAATTAGGATGAAGGAAGGTGACGAATGGAAAACGACATTTCAAACTAAGCATGGAATGTATGAGTGGTTAGTTATGCCTTTTGGATTGTCAAATGCACCTAATACCTTCATGCGCTTAATGAACCATGTTCTTCGAGAATACATAGGTAGATTCATAGTAGTCTACTTCGATGATATATTGATCTATAGTAAGAACTTAGAGGAACACTTAGGCCACCTAGAGTTAGTCTTAAAGGTACTTAGGAAGGAAGAACTGTACGTAAATTTTAAGAAATGTACCTTTTGTACAGATAACTGTTAGTATACACGATTCTAGATATTTTTGAGTATTATTGTGTATTGTTGTTAGTTTCCTTATTTATCTCATCTAATGTACTTTATATATGTAACATTCACAATAATCAAATCAAGGAGAATCATTCCTAATTACATGGTATCAGAATTTGAATTTTGAAATTCAAACCTAGCATTCTCTCTTTCTCTTCCACCGTCGGCCGCCTCTCCTGATTGGCGCCGCACCACCAACCCAAAGCCTCGGCGGCCTGCTTTGCTTGGCGCCTACCCACCGGTCCAACACGTTCGGCAGCCTCCACTACTTGGCGCCCCTCACCCCACCACCAACTCTCACCGACGGCAGCCTCAATTGCGTGGCACCTCACCCTCTAAATCAAACTATCGCTGCCTCTCCGTCCCGTCGTTCACATGGCCTCCACCGCTGCTGCACCATCCGACAAACCCTTCGGGGTTACCAACATCAAATCCCACATCCCGATCATTCTCGACATGGAGGAAATGAACTACGAATCATGGCGCGACATCTTTGAGACACACTGTCTCAGCTTCGGCGTCTTGAGCCACGTTGACGGCACCGCCCCAGCCACCGCTGCAACATCCGAGACATGGACGCGTCTTGACGGCATCGTCAAGCTCTGGATCTACGGAACTATCTCCAAACCGCTGCTGCAAGAGGTGCTCAAAAAAAGATCGACGACCCGAGCAATATGGCTGCGCCTCGAGCGCCTCTTTCGCGACAAAAAAGAGGCTCAGACCATCCAACTCGACAATGAGCTACGCACCATCACAATTGCCGACAAATCTGTCCACGAATATTGCCAACAGATTCGAAAAATTGCCGATCTTCTTGCCAATCTCGATGCCCCGGTTTCCGAAAAAGCGCTTGTCATGCACACGCTCAACGGCCTCAATGAAAAGTTCGATAACATTGTCAATGTTATCCAACATCAGAAGCCGTTTCCCTCGTTTGATGATGCACGCTCTATGCTCTTGCTGGAGGAACAGCGCGTCACCCGTCATCGACGCCCAAATCCGATACATACGGACAACGGATCTGCTCCCACGGTCCTCCTAATGAACGGCCCGAGTCCTCCACCTGCGCCCCAACCCTACCATCAACCACGGAATAGATCGCGTGGACGCGGTCATCGGGGAACCCGCGGGGGAGCACATCGGTATCACGAGAATAATCCGTGGCAACAAGGGCAAGCCGCGTATCCAACATCGTCATACATGTTCCCTGGTTCATGAAACATACCTTACCACGGCCCATACGCCCCGCCGCAGTGGCCACCTTCGGGAATATACTCGGCTGGATATGGCCCGCAAGCACCCTCTCCATGGCCCGCACCACCAACTACACCCGTCGGATATGGTCCAAAGGCTCCCTCTCCTCCAACAGCCTACGGAACACCTTGGTCACAAGCACCGGTCACTTCCTCACATCAACAGCCGCCCTCCCATATGAACGCAGCTCTCCTCATGCAAACACCAAGTGCTCCAAACTCCTCGGCCGCTAGCACTTCATCCACAAACCTTCCTCCAGGTCTAATTCAGGCGTTCAACGCGGTCAATCTGCAACAATCCAACGACGATTCGTGGTATATGGACACCGGAGCTACCGCTCATTTAACGTCGCAATCAGGTACACTCGAGTCCATTTTTAATTCGAACATCAAACCTATTGTTTACGTCGGTAATGGATCCCCTATCCCCGTTACGGAAACCGGTCAAACAACCATCCCTACAACTAGCCAAAAATTCAACCTACCCCATGTTCTCGTCGTCCCATCTATTGTCAAAAACCTTATATCCGTTAGGCAATTTACTCGTGATAACAATTGTTCGGTTGATTTTGATCCTTTTGGTTTTTCTGTGAAGGACATTCCGACGCAAACACTTCTTCTCCGATGTGAGAGCTCGGGACCACTATATCCTCTTCTTCCACCCTTGTCCCGCGCACGGCCACCACCTCATGATCATGCTCTCATCACCTCGGGGACAACTTGGCATCACCGCCTAGGGCACCCCGGGGATTCTAGTTTTCGTTCTTTGCTTTCTTCGAATTTCATTGATTGTAATAAAGACAACGCACAAACTCTTTGTCGTGCGTGTCAACTTGGAAAACACATTCGATTACCATTCAATAAATCTTCAACGTTGGCCACTTTTCCTTTTGAAACCATTCACTCCGATGTGTGGACATCTCCCGTTCCTAGCATTAGTGGGATCAAGTATTACGTCCTCTTCCTTGACCAATTCTCTCATTTTGTTTGGATTTACCCCCTTCGTCGCAAAAGTGACGTCTTTTCCAAACTTATCCATTTCTCCAATTACGTTAAAAACCAATTCGGGAGACAAATCAAATACTTCCAATGTGATCACGGGGGAGAATTCGACAATAATGCCCTACGGTCTTTCTTTGACTCTAACGACATTATTCTTCTTTTTTCTTGCCCTCAAACATCCCAACAAAACGGAAAGGCCGAACGCATGATCCGAACTATAAACAATATCATCCGAACCCTACTCTTCCATGCCTACATGCCTTCGGAATTTTGGGTAGAGGCACTAAATGTAGCTGCTCATCTTATTAATCTCATTCCCTCGGTAGCCATAAACCATGAAATCCCGTACTCCAAACTTCACCAAAAAGCCGCCTCATACTCACACTTAAAAGTCTTTGGCTGTCTTTGTTATCCAAACACCGTAGCTACCACACCTCACAAATTATCCCCACGATCCACACCTTGCTTTTTTCTTGGGTACCCAAGCAACCACAAAGGTTATCGGTGTCTTGATCTTCAAACTCGACGAATCATAATATCTCGACATGTGGTCTTCGACGAGAACACCTTCCCTTTTGCCACAAAATCCACCCCTCCCTCCAACAACTACGATTTCCTAGACAACACAAATGACCATTCTCCTATGCTACATTCCCTACTTAAACAACCCACAGAGCCAACCTTTACCGATGTTACCTCACCAATCGAGCCAAATGAGACCACGGCGACACTAAATGAACCACGCACCCGAACCCATCCAATGACCACACGAAGCCAACGTGAACTACCTCAAGAGCCCACGGCCCCACCACACGAGTCGCGACCCCGCTCCCATCCCATGACCACACGTAGCCAACTTAGGGTTTCCACACCTAACCAATTCATAAGCCTAAACACTACCACGATATCACCCGTACCTACCTCTCATGTTAAAGCCCTAGAGGATCCATATTGGCGTAGTGCAATGCAAGATGAATTTGATGCTCTTATTAAAGGTGGTACTTGAGACTTGGTTCCACGTCCCCACGGTGTTAACATTGTTCGCTTGATGTGGTTGTTTCGACATAAGTTTAATGCAGATGGGACCTTAGCACGATACAAAGCAAGACTTGTGGCAAATGGGAAATCACAACAACTAGGTATTGACTGCGAAGAGACATTCGGCCCGGTTGTAAAACTGGCCACCATTTGCACGGTTCTCAGCATTTGTGTCTCTCGGAATTGGCCGATCCATCAACTTGACGTCAAGAATGCGTTTCTCCATGGACACCTCAAGGAGATGGTATATATGTTCCAGCCTCCCGGATTTCGACACTCATCCCATCCGAATCATGTGTGCAGGTTAAAAAGGTCTCTTTACGGGCTCAAACAAGCACCTCGCGCGTGGAACAAGCGATTCACGGATTATGCTTCACGGCTTGGTTTTACTCAAAGCCGGTGTGATTCTTCCTTGTATATTCTCCGACGGCACGAAGCACAAGCCATGCTCCTGTTATACGTGGATGATATCATCCTCACGGCATCAACTAAAGAGCTCCTTCACCACATCATCGACTCCCTCAAAGCCGAATTTGCGATGTCCGACCTTGGGGAATTACACCATTTTCTCGGCATCACCGCGGAACGCAACTCCACGGGACTCTTTCTCCATCAAAAGACATATGCCGAAAGCATTTTGGAACGAGCGGGCATGGCTTCCTGCCACCCTACCGACACACCATGCGACACTAAATCTAAACTCACGGCAGATTGCGGTCCACCGGTTGATGATCCGACTCTTTATCGCAGCATTGTGGGAGCACTACAATACCTCACCTTCACACACCCAGAGATCCAATACGCAGTCCAACAATTGTGTCTTTTTCTTCATGATCCGTGTGAACCCCACTTACACGCCATGAAACGGGTGCTACCCTACGTCAAAGGATTTACAACATATGGTCTACAGGTTCGTCCGTCTCACACTCATGGTTTTACGGCTTATTCCGATGCAGATTGGGCGGGCTGCTCTGACGGACGGCGCTCAACGTCCGTGTATTGCGTGTTTCTCGGAGATAATCTGATCTCCTGGTCGTCAAAACGACAACCGACGGTCTCCCGATCAAGTGCAGAAGCCGAATACAGGGCCGTGGCTAATGCCGTGGCCGAAACTTGCTGGCTACGCAACCTTCTCATGGAGCTCCACTGTCCACTTTCTACGGCAACAGTCGTTTATTGTGATAATATCTCCGCTGTCTACCTCTCCAATAATCTCGTGCAACATCAACGCACGAAGCACATCGAGATCGACATCCACTTCGTCCGCGAGAAGGTTGCCCTAGGATCTCTCCGAGTGTTCGGGAATGGCCGAGCCCAAAGACCGTCGGGGAAGTCCGAAGCTTCCATGGATTTACGGGGTTCTATCGTCGCTTTGTTAAGGACTTCAGCACCTTGGCCGCCCCTCTTACTGAAGTCATTAAGCAAAATGTGGGATTCAAGTGGGAAGAAGCACAAGAGGTAGCGTTTCAAGCATTGAAAGAAAAACTTACTAACGCTTCTTTGCTTATATTGCCTGACTTTCTTAAGACTTTTGAGATCGAGTGTGATGCATCCGGCGTAGGAATTGGTGCAGTATCGATGCAGGAACGAAAGTCGGTTGCCTATTTCAGCGAGAAACTCAGAGGTGCAACTCTCAATTATGCCACCTACGACAAAGATTTGTATGCACTCGTTAGGGCGTTACATACTTGGCAACATTATTTGTGGCCAAAGGAGTTTGTGATATACACCGACCATGAATAGCTCAAATATTTGAAGGGTCAGAACAAACTCAGTAAGCGACATGCAAGGTGGGTCGAATTCATTGAAACATTTCCTTACGTCATCAAGTACAAGCAAGGTAAGGAAAATGTAGTGGCTGATGCCCTATCCCAAAGGTACGCATTGTTGACCACTTTGGATGCTAAGCTTCTAGGTTTTGAACAAATCAAAGAATTATATGCATATGACTTGGAATTTGGAGAAGTATACAAGAACAGTGAAAAGTTTGCTTCATGGCTTTACTATAGGCAAGATGATTTTCTATTTTATGATAATCGGTTATGTGTGCCTAACTGTTAAATGAGAGAACTGCTGGTCAGAGAAGCCCACGGAGGTGGACTTATGGGCCACTTTGGAGTTGCAAAAACTCTAAAGATATTACAGGACCACTTCTACTGGCCACACATGAAGAGGGACGTTGAGCGTATTTGTGAGCGATGCGTCGCATGCAAACAGGCTAAGTCTAAGGTTCAACCTCACGGTTTGTACACCCCTCTTCCTATCCCAACTCACCCTTGGACTGATATATCTATGGATTTTGTGATTGGATTGCCTAGAACTAAGAATGGTAAATATTCAATTTTCATGGTGGTAGATAGGTTCTCTAAAATGGCGCATTTTATAGCATGTCAAAAGACTGATGATGCATTGCATGTAGCTGAACTTTTCTTTAAGGAGGGAGTCCGTTTGCATGGCATGCCTAGTACGATAGTTTCCGATAGGGATACTAAGTTTCTTAGCTATTTTTGGAAGACTTTGTGGTCCAAGTTAGGAACTAAATTATTATTCTCTACGACTTGTCATCCATAAACCGATGGTCAAACCGAAGTAGTAAATCGAACCCTAGGAACTTTATTACGTGCAATTGTTAGGAAGAACTTGAAAACTTGGGAAGAATGTTTACCACATACTGAATTTGCTTACAATCATGATGTACATTCTGCTTCCAAATTTTCTCCTATTGAAATTGTGAACTGGTTCAATTCTACTTCACCATTGGATCTGATGCCTTCGCCATCAAGTGATCGAGTTATTCTGGACGGAGAGAGAAAAGCCAAGATGGTCAAACAGATTCACGAAAAGGCGAGGAAAAACATAGAGGAGAAGAAAAAGCTCTATGTGAAACAGGCGAACAAAGGATGGAAACAATTGACTTTTGAGCCCGGTGACCAAGTTTGGGCTCATCTACGAAAAGAACGATTCCCGAATGAGCGGAAGTCCAAATTAATGCCCCGGATCGACGACACATTCACAGTGACCAAGAGAATCAGCAACAACGCCTACCAACTCGACTTGCAAGGTAAGTATAACGTGAGTTCTAGCTTCAATGTTACTGACTTGGTTCCTTTTATCGCAGATCAAGCGGATTTGAGGGAAAATTCTTTTCAAGTAGGGGGCATGATTTGATCCCGGACGACGTCGAGGACACGACCTATAATGTAGAGGAGGACGCGACCTATAGTGCTGAAGAAGACGCGACCTACGCGACCCGAGATACGACCTGCGCGACCCAAGACACAACCTGCGTGACCCGAGATGCGACCTGCACGAAGGGAGAGGCGACCCATGCCGTGGAGGAGACGTCTCGAGTTAAACAATAGGAAGACACGACTCGACGGAAGGACGTTGATCCTAATAACCCGAGCTAGGGCTAGGGAGGAGGAGGCCTTGACCTTACCAACTGGTCCCGTGACCCGAGCTAAAGCTCTGAAGCTCAAGGAGGCGATCATCGGGATCCTCACGGTCGTCCACATTCAAGTCGAGTATTCAAGTCCACGTGAAGTCACTAGTATCCGTATCATTCTTCAAGCCGAATTCCAACTCGCAACGGTTAATAATTAGGTAAGTGACTCGCGTGTACTCTTTTTCCTTTGTTGGTTTTGTCCCACGGGGTTTTCCAACGATGGGTTTTATTGAGGCAGCGAATCACTTTCCCTAACCTAATTATTGACCCGAGGGTTTCAAGACAAGTTCGCAACCCAAAGACACATCTTACGACTTGTCCTATTAATGTCTTTAGCTATATTCTAGATTATTAAATTGTTGCCTTGCATGGTGACTAGCATTTAATGCTACGTTTATGTGTTGCATGACCAATTTCTTGCTTATTATGGCCGGCCATGGTGATGTTTCTTAGACACACTTTGAATTTTGAAAATTAAACTTGATTTTCCTTGTGAAGTCATTCCTTGTTGGTGCATTACATCCAACAAACCCGTTGGTGCGTCATATCCAACGTATGTTCGTTCTTCGTTGGTGCGTAATATCCTCCGAAGATGGGCCGGTGAATCGAGAGTCTTTCCGCAATTCTCGTGTGACCAATCGCTCCACCCACCTTGTGCGACTCGATTGCAGCAAGGCCTATCTATCTGAACTTTAGTCTAAAGTGTCCTTCCAGCCGGATCGCGTCACCTATGCTTCGATGCATGCTCTTCAAGTTTTCTAGCCCTAACTTGCGACACTAGACCCGCTGGTGGTCATGGTGGCCTCGGATAATTCCTTTGAAAATGATCCATATTGGCACAACAGAAATGTTTGTCTTATTGTCCTCGCCTTATAGTTCCTCCCACTTGCTGGGAACACTCATGAATCATGTGTTCCAAACTGCCACATCAGAAGCTCATACTATTTTATCAAATCTTTGGCACGCCCCAACATGCTCACGTCCACAATGATGACATGGGTAGGGGTGGGCATGGGTCGGGTACCCGAACCCGAATGGATAGGTAGATTTCTACCCGAACCCGAACTCGAGGGACACTGGTATCCGAGGCTCAGGTATGCAAACAAAGAATCGGGAACCCATGAGAATCAGCTTTAGGAATCGTATTAGGAAGAAGAAGTGAAACACGACAAGACCATCACAAGAGACCGTCGATGGACACCAATATAGGAGACCGACACAACCAACCAACCAGATCGGCCTGCTTATCGACGGCGATGGAGGTAGCAAGAGACGATCGGGGAAGGTAGCAAGATAAGGAGATAGAAGGAGATCAAAGAGAGGGAGAAACGATGGAGGCGAGGCGAGAAGCGGTTGTCTCTAAAGATGGAGGCAAGAGGAGATGGAAGAGAGAAGCGGCCGCACGAGGAGGCTAGAAGCGGCCGCACGAGAAGAAGGTGAGAAGCGGTCGCACCAGCCGCGTGAGGTAGAGAAGCGACCACGAGGGAGGAGAGCACCAGCCGAGAGGGAGGTGAGCAACAATCAGGGGGAGGCAAGCACTGACCGGAGGGAGGCGAGCACTAGACAGAGGGAGGCGAGAGGGAGGCTGCATCTTCTGAAAGAGAAAAAGAAGGGAAGAAGTGACCTAAAAAAGCCCTAGTTGCATTTTCTTAAATAACATGGTATATATGGATATTAATATTTTTTATATATGTGCTCGGGTACCTGCAGGTACCCGTTGTAGAAATCAAAGAACCTCAACTCGAACCCGCAGGTAATGAGATTTCATTACTGGAACCTGAACCCATGGGTTAGAGTAATGTTTCGCGGGTTTGAGTCGGGTTTCGATTCGAGACGGGTTCTTCGGATAATTTGCCCATCCCTAGACATGGGTACTTCAATGTTGTTAGAGTGAGTCTGAACTGATTTGCTCTGATCTGGTCTCAACGAGTCCCTTCTCGACTTACGGAGCATTCTAAATTAGCTCAGATAATGATCCATGCTTGATTATCTTAATCCTACATCTGATTTCCGGATGTAGTACTTGCAAAATTTTGTTGACCTTAAAAATTTCTAAAGTTACTGATTTGGACCCAAACCATAATAACTCCAAATAAGTTTCATAATACTAAGCAATAGTATGGTAACCTTGTGTGAGCATTAGAAATTCCAACTCAGTTTCCACACGAGCAATGTACGATACATATTTCAACTCAAAATGTTGTTTGAACTCAGCCCGAGAAAACATATGCTTTGGGCGTTCTCTCTGGATATTGTACCACCAAAACACCGTTTCTCCCTCCAAATATTAGAGTGCAATATCCATCTTAAACTCTAATAGACATCTGGATAATCAAAAGTTCCGCTCCAATTAGAACATGCACTCCTCCGTCTTCATGGAAGTTATCGCACCGCTTGTACCCCATTTAGCAATGTGATCCATGACATAAAAGTACTCTCATGTCTCCATATGTCTCTTATTAAATACTGGAAGAGGCAGTGATGGTGGTGGCAGTGGTAGATGTGGTGGCGCATGCGGGTGTACTGGTGGTGGTGTTGGTGTCTACAGTTGTACTTGTGGCGTCGTCGAACTCTCCTCCTGGTCATGTTGTCGACTTTCTACTAATAACTCTCTCAACATTTCTCTAATGACATCTCTGTCTATATCACTTCGTGATCTTTGTCCCGATTATTAGGATTATGTATGGCTAGTGGAACGAGAGCCTCCGCTCATTCTGCGACCAAGAACTGTAGTGACCATTCTCCTCGAACTGTTAACAACTATTAGAATTCCATAGATCAAAGTCCCACTTGACACTTCAAAGACATGTGTGATACAGTCTCGTGGCTATTCAAAGTATTTTGCAAAATATTTTGAAATTCGTTGAAATGATAAAATACAAAAATGACAACCAGAGCTCTGATACCAATTTGTAACACCCCCATTCCAGAACTACATCGGGACTAGGAATGTCCACCATCACCTCCAAAGGGTGACCACATATATCATCGCTCATACACATTTGTAAAAAAAATAAATGTTTTATTTCAAAATAAAAGTGGTCCGGACCATATAGCAAAATAAAATATGTAAAATCAAAGTCACGATAAATTAAAAAAATAAGTACGAAATGCAAAATAAACCTTATCGAGACCTGTTGCACGCCTCTTCCATCAATCCGTTGTCAGCTCTGATGCTGTTGTTTAACCTTGTTGCTCTTTCTCCTCGTCATATCATGTCCATCCACGACAGCCCACAAATAGGGATAGTATGAAATGCACACTGGGTGCAACCAATACATGTACGTACTCTATACCACGTATTTTATCATTCATATCATTCATAAGTAAATAATATAAAATAACGATCAATCATCACATTAACGACATACAGAATAGTCCATCCAAAGTCTAAGATTAGTACCCCACCAAACTAGATTTCACAGAGCCCACACGACTCTAGCTCAAGCATACGTTCGCAAAGTCCAAAGGACCCAAACACAATGAAGATCTCACAAGGTCACAATATACCCCATCCATCAGTACAATACAAAGCTCTCTCGCTCGAAAGGTTACCACAACCCCAGCACGGTATGACGTCGACCCCGATCCAACTGTCACAATACTAACATCATCAATTCGATACTCCTCACGTGAAAACTCTCACCGACACGCTCGCACACGTCTTCTTTTGAAGGTGTGAGTTTCAAATCACTCTATCGAGCACACTAGATAAGATGCTCACTCGGCTTTAACACTAGACCCAAAATATCGACGTTCTTCAACCCTAACACTTGGACAAACATCAATTCTCTATATCATCTCTAATCATTTAACCAATTCATATACATGTTATCAATCATCACACGAAAATTCTAAGGTTTAATCCAATCATCACTTGTGACGTCTAAATTTTCCCATTATGATTCTAGAAATCCTATCATGATCATGTCTCGTTTTATGATGAGGGCATCGGATTCGAAGTGGAACCAAAGGAGGGTTACACGAATGAGGAGCTGTCAAAAGGAAACGAGTAGACCAAATCTTCCCACAAACTACTAACACATGGATGAGCAGGGAGCTTGTGTAACAAGGCACCGAAGATTCTATTGGAGGCATGGGAGACTCGGGCCCAACCCAAACAAATGTCATAGTGGTCTTTTTCATTGAAACAAGCCTCATTTCGCCCACCTAAGAACTGACGGGCTCGAGCGATATGGATAAGAAAAGATGGAAGATAAAGATCTTTCCTTATCCTTTCCAAATGACCTGAAAATCCTCTCCAACGGCTAGGAAATCTTCCAAACCGATCTCATCCCACCGAATCAACATCTTTCCCGTTCCGAAGATTCCTAACGACCATATAATCTTTCCAACGGCTAGTAGATCAATCCGTTATCTAGCATTTAGGAATTTTCCTTATTTTAAGATGGAGCCTCTCCTATATAAAGGATTGTAAGGGACACAAAAATTTGAAATAATAAACCTTTTTTCGTATTCTTGAGCAGTATATAAAGGATTGTAAGGGACACAAAAATTTGAAATAATAAACCTTTTTTTGTATTCTTGAGCAGTGCCCATAGGGCAGTCAAGAAAATCAACTGTGACACCTCGAATCCTACTTGAGTATTCGAGATTGACGGATTCTCCGTACGCGTCCCGAGCTCCCCACCCCGAGGTGTGTATTATTTGGGTATCAGAGACCAGTTCAAGGACCAAAGGTACACTTCTATCTCTTTTGATTCATTTTATTGTATTAATCCTTTCTTTGTTTTGTTTATTGTTATTAAAAAAATCTAGAAAAAATGGCCGAACAAGGAGAGAACTCTACAAGCAACAACCAACTCGACGCGATCATGCAAATGCTCTAGTGAATGGAGTCAAGAATGAATCGCCTTGAAGAAGAATAGAGGAAATCCGTACGTGACGCACCATCCATTCATGAAAACGGTACAAAATAAGTAAAAGTTCCAGATCCTCAACCTAGACGACAAGAACGTAGAGCACCACCATGAAAAAATCTTGAAGAGGAGGACAAAGAGTTTCGGAGATGACCAAGGTGACGTCACATCATCTGCGAGGATGAAGATTCAGACAAGGAGCCACCTCGAAGACAATGACATGAACACGACGATAACAATTTAAAGTTCAAACCACCTAATTTTGCTGGACATGTTGACCTGAAAGCCTATCTCGATTGGGAGAGGCGGATGGACAATATTTTTTAGTGCTACATGTATACGGAGCGCAAGAAGGTACAATACACCGTGACTCAACTCACGGACGGTGCACTTGATGTTGCGTTCAAGTTAAATAAAATTAACCTAAACTACCCGCAAGTGCACGTCATATGTGTAGTACTCTAGGTGTCGATCCACAGGGACTACGCAACACAAACTAAATTCAAACAAGGAATCAACCTTGCTACGAGCGAATATGGTTTTGAAATAAAAAACTAAACGAATAAAACTTGCAATAAACTAACGAGTTCTCATCAATGAAACAAACATTCTAAGATACGATTTCACCACAAGGCTTTCAGAACCAATAATCAATCAATCTAATCATGCATTCTCAATCAAGGCATCTAAGGCAGACAATTCTAATATGATTTCTACCCTCTTTCAAGGCATAGAAACATGATTTAGTCAACTTACCCACTACTTTCATGACTGATACCTTAAACTAAACCCATCAAGTTCTATGATTCATCGAATTAATGCTCAACCTTTACTACTCCACCTCAGCCCGAGCGGGCAGCAGCTCAGCCCGAGCGGGCAACACCTCAGCCCGAGCGTGCTGCCCTTTTTCATCGCGTTTTTGCGCGATCGTCTGCGCCATACCCGAGCGGGTCACTTACCTTGCCCGCGCGGGTCGCGTCCGTCACCTGCAACTCCAAAGAAGTTAATTTGATTTAAAACAAGTGGGAGTTCGTGGAGGACTTATACAATAAGGAAAATGCCCTTAGAGAAGAGGAATAAAGTCATATTCCGCTGGAAAAGTAATGGAAACGTGGCCAACTTAATCAAGATTTTGAAAACTCAAGAAAAGGCAACAAATAGAGGTGGCTGCTGTAACGAAGGAGGGAGAGCTTCAGAGGGACGAATTCATACTGAAAGTGAGAGAGAAAATAGAGGACACAGAGAGAGAGAGAAGGAGAGGAGCACGCACACACAAGGGCGAAGGACGGAGCGAGGAAGCCGGAGCGTGGAGGAGCTATTGAAGACATCGGTAATAGAATAGGGAGGGATCTCATTCTTTATCCATGTTGAATATAGTTATCTTTTGTGTTTCTTTTGCTAAGCTCATGTCTGAGTAGGTCGATAGCCATGGGTTAGAGAGCTTTGCCGATATGTAATGGAGTTTTGTTCTTAATGCTTGGTTATAATATTTGTTCGTTTCGGATTGATTGGTTGTTCGTAATGCTTTTATTCTTGTTGGTAGCTTGAATGAATGATTATAAAAATCTAATTGCATTGGTAGATGAGTTGGATTTTGGAACGTGAAGTGGTTAATCTCAAGTAATAATTTACCTAGACTAACGCTTCCGCAAGAATATGGATCGTATAGTACCAGGGTCGAACACGAGGAATCGATGCAACTCTAAAGCTAGTAAACTAATGAATAAGACGTGTGAAATCGATAAGTGATGGGAATGCGAATGAAACTAAACTAAACTAATTAACGGGATAAACTCAATGACTAAACACCACAGGTGTCGAGAGATGCACGATGATGCAACGAAGTTCTAACAAGATCATGGTTATAGATATCGTTACGTATTCGGGGAATTCAAGCTCTTTCCTAGGGAATGACTCTCCCAATGCCTAAGCCCGCTATCTAGCATGCGTATACCAATCTCCAAATTGTGTATCTGACCTACTAGACGCATTAAGATCGCTATCCTAATTCCTAAGTTCAATCAACCGACCGGCCAAGGTTCTAAATCAATTGAGACTTCATATCATGGCTACGTTCAAAAATCCAATTCATCTCCCAATGCAATTAGATTTTTATAAAAATTCATTAAAGTGGCCAACAAGAACAAAAGCATTACGAACAACCAATCAATCCGAAACGAACAAATATTATAACCAAGCATTAAGAACAAAACTTCATTACATATCGGCAAAGCTCTCTAACCCATGGCTGTGGACCTACTCGGACATGAACTCAGCAAAAGAAACACAAAAGATAACTATATTCAACATGGATAAAGAATGAGATCCCTCCTTATTTAATACCGACGTCTTCAGTAGCTCCTCCACGCTCCGGCTTTCTCGCTCCGTCCTTCGCCCTTGTGTGTGCGTTCTGCTCTCTTTCTCCTCCTCTACGTGTGCTCTCATCTCTCTCTTCTTTTCTCTTCCCCTTCGTCCCTAAAGCTCTCTCCTCTTTAGTTACACCAGCCACCTCTCGTTGTTGCCTTTTCTTGAGTTTTCCAAATCTTGATTAAGTTGGCCACATTTCCATTACTTTCTCTCGCGAAATATGACTTATTCCTCTTCTCTAAAGGTGTTTTCCTTATTGTATAAGTCCCCCACGAACTCCCACTTGTTTAAAGTCAAATTAACTTATTTGGAGTGTCAGGTGTTGGACACGACCCGTGCGGGCAAGGTAAGTGACCCGTGCGGGCAAGGTAAGTGACCCGCTCGGGTACGGCGCAGACGATCGCGCAAAAACGTGATGAAAAAGGGCAGCCCGCTCGGGCTTAGGTGGTGCCTGCTCGGGCTGGCTTGCTGCCGCTCGGGCTGAGGCCCCAATCGTGGTTTTTCTTGCTCGACTCGTGCACAATTTGCTGGACAAAATCGCCGTAACATTTGCCCGCTCGGGCTAGGGAAGTACTCGCGCGGGTGGTGGCTTTTCCTTGCCGATTCTCGTCTCGTTTGTCCCGTGATGATCCTCGATGTTTGCACTTTGTCTTGGCACGTCTTTTAGCTCCAAAATGACTGAAAACAGGATGATAATGATGCTGAATGCTTGGTAAAATCAAATGAATGATGAAACTAACTATGAAAATAGATGAAAATACTAGAACAAAATAGACGTTATCAGAACGTAGCCATGATATGAAGTCTCAATTGATTTAGAACCTTGGCCGGTCGGTTGATTGAACTTAGGAATTAGGATAGCGATCTTAATGCATCTAGTAGGTGAGATTACACAATTGGGAGATTGGTAGTACACATGCTAGATAGTGGGTTTAGGCATCGGGAGAGTCATTCTCTAGAAAAGAGCTTGAATTTCCCGAATACGTAACGATATCTATAACCATGATCTTGTTAGAACTTCGTTGCATCATCGTGCACCTCTCGAAACCTATGGTGTTTAGTTCATTGAGTTTAATCTGATAGTTAGTTAGTTAGTTTATCTTTATTAGCATTCCCACCACTTATTGATTTTACACGTCCTATTCTTTAGATTACTAGCTTTAGAGTTGCATCGATTCCTCGTGTTCGACCCTGGTACTATACTATCCGTATTCTTTCGGAAGCGTTAGTCTAGGTAATTTTTACTTGAGATTAACCACATCAAGTTTTTGGCGCCGTTGCCGGGGAATTGATTACGGCTTTAGAGTTAGGATACTTTTGGATTAGGACATAATCCTTTCCGGAGTCTTACTTGTTTTTTCGTATTTTTGCTTTCTTTATTTTGAGTCAAATTCGTTTACTTCTTGGAACTCACACGATTTTTGTGTTTTGTTTCTTATCTCGTGCAGCTCATTTGTGCATGAGAGGTACCGGAAGTGTTGATCTAATTTACGACCTAGATATCGATAGAACGCTCAGAGATTTAAGGAGAAAAACGAGAGCTAGTGCAAGCCAACCGGTCGATAACACACAAGTGAATAAACCGAGATAGTAATCGAACAAAAGATTGTAGAAAAGAGCGAAGAAGAGCTAATGGCCGAACGTCGAGACTTGAACGTGCCAAACGTGCCACAAGTGCAACAAGCGATGGCTTATGGATCTTACACGATCCCTAAGCATACCCAACTTTTTTCATGCATTACTAGGAGAGACACTCGCGTGGAACTACAACCGACATTCATCCAGATGCTCGGTAATGCAGCGTACAGAGGGAGACCCGCCGAGGATCCAAACCAGCATCTTACTGATTTCAAGATGCTCTGCAGAACAATCAGAACCGGAGACGGAATCTCGGACAAGGACGTCATGCTAGCTGCCTTCCCATTCTCGGTGACGGATAAGGCGCAAGACTGGTTGTACTCTCAACCGGCAAATTCTATTGGATCATGGGGACAACTAGAGGAGAAGTTTATGACGCGATTCTTCCCTCAGAGTAAAGCTCAGCTTGCCAAGAATCAGATCAACACGTTCGTTCAAGGGGTAGCTGAGAGTATACGAAGCGTGGGAGCGATTCAAAGGCTACCAACGCCTTTGCCCACATCACGACATGGATCAGGGTTATCTCATACATAATTTTCTGCAAGGACTCATGGATAACACGAGGATCTTGATCATAGCCGCCGCTGGAGGTTCTTTGAGCAACCTCACATTTCCGCAGATCGAAGACCTAATCGATCGTATGGCTGATGAAGGTAGCAACGCCACTGGAGAATACAATTGCAACACTCCAGTAAGGGTAGCTAATGTGAACGACACACATGCCATATATGCCGAGCTAGCTGAAATGAAAGGTCAAATCAGTGGGCTCTTCAATATGATCTCCGAAGCGAATCGATCGAAGTGCTTTGAGCAGCCGGAAGAGCAAGGAATTCAAGGGTACGAGGAGGTGAATTATGTGAGTAACAACCAGCCTTTAGGAAACACGCACAAATCCGGATGGAGAAATCACCCAAATTTCTCCTACAAGAATTCCGATGGTGCATCCAACGCACAACAACTATCGGGAAACTTTCAACCGCGGGTGATGCAACGCAATCAAAACTTTCTGCCAAGGACACACCCCCAAACTCAGAACCATCAGCCACGTGCATAGCAACCACAGCCGAACCAATCTGATGCAGCCCCCGATTTCAACGCCATGTTCACTCGTCTCCTCCAAATCCAAGAAACTCAAGATAACTCGATGTCGGAAATACAACAAAGTCAGAGTAATTTGGTGAGGAATCAAGAGAACACCCAGAAGCAGCTAGAGAGTTTTCAAACTCATCTTAGAAAATTGGAGACGCAAGTTGCACAACTTGCACAAGGGGCAACACGACCGCAAGGCGTTTTACCGGGGCGATCGGAAGCAAATCCTCGTGAGTAAATCAACGTCATTCACTTAAGGAGCGGTAAGACATTGGATCAGCCCACTCATTCGACGTTTAAAAAGGGAGAATCATCTAGGAGAGTAGCGAGAGAGGGCAGCAACGTCGAAGAGCACAAAGAGGAGGAAGAGGAGCCTAAATACGTCAAACCCGAACCGAGGCCTCCTCCTTTGCCATTCCCTCAACGCCAAGGCAAAAAGAATGAGGATGCTCAATTTGCAAAATTTGCTGAGATGTTGAAGAAGATGCACATCACTATTCCATTCCACAAAGCGTTGAAGAAGATGCCTTCATACGCCAAGTTCCTCAAAGACGTACTTGCAAACAAACGAGATATGGAGATGGAAACCGTCATGGTGACTAACTCGATGCTGCAGCCAAACCTACCTAAGAAGATGCCCGATCCAGGTATATTCGTGATCCCTTGTAAAATAGGAGATTATGAAATTAACCATGCACTAATTGATGTCAGAGTAAGCGTAAGCGTGCTACCATTGTCATTATACGAAAAACGGATCTTAGGGTTAGGATGGATCTTCAACCTACATGAATGACGCTAACCATGGCTGATCGAAGCGTTAGAATACCCGAGGGCATGCTGGAAGACGTGCCTTTGCAAGT
>CM071860.1:8965957-8983628 GCA_036759665.1 Gynandropsis gynandra
ATGGTAGACTCGGTATTCTACATAGACGTCTTAGAGAAACTAGCCGAGGAAGTTATCGAAGAGTTTAGGAACATGGATTCTCTTGAGATGGCTCTTTTGGCAGCTAGAGAGGGACTTTATAATGACCCTAAATGAAGTGAAACATTACACAAAACTGCTGGATGAAGGAAAGATGAAAGAGATCCCAAACACCGAGCTAGACGCACTCCGAGCAGATTTCTGTGCGATCCGAGCACAACAGGTCGTACCCCAAGAAAATGATGGAATTTCGGACAATCCTCATCAAGGAGACTTCTCAACTCATAAACACATAAGCACAGATCAAATGGGGAGGGATTTAAGACAAGAAAACGCCATAAACCAGTGCACAAACCTCCGCACATGCTAGACAGATTCCAGCACGCCTCAAGCGGCTTACAATGCTAGTTCGACCACTTCCGATATGCCTAATAGCCAAATCAAGCGTCCAAAGCCTGACTGGAGTGTTTACAAAGCTCCAAAAGTGAAGTTGAAGCCCTTACCACAAGGGTTGAGGTACGAATTTCTTGGACTCGAATCTACTTATCCGGTGATAGTGAATGATGACCTAAACGAATCCCAAAAAGCACGATTGCTAGAAGCTCTTAGGAAGTATAGGGATGCCATAGGTTATATATTAGAGGATATTAGGGGACTTAGTCCAGCCCTTTGCATGTATAGGATTCACTTAGAAGATGACGCTAAGACCTCTATTGAACATCATCGTAGATTAAACCCGAACATGATGGAAGTAGTTAAGAAAGAGGTTCTTAAGTTGTTAGATGTTGGAATTATATATCCTATTTCGGATACTGCGTGGATGAGTCATGTACATGTAGTTCCGAAGAAAGGAGGCATCACCGTCATTCCAAACGCGAACAACGAACTGATTCCGACAAGAACGGTCACGGGATGGCGCATGTGCATCGACTACCGCAAGCTGAATGCCAACACACGGAAAGATCACTTCCCTTTACCTTTCATTGATCAAATGCTTGAACGTTTAGCTCTTCACTCCTATTTTTGTTTCCTTGATGGTTATTCAGGTTTCTTTCAGATACCAATCCACCCGAATGATCAAGAAAAGACGATGTTCACGTGCCCCTTCGGTACATTCGCCTATCGTCGGATGCCCTTTGGTCTGTGTAATGCACCTGTTACTTTTTAGCGGTGCATTCCGATGTAAATGGTGATATTATGGAAGTGTTCATGGACGATTTCTCGGTTCATGGACCTTCCTTTGATGTTGTTTTAACCAATTTATGTAAAGTGTTAGACAGGTGCGTAGAAGCGAATCTTGTGTTGAATTGGGAGAAGTGTCATTTTATGGTTCGCGAAGGAATTGTGTTGGGACATAAGGTATCGGCAAGGGGAATAGAGGTAGATAAGGCAAAAATAGAAGTGATTGAGAAGCTGCCACCTCCTAGGAACGTTAAGGGCATCCGTAGTTTTCTAGGTCATGCGGGGTTCTATAGACGGTTCATCAAAGATTTTTCGAACGTATCTAAACCACTCACTGATCTATTAGGCAAAGACGTACCATTTGAGTTTACAACAAAATGTCGACATGCATTTGAAAAGTTGAAGAAGGCGTTGGTTTCTCCACCCATCATACAACCGCCGAATTGGGAGCTTCCGTTTGAGCTCATGTGCGATGCGAGCGATTATCTACCGGTCGAGCTAGAATATCGAACATATTGGGCGATCAAAGCACTTAATTATGATTACAAGTCAGCTGCTGAGAAACGGATGCTACAGCTCCATCATCTAGAGGAGATGCACCTACATTCATACGAGAACGCAAAGATCTACAAGGAGCGCACGAAGAAGTGGCATGATAGACACATAGTCCAGCGGACATTCGAGGTAAGTGACCGAGTACTTGTTTTCAATTCACGTTTGAAACTTTTTCCAGGAAAACTCAAGTCACGCTGGTCCGGGGCCATTCACAATCAAAAGCGTCTCACCGCATGGCGCTATCGAGGTGATGGGAAACGACAGCACATTCAAAGTGAACGCCCAACGTTTGAAACTCTACAACGCAGAAAACATGGACGGCAATCGAGCTGTCTTCGCTCTTTGGGAGCCAACACATGAGTAGAGTGTTTTGGTCAGGCCCGCGACCTTAAACAAGCGCTTCTCGGGAGGCAACCCGAGCCCCGTATCCTTTAGTTATTTCGTTTTAGTTTTCTTTTTTAGAATTTTCGACTCTTATTCTTTTCACAAGCATGCTCCTTACCAATAACCCCGATGTATCGTACTGTCTCCTTTGGATTGTGTGACTTTTGTTATAGGTTTTCCACTTCGAAATCATCCACAACATAAGGAAAGACGCGTACGCTCAGCTGCATCAACTCGGGACAGCAAGCACACATCAGGTGCACACGTTCCTATTTATAGTATTTTTCCCCGAGTTTTTGCATGTTAGTCCTTCTCTTAGGTATTGAACACTGGGACGGTGTTCCGCTCAAGTCTGGGGGGGGGATATTCTCTGAATGTCATGATTGTGATTAGGATTTAGATATTGAGTTCTTCGTTTTATTTTTTTTTTGGATTAGACGGACGGATATCTAGTACGAAAAATTTCGAATTTTAGTCACCTTGTGCAACTTTGTCGAATCTGGAAAAAAACTCTAGGTTTGCTGAAACATACCTTTAGATATCGAATTGTTAGTGGTCATGCATGAATCCATAGTCTATAGTTGTATTCCTTCCCTTAGGCTTCAATCCCAAGCACTTATATCTCCGAGCGTACCTTTCATCCTTTGTTTTGTTTTGATCATTATATTTCCACGCACTTACACTCCGCTGTCAATAGACTAAGTTCTTTAACTTTTTCAGCCCTACATTGACATGAGTGCATCAATATTGATGGTTCGGGTCTAAGTGGTGGGTCGAGGCCGTTTTTCTACGTCCTAAGGATTAGAGTCGATGCATATTCACACTAGTTATAAAAGAAAAAAAGGGAAAAGAAAAAAAAGAAAAAAATCAGCAAAAACGCAACCTCTTTACTCCGCTATGGTTACGAGACCTTATGAGTGTGCCAATTGGCAACCTGGGTCTAAGTAGAAGGCTGTCCTCTTCAATTCCGACGTCCTAAAAACCGAGTGCGAATTTTCAAAAAGAAATGTGTGGAAAACGAAAAAAAAGAAGAAGAAAAAGAGAACCGAAAAAGAAGAAAAATAGTTGTCTTAAGAATGGTATCGAACTGTTTGCGCATTAGAATAGGTATGGAGATTGCTTGGATGTTGTCTAGGGGTTAGTGAAATGAACTCAGGACATGTGTATGATTGCACGGTTAGTGGCTTTCGGTAGATAGGGGTCTAAATTCGGTGCGTGTAGATCTATGTTCGTGTGACGCGTTGTTGTGTAGGGTGGCTGACTTTTCGAGTTGATTGTGCTAATTTCCGGTTGTTGTCTAACTCCTCTCCTGCTTCTTTCTAGTCTTGCTCGAGGACGAACAAAGGTTCAAGTCTGGGGGAGTTTGAAAACGTCTATTTTGTTCTAGTATTTTCATCTATTTTCATAGTTAGTTTCATCATTCATTTGATTTTACCAAGCATTAAGCATCATTATCATCCCGTTTTCAATCATTTTGGAGCTAAAGGACGTGCCAAGACAAAGTGAAAACATCGAGGATGATCACGGGACAAACGGGACGAGAATCGGCAAGGAATAGCCATTACCCGCGCAAGTACTTCCCTAGCCCGAGCGGGCAAATGTTACGGCGATTTTGTCCAGAAAATTGTGCACGAGTCGGGCAAGAAAAACCACGCTCGAGGACTCAGCCCGAGCGGGCAGCAAGCCAGCCCGAGCGAGCAGCAGCTCAGCCCGATCCGGCAACACCTCAGCCCGAGCGGGCTGCCCTTTTTCATCGCGTTTTTGCGCGATCGTCTGTGCCGTACCCGAGCGGGTCACTTACCTTACCCGCGCGGGTCGCGTCCCTCACCTGCAACTCCAAATAAGTTAATTTGACTTAAAACAAGTGGGAGTTCGTGGGGGACTTATACAATAAGGAAAATGCCCTTAGAGAAGAGGAATAAAGTCATATTCCGCTGGAAAAGTAATGGAAACGAGGCCAACTTAATCAAGATTTGGAAAACTCAAGAAAAGGCAACAAATAGAGGTGGCTGCTGTAACGAAGGAGGGAGAGCTTCAGAGGGACGAATTCATACAGAAAGTGAGAGAGAAAATAAAGGACACATAGAGAGATAGAGAAGGAGAGGAGCACACACACACAAGGGTGAAGGACGGAGCGAGGAAGCCGGAGCGTGGAGGAGCTATTGAAGACATCGGTAATAGAATAGGGAGGGATCTCATTCTTTATCCATGTTGAATATAGTTATCTTTTGTGTTTCTTTTGCTAAGCTCATGTCCGGGTAGGTCCAGCCATGGGTTCCGAATACGTAACGATATCTATAACCATGATCTTGTTAGAACTTCGTTGCATCATCGTGCATCTCTCGAAACCTATGGTGTTTAGTTCATTGAGTTTAATCCGATAGTTAGTTAGTTAGTTAGTTAGTTTATCTTTATTCGCATTCCCACCACTTATTTATTTTACACGTCATATTCTTTAGTTTACTAGCTTTAGAGTTGCATCGATTCCTCGTGTTTGACCCTGGTACTATACGATCCGTATTCTTGAGGAAGCATTAGTCTAGGTAATTATTACTTGAGATTAACCACATCATTCTAAGTCTGACTGTCCGGGGTTAGAATTCTCTTTTCGGTCCTTTTCCTAAAACTCTAAAACATGCATCTACTTGGCCTTCGCAAATATTCAAATATTTTAGACAAAGAATAGATAAACCAAATAACGAATTGCATTCATAAATTAATCAAAAGAGGTTTCGGGATTGTCATAGGGTAATCCCTTCTCCTAGAACAAAAAAACTACTGAGACATGAGTTCCAAACAAAGCATCATGAAAGAAATAAATAGTCTAGAGAGCATAGAAATCAAACGAAACGAGGTATGGATTATTGTTCCAATGCTTCTCTGAATGTCTCTTGCCAAGATTGCTCCTAAGATGAAGAAAAAACTCAGAGAATCTCCCTCTAGCCATCTTCAACAAAACTTGGGAACATCCCTCCGTGAAAATTCAGCTCAAACCAAGAAAAGAAAAGTTGCTGCTTAAGGTACCCGATCGGGCTTGACACCATGCCCGACCGGGCTGGCTCGTTTTACTTATTGTGCGAGTCGCATCCCTATTTCCTTCTTTCTTTAAGAGGCATCTGCATTTCCTTCTCTTCGTGTTAGGGTTATGCGCCCGACCGGGCACAACATGCAGCTCGGTCGGGCACCTCTTCAAAAGGATGATCGCTCGGGCTTCGCATGTGTCCGAGCTATGCGTTCTCCTCGTTTTTCTGGTTAGTGAGCTCGACCGGGCATGAAAATATGCCTGACCGTGTTGTCTTTGATAAGAGGTGATCGGTCGTGCAATGTATAAGCTCTGACCGTGCATTGTTCTCGGCATAAATCTGTCAAGTTCATGCCCAGTTATGATTTTAAAGATACAACTACTCCTCCAAATGTAAATATATATCCACTTGTGGATTTAGTATTTGTATTGTTTGAAATCCAGTTTGCATCATTATCCTTCTAATAATGGAGGATGTGTAATGCAAACCACATCTAATTGTATGCTTAAAGTATCTCAACACTCTTACTAATGGAACCCAATGTTCTTTTCCTGAATTGTGTAAGTATCTAATGATTTGACTAATCGAATATGTCAAATTTGGTCTTCTATAAATTATGACGTACATTAAACTTCCAATAACATGTGTGTACTCCCATTGTGATACACTATCCCTTTGATTATTCTTAAGATGAACACTAGAATCATACGGAGTTACACCCGCTCTTTCCCAAGATTCGCATATCATAGACATAAAAATAAAATAATGTATGCATCTTTTTACTCTTTCACATGGACACATTTATCACATTCACGTATCTTAAGGCCATCTGATAATAAAATATTATCAAACTTTTCATGCCATTGTTTTGGTGCTTGTTTAAGTTCGTAAAAAGATTTAATCAATTTACATACTTTCTTCTCTTGACCTGTAACAACAAATTCTTCGGGTTGATCCATATAGAACTCTTCATCCAATTCACCATTCAAGAATGTCATTTCCACATCCATTTGATGAATCTCTAAATTATGAATTGTTGCAATAGCAATCAACGTTTGTATGGATGTAATTCTAAAAACGGGTAAATAAGTGTCAAATAAATCTATTCATGATAACCTTTGGCTACCAATCGAGCTTTATATTTTTCTATAGTTGTATTAAGTCTCATATTTCTTTTGAGTATTCATTTATGCCCGATGATTTTATGGCCTCGAGGTAAATCAACTAACTTCCATGTGTTGTTTTCATCTTTGTTTTGCGTTCGAAAAAAATTACGATCGGTGTCGTCTAATTGATTGGAGACGACTGTTTTTTTTGTTGCGATTTTCGTCACTATCTTTGCGTTTGTAACTCGACGCCCGACCATGGTTCTCCCTGTCCGTCGGTGTCTATGTACGATTTCATTGGTGATTTGTTGTCCATGTCCGACCTTCTCATATGTTTCGTGATTCAAATAGAGTTAGGGCCTCTAACGCTTGTTTCGTATTAGCTCATTTACATTTTCACGAAGGTTTTGGGATAACATCTTTCTCCTATTTGCGTTCCAAATTAGGCATTTACGAGATTTTGTGTTCCAACTTGAGGGGGAATGTTGAAAATATTTACATATATGTATATTTTATTTTGCTCGCCCACATACCATTATCTTTTTAATATTCTCTTTCGCTCAATGATTCATCTCTTTCTCTATTCTTTGTCAAATTCAGAGTTAATATCGAGTGTTTCATTTCTGTTCAGATATCTCTCGGGCAGCTCCTGGGTAAAAACTTTTGGAAAACTGAACATATGAATCAAAGGAGGAAGAGGTACGACGAATGTAAATTCTTTTCGATTTGGTATTGCAGTAGAGAATGTGATTACTTTATTTTTAGTTAGTATTGTTCTGTCGAATGGTTCATTCTTCTCCTCCAGATATCTCTCAGGTAGCTCCTGACAAAAACACGGGTTTTGGGATTGCAACGATGGTAAATTCCTTCGATTTGGGTTTGCAGAAAACATAGATTTTGCCGATGGGCCTACCACTTAGGCTATTGCAAAGGTAGGAGATGTGTCATTAATTATATCATTATAAATGTTATTGTATTTACTCCAATGATGGTGGTTTATGCCATTACATACACATGCGTATCAAAATCAGTCATTCACTTATCGTGCTACCATTTTTGGTTCATGGTTTGTGTTGTTCTTGCCCAACCAAGTATCATCTTTTGTTTCATTATGATGGGAGTTAATGTTGCTCTTAAACAATAATAGAAACTGAGATCTTATGTTTGTTTGCTTAATACAAATAAAGATTCATAGTTTTGCTTTGTCTAGGTCACACCATATGAGAGATCGATATAAACAAAGGTTTACTGCTGCCAGAAGGTAAGAGAAACATGGTTGATGTGTTTTGCATATATTTTGAGTTTGAGAAACTTTTCACTAAGAAATTTCTCGAGATATAAGGAATTGGTTAAAGATTCACTCTTTATGTAGTTTAAAGATTCGCGGTGGTCCTATCTATAGCTCTTTCACATCTTCCTTCCTTTCACACATGCGTGAGAGCTAATGATGAGAAGATAAACCCCAAATTGGTGCAGAGCAAATGGTAGATACTTCTCTTTATCTTTATCAAATGTTTTAAATTGATTGGTGATCATCTCGTTTTCATACGTATTTCTTGCACGATTTTAGAGATGTTTATGATATATATGCGATGCTTTACGTATGATTCCGTATCCGTTTTACTTGTTTTCGTGTTTTCATGTTCTTACAGTTTTTATGCGTATTCGGTTCATTTCGGAGCTAAAGGATGTGCACAAATCAAAGTACCAACATCGAGGCTCATCACGGGACAAACGAGACGAGAATCGGCATGGAATAGCCACTACACGTGCGGGTAACTCCCTAGCCCGAGCGGGCATTTGTTACGACGATTTTGTCCAGCGCATTGAGCACGAGTCGGGCGAGAAATACCCCGCTCGGGGCTTGAGCCCGAGCGGGCAGCACATGAGCCCGAGCGGGCAGGCCATGACCCCAAGCGGGATGCCCTTGAGCCCGAGCGGGAAGCCTCCTTTTCATCGCATTCTTGCGCGATCTTCCGCGCCGTACCCGAGCAGGTCACTTCCCCTGCCCGCGCGGGTCGCGATCGTCACCTGCAACTCCAAATAAGTTAATTTGACTTAAAACAAATGGAAGTTTGTTGGGGACTTATACAATAAGGAAAACGACTTTAGAGAAGAGGAATAAGTGATATTTCGCTGGAGGAACTAATGGAAACGTCACCCAACTTATTCAATAATGGAAACTCATGAAAAAACAATAATCGGTGGCTGCTGCAACATAAGGAAGAATTGAACGTCTAGAAGGAAAGGGAGGGAGAAAAGGAAAGAAAAGAGGAAGTAAAGAATAGGAGAGGAGTGACAGGTCGAGCTCATTGACCAAGTTTGGAGTTCTTGATCGAGGGAGAGAAGGAGGAGGTTCTGGCGAAGGAGACTTACGAGGAGCATTGGAGATCAACTTCACACTTCGGTTTCGTTTGGTTTTCATGTTCCTTACACCTTCTATAGGATTAGCCCTTGGCTATCCCGAGACCGCTTTTGATCTATTTTGAATGCATCTTCCCGTTTTAGTTCATCTATTCTTTATCTGAGTGTTTGAATTTACTTGTGTTTGCGATGGCCACGTAGCTGCATGTGTTAGGGGTTAGGAGAAGGCCCGAAAGGAGAATTCTAGTCCTAGAAGATCAGGTTTAGAACAACCGAGGTTAGGCCACGAAAGTATGGTAGCAGCGGTTGAGGGGAAAACGGATGAATCACATGTCTTATGGGTTTAGTTCAAGGTGTCAGCCACGAAAGTAGGGGATAACTTGACTAGATCACGTGTCTATGCCTCCAGAGAGGGTAGATATCATATTAGGATCGTCTGCCTTAGATAATTTCACTGGGATTGCATGATAGATAGGTTGATTGTTGGTTTCGGTAGTCTTGTGGTGAAGGTTTCGTGGAACGTTTGTCTCATTCTTAAGAACTAGTTTGTTTATTTGCTTTTAGTATTTCATTCTTAAAACCATATTTCGTTCGTTAGAAAGTTTGATTCACAGTTAGAGTTTAGATTGTGTTGCGTAGTCCCTGTGGGATTGATCATCTCGTTTTCATACGTATTTCTTGCACGATTTAGGAGACTTTTTTTTATACATATGTGATGTTTTACGTATGATTCCGTATCCGTTTTACTTGCTTTCGTGCTTTTCATGTTCTTACAGGTTTTTACGCGTATTTGGACTATTTTGGAGCTAAAGGAACATGCACGGAGCTAAGGAGCAACTTTGGGGATCATCACGGGACAAACGGGACGAGATTGAGCATGGAAAAGCCTCACCCGGTCGGGCACAACCTTTGCACGATCGGGCAAAACCTACGGCCAATTGTGTGGACCATTTAGCACGACTCGGGCAAGCATTTAGGACCATTTTGCCTTGTGCCCGAGCGGGCACACATGCCATGCCCGATCGGGCACCATTCCAGCACCACAGGACGCGCACGAACTGCCCTAGCCGCACCCGAGCGGGTACACTCATTACCCGAGCGGGTAGCGGCCCGAAACTGCTCAAAACTTAAGTAAACTTAACTTAAAACATAAGGGAACTCGTGGGGCAATTTAGGCAACAATTGGACCGTTTTAGGAGGCTTAAAAGGAGGCAAAAAGACGTGATTACAGCAAGCATACAGAGGAGAAGAATTCAGCGAAGTTAGAGCAGATTCTTGCGAGGAGATAAGCGAGGAGCATTGGAGATCAAGCACCGCCACTTCGGTTTTGTTTGGTTTTTATGTTCCTTAGACTTTCTACTATGTTTATGTTTCTTTACAGACGCATGAGCGAGTAGTTTGTTTGTTCTAGGAGAAGGGATTAGCCCTTGGCTATCCCGAGACCTCTTTTGATCTATTTTGAATGCATCTTCCCGTTTTAGTTCATCTATTCTTTATCTGAGTTCTTGAATTTACTTGTGTTTGCGATGGCCACGTAGATGCATGTGTTAGGGGTTAGGAGAAGGACCGAAAGGAGAATTCTAGTCCTAGAAAGTCAGGTTTAGAACAACCGAGGTTAGGCCACGAAAGTAGGGTAGCAACGGTTGAGGGTGAACGGGCGAATCACAGAGTTTATGGGTTTAGTTCATGGTGTCAGCCACGAAAGTAGGGGGCAGCTTGTCTAGATCACGTGTCTATGCCTTGAGAGAGGGTAGATATCATGTTAGGATCGTCCGCCTTAGATAGCTTTAACTGGGATTGCATGATAGATAGGTTGATCGTGTGTTTCGGTAGTCTTGTGGTGAAACCGGTTTCCTAGGACGTTTATCTCATCGTTAGAACCCAAGTAGTTTAGTTACTTTCAGTATTTCATTCCTTATTCACCTTCTTTCGTTAGCAAGTTTGATTCGTAGTTCGGGTTTAGGTAGTGTTGCGTAGTCTCTGTGGGATCGACACCTAAAATACTACACACGTGCCGTGCACTTGCGGGTAGATTAGGTTATATTTAACTCTGATACGCATCAAGTTTTTGGCGCCGTTGCCGGGGACTATTGTCAACGCGTCTTAGATTCGAACCTAGAGTCCTTCTTGCTTTGTTTTTATTTTTGTTTTCTTTTCTTTCGTTCCTTCTACGTAAATTGTTCTTTGTTTGTCCTTTGCAGAACTTTCAGGTCGACAAAAGATGGATAATCAGAACGGCAATGGACAGATGCAATTACAGGCTCCTCCACCACGTCGTCTAAGGGATTACGTGGTGCCGAACATGAACAACGTGCAAACGGCCATAAGGATGCCTGCTGTTGCAAGAGAGCAATTCGAGATTAAGCCAGCAATGATAAATATGCTTTATCAGAAGCAATTCATGGGTGGAAACCATGAGGATCCACATCAGCACCTCAGAGATTTCCTCGAACTTTCAGGTACGTTCAAAATTCATGGAGTCTCTGAGGATGCAATCTTGCTGCGTCTTTTCCCTTTTTCAATTGGGGGAAAAGCGAAAGCTTGGCTGCAATCACTCCCCGCGGGATCTATCACCACTTGGGATCAGCTCTGCACACTGTTCCTATCACGCTTCTTCCTTCCGAGCAAGACGATTCAGATGAGGGGGGAAATCACGACATTCAGGTGCAGAGATGGAGAAACGCTATTTGAGGCGTGGGGTAGATTCAAGGATCTTCTACAGTCATGTCCACACCATGGACTTGAGCAGTGGTACGTTATCCAAACTTTTTATAATGGAATTTCAGATGAGCACCGCATGAGGTTGGATAACGCTGCCAGAGGATCATTCATGGATCTGAGCGTCGAGGAGGCATTTGAGCTGATTGATAACCTCGCCATGAACCACACCATGTGGTCCACTCCAAGAGGTATGCCTAATAGCACTCGTCGTTTATATGAGCCTAACCAGAATAGAGCCATGGGTAATGCAGCGAATGCTATGTACTGTGCGAATTGCGGAGATACGGACCATGTAGCGTATCAATGCACAGTACATGAGGATTACGAACATATGAATTATGCCCAGCAGCAAGGCAACACGCAATTCGGGAACACCTACAACCCGAATTGGAGGAATCACCCGAACTTGTCATATCGAACGACTCAACCGGTGAAGTATTCGGGGTTTCCACCAAGGCAGAATAATTTCCAGCAAAACAACCAACAACTCCAGCAAGCACAGCAAGCTCCGCAAGCCTCTCAACCCTCTCAAGCACCTTCATCAAACTTTGAGGCAGTGATGCTTGAATTTGTCAAGGATCACAAGGAGCAACAATCGATTCAGACCAAATTCAACGCAAATGTGGGGACAGCGATTAGTGAGCTTAAAACTCAAATGGAGTCTCTGAGCACTCATGTGAAGATGTTGGAAAACTCCATAGCACAACAGGCCGCCTCATCTTCTCGGAATCCCGGACAGCTTCCCGGTAAGCCCGATCTTAACCCGAGAGAGCATGTGAATGCTATTTCTGTGTGCAGCGATGATGAGGATGAGAATCCGCCCTCAAATGTGCGAGGGGATGCTGCTGGTACGTCCATGGATAGAGGAAGAGGTAAGGTTGCGATTATGGAAGGAGTCGAACCAGATTTAGATAAGCCATACGTTGCTCCTCCGGCGTACGTACCTCCGATACCGTATCCTCGACGATTGGTAAGCAGTAAGAACCAAGAGAGAGTGGGCAGATCTACAGAAGATCTCAAGAAGCTAGACATCAACATGCCATACGTGGAAGCAGTCCAAAAGATGCCTAATCGTGAGGTAATGACCAAAGAGAAGCACACCGAAGAGAACGAGACTGTAGCACTTACCGAGGAATGCAGTGCAATTCTTCAGAACAAGCTGCCACCTAAGCTAAAGGACCCCGGAAGCTTCTCCATCCCATGCAAAATAGGTAATCTCGATATTGAAAATGCTTTGTGTGATTTAGGGGCAAGCGTGAGTATCATGCCACAAACAGTTTTCAAGCGGATGGAGTTTGGGAACCTTAAACCGACGAAGATGTCTCTACGCCTCGCGGATCGTACGGTAAGACATCCGGTGGGAATCATTGAAAACGTTCCCACCATGGTAGGTAAGCTTTGCATTCCCACTGATTTTGTTGTACTTGAGATAACGGAAGACACTAGGACACCTATTATTCTTGGTAGGCCGTTCTTAGCTACTGCAGGTGCGACGATAGACGTACAACAAGGAAAGTTGTCCTTACGTGTCAAAGACGAAACGATTGAATTCATCCTGCCCAGCCCCATGGACGAATCACCACTCAAGGAGTCTTGCTTTACAGTAGATTCACTGGACGAGTTAGAGAAAGACACGCACGATCAAGTAAGTGTTTCCGATTCTCTTTTACGGTATTTGACACAAGTTGGCGATAATGCAGGATTTGCGGACGAAGGAGCTGAGGTATATACGAAATTCATGAGTGCAATTACAGCACTAGGAGACGCCCCACATGAGGAGATACCACGTGATATGCATGCTGATTTCATAGCGGAGAAAGCATTCGAGCTTGAGCCCGACCCGCCGCCTTATTCTCGGTATGAGTACGTTGATTCCGATAACATATATCCTGCTGTTTTAAATGGTAACATGAGTGCAGATGAGATGAGAAGACAGCCCACACGCGTGAAGAAGCGTAAGAGGCTCAGCTCTTCAATATGTATGTACGGGAATTATAGGGAGGACAGCCACGAACCTTCACTCGAAATTCAAAGGAGGCTGCACCCGCACTTGCACGAGGTAATGGAAAAAGATGTCATTAAACTTTTCAACGCAGATACCCCTTATCCAACCTTGGACAGCGAGCAAGTGAACCCCGTGCATGATGTGCCTAAGGGATGGCACGATAAGAAGACCCTACCTCATGACTTCCAATCAGGTGATTTCGTTCCACTTTCTAATTCTCGACCTAAGTCTTTCTCGGGCGACCTACTGCCTTGTTGGTCTGATCCTTTTCAGGTACGAGACGTGGAACTATGGAGTGATGCGGGTGACACGTTCAACGCCAATGGACAGCGGCTTAAGCTCTACCAAGCCGCTCAACCGATCGAAAGTGGAAACTCCATTTCCCTTTCCGATCCACCCGTCGCGCACGCATGAGGAATGGAGACGTCAAAGCTTTATGACGTTAAATAAGCGCTTTCTGGGAGGCAACCCAGCTGTTTGTTTTTACTTTTCATGTTTAAGACTCGGTTATTTAATTTCCATAAAAAAAAAAAACAAAACAAAACAAAAAAAATAACACCACAAATGTGCTTCACTTCCTTCATCCTCCATCGGAGCTTCACGTCGAGGACGCCGTTCAATTCAAGTCTGGGGGAGCAGCTCACGTTTTTCAGGTGATTTCGTTTCATTTTCCTTTGATTTTTAGTTTTTAGGTTATTTTTGCGATTTTTAGTTCGTTTTTGTTTTCATTGAGTCAGAGTCGTCCCAAGGCACTTGTCCGGTGCCACGTTTTGAGATGAACCCTGAACTTAGGAATGCTTAAGAGGTTGACCTTTTCCTTTAGACTTTGCATGATTGAGCTAGGTTTTCCTATGCGTTAGAGCTTATTAGTCGGCTGAAAAACAATAGGTCGTAGTTCTTGGGAATCCTAGTGTTACTTGTGGGGATGTTTAGACGAGGTTGCTAGGCTGGTCTGTCGTTTATTTTCTCTACCCAGATGGTCATACTTCGTGTAGACGACACTTTACTTTGGTTACATTGAGGATCATTGGATCATATAAAATCGAGCTTGTTTTGCAGATTGAAAAGCACACACTAACACTCCGCTGTCGATAGAAATAGTGCCTAATAAGCATGATCAAAAATCGATATGAGTGCATCGACCTTGTTACTCCTTCGGTGGCTCGGGTCTAAGTGGTGGGTTGGCGATCATCTTTCTACGTCCTAAGGGCAAGGCACAAAAAGCCACCTACTCCGCTGCACTCTTACACGAGATGCATGAGTATACCGTCATCGGTAGTCTGGGTCTAAGTAGAGGCTGGATCCCTTCAAATCCGACGTCCTAGAAGCCTAGTGTGTATGCAAAGAAAAAGAAGAAAAGAAAAATGGAAAAATAAAAGAAAACAAAAGAAAAAAAAAGAAAAAATTCATAAAAAGAAAAACAAAAAGAAGAAAAAGAAAAAGAAAAAAAGAAGAAGCTCGGAAAGAAAGAAACAAGTATCCTCGGTTGACCTAGGTTTAGCATAGTCTGAAGTCTTGTCTGGTGGAGGGAGTTACGGTAGCGTGTCTAGTCTCCTTTGATTTACTTTCTTATGGGTAACCGTGGTGGACCTAGGATTAAGGCTGAAAACTCGAGTAGGCCGAATTTGCTCACAATATGCTAGTTGATCGGTTAGGCTCGCTTTAGCGGTATCTCTAGGAGAAGGGGGATTCTCGTATTTTCATACCCCATGTATTCCACGTTTACGTTTGCTTAGGGACAAGCAAACATTCAAGTCTGGGGGATTTTGATCATCTCGTTTTCATACGTATTTCTTGCACGATTTAGGAGACGTTTTTGATACATATGTGATGTTTTACGTATGATTCCGTATCCGTTTTACTTGCTTTCGTGCTTTTCATGTTCTTACAGGTTTTTACGCGTATTTGGACTATTTTGGAGCTAAAGGAACATGCACGGAGCTAAGGAGCAACTTTGGGGATCATCACGGGACAAACGGGACGAGATTGAGCTTGGAAAAGCCTCACCCGGTCGGGCACAACCCTTGCACGATCGGGCAAAACCTACGGCCAATTGTGTGGACCATTTAGCACGACTCGGGCAAGCATTTAGGACCATTTTGCCTTGTGCCCGAGCGGGCACACATGCCATGCCCGATCGGGCACCATTCCAGCACCACAGGACGCGCACGAACTGCCCTAGCCGCACCCGAGCGGGTACACTCACTACCCGAGCGGGTCGCGGCCCGAAACTGCTCAAAACTTAAGTAAACTTAACTTAAAACATAAGGGAACTCGTGGGGCAATTTAGGCAACAATTGGACTGACTTAGGAGGCTTAAAAGGAGGCAAAAAGACGTGATTACAGCAAGCATACAGAGGAGAACAATTCAGCGAAGATAGAGGAGATTCTTGCGAAGAGATAAGCGAGGAGCGTTGGAGATCAAGCAGCACCACTTCGGTTTTGTTTGGTTTTCATGTTCCTTAGACTTTCTACTTTGTTTATGTTTCTTTACAAACGCATGATCGAGTAGTTTGTTTGTTCTAGGAGAAGGGATTAGTCCTTGGCTATCCCGAGACCGCTTTTGATCTATTTTGATTGCATCTTCCCGTTTTAGTTTATCTATTCTTTATCTGAGTGCTTCAATTTACTTGTGTTTGCACTGGCCATGTAGATGCATGTGTTAGGGGTTAGGAGAAGGACCGAAAGGAGAATTCTAATCCTAGAAAGTCAGGTTTAGAACAACCGAGGTTAGGCCACGAAAGTAGGGTAGCAACGGTTGAGGGTGAACGGGCGAATCACAGAGTTTATGGGTTTAGTTCATGGTGTCAGCCACGAAAGTAGGGGGCAGCTTGTCTAGATCACGTGTCTATGCCTTGAGAGAGGGTAGATATCATGTTAGGATCGTCCGCCTTAGATAGCTTTAATTGGGATTGCATGATAGATAGGTTGGTCGTCGGTTTCGGTAGTCTTGTGGTGAAACCGGATTCCTAGGACGTTTGTCTCATCGTTAGAACCCAAGTAGTTTAGTTAACTTCAGTATTTCATTCCTTATTCACATTCTTTCATTAGCAAGTTTGATTCATAGTTCGGGTTTAGGTAGCGTTGCATAGTCTCTGTGGGATCGACACCTAAAATACTACACACGTGCCTGCACTTGCGGGTAGATTAGGTTATATTTAACTCTGATACGCATCAGGGATTGACACCTGAAGTACTACACACGTGCCGTGCACTTGCGGGTAGTTTAGCTTATTTGTTTAACTTTGATAACGCATCAAGTTTTTGGCGCCGTTGCCGGGGACTATTGTCAACACGTCTTAGATTTGAGCCTAAAGTCTTTCTTGTTTTGTTTTTGTTTTTGTTTTCTTTTCTTTCGTTCTTTCTACGTAAATCGTTCTTTATTTGTCCTTTTCAGAGCTTTCAGATCAACGAGAGATGGATAATCAGAACGGCAATGGACAGATACAGCAACAGCAACTCGTGCCTCAACTGCGAGAACCACAGGCTCTTCCACCACGTCGACTCAGAGATTACGTGGTGCCGAACATGAATAACGTGCAAACAGCCATAAGGATGCCTGCTGTTGCTAGAAAACAGTTTGAGATTAAGCCGGCAATGATCAACATGCTTTATCAGAAGCAATTCATTGGGTGGAAATCACGAGAATCCCCATCAGCATCTCAGAGACTTCCTTGAGCTTTCCAGTACATTCAAGATACACGGAGTCTCAGAGGATGCGATCTTATTGTGTCTCTTCCCCTTCTCAAGTGGGGGACGAGCGAAAACTTGGCTGCAATCGCTCCCCGCTGGTTCGATCACGACTTGGAATCAGCTCTGCACATTGTTCTTATCGCGCTTCTTTCCTCCGAGCAAGACGATTCAGATGAGGGGGAAATCACAACGTTCAGATGCAGAGATGGAGAAACTTTGTTTGAGGCATGGGGCAGATTCAAGGATCTTCTACAGTTGTGTCCACACCATGGTCTTGAGCAGTGGTACATTATCCAAACCTTCTACAATGGAATTTCAGATGAGCACCATACGACGTTGGATAACGCTGCCAGAGGATCATTCATGGATCTGAGCGTCGAGGAGGCATATGAGCTGATTGATAACCTTGCCATGAACCACACCATGTGGTCAACACCGAGAGGTACGCCTAACAGCACTCGTCGCCTATATGAGCCGAATCAGAGCAGAGCAACGGGTAATACAGCGAACACCATGTACTGCGTAAATTGTGGAGATACAGAACACGTGGCTTATCAATGCACGCTGCAAGAGAATGTGGAACATATGAATTACGCCCAGCAGCAAGGAAACACGCACTT
>CM071860.1:8983783-8998309 GCA_036759665.1 Gynandropsis gynandra
AAGGAGCAAAGGCAGCAAACATCGACTCAAACCAAATTCAATGCGGATGTGGGGACAACGATCAAAGAGGTCAAAACTCAGATGGAATCTTTGAGCAATCATGTGAGGAGTTTAGAGAACTCTGTAGCCAGCAGGCTGCCTCATCCTCTCGAAATCCCGGACAGCTTCCAGGTAAACCCGAATTGAACCCGAGAGAGTATGTGAATGCTATTTCTTTGTGCAGCGGTGTTGTGGTTGAGAATTCGCCCTCCAAAGAGCAAGGGCAAGCTGCTGGAATGTCCATGAAAAGAGGCCAAGGTAAGAATGCGATTATGGAAGGAGTCGAACCAGATTTAGACAAACCATACGTTGCTCCTCCGGCGTACAAACCTCCAATACCGTTTCCTCAACGGTTGGTGAGCAGTAAGAATGAAGAACGAGTGGGAAGATTCGTGGAGGGTCTCAAGAAGCTTGACATCAACATCCCATACGTGTAAGCCCTCCAAATGATGCCTAATCATGCCAAACTCATCAAATAGGTACTTTCCAAAGAGAAGCATATCGAAGAGAACGAGACGGTAGCATTCACCGAGGAATGCAGCGCTATCCTTCAAAACAAGCTGCCGCCAAAGTTGAAGGACCCCGGAAGCTTCTCCATTCCATGCATAATAGGTAATCTTGATATTGATAATGCTTTGTGCGATTTAGGGGAGCATCATGCCACACTCAGTTTTTAAGCGGATGGACTTCGGGGACCTCAAACCTACAAAGATGTGTCTACGCCTCGCAGATCATTCGGTGAGATATCCTGTGGGGATTGTTGAAAATGTTCCCAACAAGGTAGGTAATCTCTTCATTCTCACTGATTTTGTTGTACTTGAAATAAAGGAAGATGCTAAGATACCTATTATTCTTGGCAGACCGTTTCTAGCTACTGCAGGTTGCATGATATACGTACAACAAGGAAAGCTTTCCTTACGTGTCGGAGATGAGACGATCGAATTCAACCTGTCCAGCCCCATGAACGAATCCTCATTCAAGGAGTCTTGCTTTACAGTTGATTCGCTGGACGAGTTAGAGAAAGACACGCATGATCAAGTAAGTGTTTCTGATCCGCTTATGCAATGCCTAACACGAGTTTGCAATAATGCAGGATTTACGGATGAAGGAGATGAGATGTACACGAAATTCATGAGTGCTATTGAAGCATTAGGAGACGCCTCATGTGAGGAGATTCCACACGAAACACATGTTGGTTTCGCAGCGGAGAAGACGTCCAAACTTGAGTCGGAGCCACCTCCGTCTTCTTTTTGGTATGAGTACGTTGAACACGATAAAATATATCCTACTGTTATGAATACTAACATGAGTGGAAATGAGATGAGAAAACAACCCACACGCGTCAAGAAGCATAGGAGAGTCAGCTCTTCAATGTGTATGCACGGAAATTATACGGAACACAACCACAAACCTTCCATCGAAACTCAAAGGAAGCTGCACCCGCACTTGCACTAGGTAATGGAAAAAGACGTTATAAAACTTTTCAATGCAGATACCATTTATCCAACCTCGGGCAGCAAACGAGTGACTCCCGTGCATGATGTGCCAAAGAAAGAAGTAGTGACTAACGAATGGCACGACGAAAAGACCCTACCTCATGACTTCCAATCAGGTGATTTGGTTCTATTTTTCAATTCTCGTCCTAAGCTTTTCTCGGGGAACCTACGGTCTCGTTGGTCTGGTCCTTTTCAGGTACGAGAAGTCTTCACATATGGAGAAGTGGAGCTATGGAGCGACTCGAGTGGAACATTCAAAGCTAATGGACAATGGCTAAAGCTCTACCAAGCCGCTCAACCGATCGAAAGTCGAAACTCTATTTCCCTTTCCGATTCAGCCGTCGGACACGCATGAGGAATGGAGACGTCAAAGCTTAAAGACGTTAAATAAGCGCTTTCTGGGAGGCAACCCAGTTGTTTGATTTTATTTTTTTTTAGTCTTTAGTTTGAGACTCGGTTATTAGTTTTCGTTTAAAAAACAGAAAAACACAAAAAATACCACAGCAAGCGTGCTTCACTTCCCTTACCCTCAATCGGAGCTTCACGTCGAGGACGTCGTTCAATTCAAGTCTGGGGGAGCAACTCACGTTTGTCAGGTGATTTCGTTTCATTTTCTTTCATCTTCCCTTTGACTTTGTAGTTTTTAGGTTATTTTTGTGGTTTCTAGTTTGTTTTTGTTTTCGTGAGTCAGAGTCGTCCCAGGCACTTGTCTGGTGCACGCATGATCTAAAATCGATATGAGTGCATCGACCTTGATACTCTTTCGATGGCTCAGGTCTAAGTGGTGGGTTGGCGATCATCTTTCTATGTCCTAAGGGCATGGCACAAATAAAACGCCGCCTACTCCGCTGCACTCTTGAACGAGATGCATGAGTATACCGTCATCTGTAGTCTGGGTCTAAGTAGAGGCTGGATCCCTTCAAATCTGACGTCCTAAAAAAGCCTAGTGTGTATGCAAAAGAAAAGAAAAAGAAGACATAAAAAGAAAATAAAAAGAAAAAAATAAGAGAAAGAATAAAGAAAGAAAGAAGCTCGGAAAAAAGAAGTATCCTGGGTTGTTTTAGGTTTAGCATTATCTGAAGTCTTGTTTGGTGGAGAGAGTTACGATGGCTTGTTTAGTTTTCCTTTGATTTACTTTCTCATGGGTAGCCTTGGTGAATCTAGGATAAAGACCGAAAACTTAATTAGGCCGAATTTGCTCTTGACGTGCTAGTTGATGGTTAGGTTCGCTTTAGCGGTACTTCTAGGAGAAGGGGGGATTCTCGAATTTTGTACACCCCATGTGTTCCACGTTTACGTTTGCTTAGGGACAAGCAAACATTCAAGTCTGGGGGATTATGATCATCTCGTTTTCATACGTATTTCTTGTACGATTTTAGAGATGTTTATGATATATATGTGATGCTTTACGTATGATTCCGTATCCGTTTTACTTGTTTTCGTGTTTTCATGTTCTTACAGGTTTTTATGCGTATTCGGTTCATTTCGGAGCTAAAGGACGTGCACGAAACAAAGTACCAACATCGAGGATCATCACGGGACAAACGGGACGAGAATCGGCATGGAATAGCCACTACCCACGCGGGTAACTCCCTAGCCCGCGCGGGCATTTGTTACGGCGATTTTGTCCAGCGAATTGAGCACGAGTCGGGCGAGAAATACCCCGCCCGGGGCTTGAGCCCGAGCGGGCAGCACATGAGCCCGAGCGGGCAGCCTCCTTTTCATCGCGTTCTTGCGCGATCTTCCGCGTCGTGCCCGAGCGGGTCACTTACCCTGCCCACGCGGGTCGCGACCGTCACCTGCAACTCCAAATAAGTTATTTTGACTTAAAACAAATGGAAGTTTGTTGGGGACTTATACAATAAGGAAAACGACTTTAGAGAAGAGGAATAAGTGATGTTTCGCTGGAGGAACTAATGGAAACGTCACCCAACTTATTCAATAATGGAAACTCATGAAAAGACAACAATCGGTGGCTGCTGCAACATAAGGAAGAACTGAACGTCCAGAAGGAAAGGGAGGGAGAAAAGGAAAGAAAAGAGGAAGGAAATAAGAGGAGAGGAGTTTGAGAGATCGAGCTCATTGACCAAGTTTGGAGTTTTTGATCGAGGGAGAGAAGGAGGAGGTTCTGGCGAAGGAGACTTACGAGGAGCATTGGAGATCAACTTCACACTTCGGTTTCGTTTGGTTTTCATGTTCCTTAGACCTTCTATTTCGTTTATGATTGTTTACGGACGCATGAGCGATTAGCTTGTTTGTTCTAGGAGAAGGGATTAGCCCATGGCTATCCCGGAACCACTTTTGATTTATCTTTGAATGCATCTTCCCGTTTTCGTTTATCTATTCTAACTTGACTAGATCACGTGTCTATGCCTCGAGAGAGGGTAGATATCATATTAGGATCGTATGTCTTAGATAACTTGACTGAGATTGCATGATAGATAGGTTGATTGTTGGTTTCGGTAGTCTTGTGGTGAAATCGGTTTCCTGGAACGTTTGTCTCATTCTTAAGAACTAGTTTGTTTATTTGCTTTTAGTATTTCATTCTTAAAACCATATTTCGTTCGTTAGCAAGTTTGATTCACAGTTAGAGTTTAGGTTATGTTGCGTAGTCCTTGTGGGATCGACACCTGAAGTACTACACACGTGCCGTGCACTTGCGGTAGTTTAGGTTATTTGTTTAACTTTGATAACGCATCAATTGGATTCAAAATAATAAGATGTTGTCCTTCTCGAACTACGAGGGCTTTCATTTTGTTTGTTAGGAAACGACTTGGTCCTTGGAACTCGAGTTAAGTCCGTTGATATAAGAATGAAAAAGCTTTTAACAATCACTGAAGAGACTATAAATTACAAGTTCTTGATCATAGCAACCGGTGCCTAGGTATGAACTTCTCAATAGTGGTCTTTTCGAAGTCGTCAATAGGTTATCATTCTCATCATATCAGTGTCTCTCTTCCATTAAAGAATTCAATGTTGAGATATAAAAATTTCTTAGGAGAAATAAAATCATATTGGTATGGCTTAAATGTAAAATTGATGTTCTATGCTTCACTTAGTCACCATAATTGTTTTGATCGGTTCCATTTTGCCCAAGACGTTTGGGGCATATCATAATTTGGAATGGGCTAAAAAAGCATATGCTTAATTTTTTTAATTGATTGTCATTGTAGGCATTGAAGCTTGAATAATTTGAGGTGAATGAATCATATGCGGAAAATGTTTGTTATTTAAGGGATCTTGGGGATGCAAATAAGCTTGTCGATGTGATGCAATCAAGCACTTATGATAATGTTGTTATGCATTATGTTTTCATACCTAAAGCTATTGGGTTTTTTTTGTTGTTGCAAAGATTCATTGGAATAAGTATGACCATTTGGTAGTGTGAGCTATGGAAAACCTAAATAGAAAACCGAAAGCAAACAATAGAGAACCCAATAGCCAAACTGTGATAAGATCACAATGTGTAGTGTTACAGAAAAGCGACTGCATACCTTATAATAACATTTTATGCAATATCAAATGTTGTTTTCTTTTAATTTAGAATCAAACACTACAATTTTATGATCGTTTGTTTATTAAAAGTTCAAACATATTGACCATTTTCTTCTTAAATAATACATAAAATATGTCATTAACATCAATTTTCCGTGTTTCTGAATGACTTCACACTGTGTACGATAAACAAAATTGAATTAAAATTAATTCAAACTTTAAAATATTTTTTATAAATAAGAAATTGTAGAAATATAATACAAAAAATAGAGAAAATTTATTTTTATTCGTTTTTACTTGCGATTTTAAAGTTGTTGTTAATTATAAAATTTTTCATGTTAAACAAATAGTTTTTCCTATAATAATGTATGTTTCTAGAAAAATAATTGAAAAAAAAATGTAATCATAATATATATGTATATATCTACATTAATTTAATTTATACAAAATAAAAAAACTAATATAAAAATAGATTAAATAATATAATACTTAAATAGTTTCTAATTTCATATGATATTTCATTATTTTTTTATAAGTATGTGTCGACATCACTAAAAATTCTTAGAAACTAGATGAATAGATTCACGAAAAGACGAGTCAAGGATTGCAACCTAAGAGCACGACAAGTGCGATGAACCGATAATCCACAAAGATATGACTTTAAAAAGGTTCATCAACAACTTATTTTCTAGAAATACCTACAATGGTTTATTTCAAGAAATACCTAGTCCTCTCATCCTTGAACTAGCATATCAAAATTTCACCAATTTATACTATTGTTCTTTATCTCATTAAGTCTGATTTCTGTAGTGCTATTAGAAACTGTTATTTTGATGGTATGCTTATTATGTAGGTGTCTAAGATGATGCCTACATGCTTTTTATTTCTTTCTATATCTCCAAATCACTTGGAGCGCATATTGTGTCTCAACACTCGAGTTTCGCGCTTAACCAATATGATATGCTATCTGAATAATGTTATTTTCTAGCTAATCAAATCTTACAATTTACGATTCAAAATTCCTAGAGAAGTCCCAATGTAGTCCTAAGGTGATGGAGAATATCCATTGGCCTATGAAAACTGCACTTACTCATTTTGTCGAGTTCGTTGTGTGATCAACATGATTTTTTTGGTCTCTGAAACACCTATGGGTATTTGAGATGCTCTGACCAGCATTTTCTTCGAATATTTTAGCGCTCTGAATTCAACCACTCTTTTTCGATTATATTATTTCTCGATGGTCAGCTGTTTTTTTTTTACATTTTATATAAGAAACTAACTTAACAATCCAACCATACAGATTGTTGTTTGGTGTTTAAGAAAGATATTGATGTTGAGAAGGTTATCAAAGTGTGCAACTATTATGCAACGCTTTTCCTCACTAAATGATTATGTATGTTCTAATACAAATCAGAATATTCAAGTCCATCTGTATTATATATATTGTTGCACAAGTCGCATTATAAAAAACCAAGAAATCAAGATATTTCTCCTTTTTCTGAAATAGCAATTTGTTGCTATTTCGTGCAACGCGCAGATCTATTTCTAATATAGATGATATATGTAAATATTTCCAATAGATTTACGAATGAGTTGGATTTGGAATCACATTTTGTCATCTAAACAAGTAGAGAAATTGATTGAAAATTGCAAACGGTGATGCAAAGAAGTAGAATTTTGTCCAAGTTCTTAAATAGGTCAGGTGAATCCCAACTTTCTCTGTCTTGCTTCAATGGGATTTGTGTTTCCCATATAATATTTTCAAAGAATCCTATAGTTTGGTGGACTTTGAAAGTTAAGAAAATACAACAAAGAATAACATCGAGTCGTACATTGCTTCCAATCCAAGTGGACGTATAAAATGATTCTGGGGCAGTTATTGTGGGTGGGGCTTACGCATGAGATTGGTGTCATATTTTTGTTCTAAAGAGTAACCAAGTAAGTTTTTTTTCAAGCTAAAGCTACAAAAATTTCCTTTTAAGCTAAATATTGTTTCACCATTGCTTAGTTCTCACATCCCTCTTGGAGCCTTAAAAATCTCACAATATATATGGACAAAACTATAGGGGTGTGCATAGGTCGAATATCTAGACTTAGTGTATTCGGATTTTTGAGGTTCTTGAATCCGAATGGGTAACCAATTTTGTATCCTAACTCAAATTCGTGAGACGTGAGTATCCAAAGCTCGGATACATGAATAATAAGTCGGATATCCACGAGTACCTAAACCAGACTAAACCTAATAATAATGATATTTTCGTAATTATCATAAAAGTTAAAATGGAGCTATTTTACAAATAATCTCTCGTGGATTTATTGGCGCTGCACTTTTTTTCTTGGCAGGAATAAGTTATGATAGAATTCGTCTTGTTTATCTTGACGAAATGGGTGGAATTAATATCTATGCTCGAGCATCCTCGGATACCAATATGTAGTTTAATAATTTTATTAAACAAATATAAACCATGAGTTCGAATATTTTTTTCGGATTCGAAATTTTTTGATCAAGATGGATTTTCAAATATTTTCTCCGCTTAATATATATATATATATATATTGATATATATCTTCCAACATAGTTTTGTTTATTCAAGGCTTCAACGTCCTTTGAACTTAGAAAGTTTTGTTCAACTCAACCATTCTCCACATCTTCAAGCCTTTTATTCTTTTTCAGATTTCTAAATTCGGCATAGGTTTTAGCTTTCTGATCTGTGCAATTGTTTCCTTGCGGACCTCGGTTTTATATTTATAAGAATAATAATAACATAACATTGTAGTTTGATTTTAATGCCATTACGCGTACCTCGAGAATAGTGTTTTAGTTCTATCTGGCCTTTGATTTTAGTCTTATTTACCCTTTGATTTTGATCCACCTTCGAATTTTAGTATCCGATTCACTCTCGAATTTTAGTTTCATCTAAATCCCCAATCGACTATAAAAACTTTGTCTAAAAACCTCTCCGTCAATTATCTGTTTCAATTCGAATTTGACTCAATTTTGACCGAATCCAACCCAATTTTGATCGAATCCAATCCAATTTTGACCCAAATTTGACTCAACTTTGACGTAAATTTTATCTTAATTTTAACTCGATTTTTACTGAATTTTGATCCGATTTTAATTTTAAATATTAAATTTTAGTAAATTTGATGTGAATTTACTACACAATATAAACAATAAATTTTAAAATTTTGGATAATTTATCAACATCAAATTAATTATTCGATTTAATTGATTTTGAGTCAAAATTGAGTACGATTTTGTTAAATATATCAAAATCAAGACCGAATTAGTCATAATAAACTAACTCAACCCAATTTCAAGATCGAATTAATTGACCCGATTTAGACACAATCAACCAACTCAATCCAATTTTTTACTTGAAATCAATTAAACGATCTCATTAACTCGATTTGATCTAATTTTGATAACTTAAAATCAATTAAACAGTTTGATTAACTCGATTTGATCCAATTTTAATACAATTAACAAAATTGTACTCAATTTTTATGTGTGCAGTAAATTCACATCTAATTTACTAAAATGTAACATTTAAAATTTAATCGGGTAAAAAATAAGTACAATTTCGGGTTAAAATCGAGTCGAAATTGGGTAAATTTTGGATCAAATTCGAGTCAAAATTTGGTTAAATTCGGATCAAAATTAGGGTCACAAATTGGGTCGGATTTAGGTCAAATCGATTAACTCGATTTGATCCGGTTTTGATATAATAAAAACCGTACTCAATTTTTGACTTGGAATCAATTAAATCGAATAATTAACTTGATTTTGATGAAATTATTCAAAAACTAACATTTATTATTCATATGATGTAGTAAATTCACATATCATTTACTAAAATTTAAAATTAAATCAGATCAAAAGTAAATTTTCGTTTTATCATCAAATCAAAGTTCAGATAAAAATTGATCGAATTCGGATCAAAATTGGATTAAAATCGAATCGATTAATGAATAATTAACGAAGATGTTTTATAATTCAGTAAAAATCCGATAAAACTAAAAATAATCGGATGAAAATCAAATAAAAAATTAAGACCAATGACCGTTTCCGAAAAGAAATTGAAATCGTTATACATGATTGATTTTACATTTATATCTAATATAATTTATAAACGTATATAAATGAAAAATATCATAGGTTTTAGAATTTTATCTATTTTTTAATAGCCGTTATGTTATCTTCGGGTTGTAGTAGATAGCCAACAGTAAAGGCAAGAAACATCTAAAAAGCTCCTCGTGCACAGTGCATCGCTTTCTCTCTCTTCCTCAGTCTCTGTATCTCTCTCCTCCTCACGCACACATTCCCCCATAAACGCGACAAATCTTGAGACCTCGCAAAACTCAAATCTTTCGTTCCCCGTTCTCTCAAGTTCCTCACTTCTCGGATCCGGGTCCTGAATCCGGGTCAACCCTTTCTTGGATGAACCCCTGCCTCATCGTCGGAAATGGACCCTCCACTTGTGAACGAATCTTCTTCCTTCTCTGCTGCAAATCCTTCGTCTTACACCCTCTCTGAGATTTGGCCTTTCCCCGCCAACGGCAGCCTCCGCTCCGGCCTCCGTTTATCGGTGAATTCTGGCGGGTTATCTGAGTTTTCCGGAAACAAGGACTTAACGGCCGAGGAATCTACGGTGACGGAGCACAGTGGAGGCTTCGGAGGGAGAAAGAGAAGGGCTTTGAGTTCCGAGGACGAATCTTCCAAGATGGTCTCTTCGAGCAGCAGCGGTAATGGATTGGTAGGTGTACTTTTGAGTTTCAAGCCAGGATTCTGATTTCAGTTAATTCTGCAGTATAGTTTTCACAGTGTTTTAGCTTTGCTGATGTTAGATTTTGTGTGCCTTTTTACGCATTTGTTCCAATTGTAGTGTTTAAACCCGACATTGCGATCATGTATCTGACGCTGACATTGCTTCATTGCCAACTAGTGTTTGATTTGATTAGTCGAAATGCATCAGAAGTCAATCCGGATTAGATTTTGTTGGTTCCGCTGTTTACTATTAGGGTTTGAAACTCGACCGGGGATATGGCTTCTGAATCAGTCAAAGGTTTACTGGTTTGTACGGATTAGTTCATGTGAGAGAGAAAAATGAAAAGCTTTAGGTTGATCTGTTTTCATTTGATCCGCTGGCTAGATAAGCATCTAAATCAGAACACTGGATTTGACTCCAGATTCTCAGCACTGGAAGATCCAAATCGGAACTGATTAGTCAAAGCACAGTTTTTGTATCAGGATTAGTTAGGTAGATGCCTTAGAAGCGATGATATATGGAGCTACTTTTTGTTCGTTGACTTTGACTCGGTTTGAGCTTCAAACCCCTCGGTCTGAGAGGCAACCACAGTGTTACTGTGCTGAAGATCAAAAACTACGCATAAACAATTGTTATGTATCTCGAGTATTCCAGTCGAGTTTATACGAAATGATTTTCTTATGCGTAGTTTTTTATCATTGTCCTTAATTGTTTGTCTTGTTGACTAACTTTTTTAGCTTGACTGGTCATTTAATGTCTGACAAATGGTGGGCTTTGAGATAAATTGCAAGCAATTTACTTAATTAAGCGTGGCCATGGAGTTTGTTTCTTCCCACTAATCATTGGAGAAAACCTCACCTCGAATTTCTCTGAGATATGAACATCTTGAATCTTAAAGTAAACCATGCCCTCAAACCAAAGATATATTTGTTTTTGTTTCTGTTTCTTATATTACTTGTCTCTCTCCTCTCTATGTTCATCTGATATTCTTTTTCTAGATCTTGACAGTGTATGTCTCTATTCTAAATTTGCATAATGTGTAACATTTTGTACTTCAAATCTTGATTATCAACACAAGGAAACAAGCAGTGAAATGGTTTCCAAAACTAAAGCTTAGCTTTTGTGTATTTATATTGCATTTCCAACGATCTCGTGTGTGTTTAGTTAGTAACCAATAAGTTGTTGATTTTGGGCAGAATGAATTGAGCGAGAATAGAAGGAAAATGTCGGGAGCTAAATGTGAAAATGGGGATGGTCCAAGACCTGAAGGTGATACAAGTTCTGGTGGTGGAAGCAAAGCAACGGAAGAAAAGAGTAAAGCTGAGCCACCAAAGGATTACATTCATGTGAGAGCAAGAAGAGGACAAGCTACTGACAGACACAGTCTAGCAGAGCGAGTAATTCTCGTGTTAATCTTTTTGAGCATCGTAATAATCTTCTTACCAAACGATTCACTACCCTCACAATTTATCTTTTGGTACTGGCAGGCTAGAAGAGAGAAGATCAGCGAGAGGATGAGGGTTCTTCAAGATCTAGTCCCGGGATGCAACAAGGTAAGAATAATTAATCCCTCCTGAAATGCATGTATATCTTTGCAATATTTGATATAATATTACATATGTTTCAGATCATTGGTAAAGCTCTTGTGCTTGATGAAATTATCAATTACATTCAGTCATTACAACGGCAAGTTGAGGTACGTTTGGGATATCTATATCACTCTTTTTGTTTGTTAGATAAGGATGTTATATTTATGCGTATAAACGATGTGCGCTGCAGTTTCTTTCAATGAAGCTAGAAGTTGTTAATTCGGGTATAGGCGTTGGTCCGACAATTGAAGTTTTCCCTTCTGGAGATGTAAGTTCCAATTCTAACATATTTTAGATGCAGAAATCAAGCTTAATTCTTCTGAATTATGGAAACAGTTTTTCTTCTCGAAACTAGGGAGATCTGTCGTTATTAGTTCGTCGCCTCGACTAAATCATTTAAATGACCCTTGTTTGATTGAGCATGAAGTCGATTGTTGCATTTGTTTTTCTAAATTATCCATTAAAAAGTTGCTACATTTCTGAGTTTTTTTATCTTTATATCAACCAAAGACATGAGTTTGTTCTTCCTTTCTCAAGCAACACCGACATTTTCTTCTTCTTCCTTAGAAATGGTGTTGTGTTTACAGCTTGGCGCTCTACCGCATGATGTTCAAAGGACTATATTTGACCAACACGAAGCCAATGAAGGGCGAGGGCCTCAACCAGAGTGGCTGCACATGCAGGCCGATGGGAACTTCGACCGAGCCCCATAATCTTCTGATGTTTATGTAATTAGCAAGTTGTAGGCAATAGAGGGATGTAACCCTATTCTTTCCTTAGGATCATTTCAGCACCGGATCAACTAAATCATCACATTGTTGTTGTATCACGACTAGATTTGTACTGAGAATCTCAATGGAGATCAACCAAAATTGAATTATCTGTTGTAACATTTTGTCTAGTGACAGAGACTTTATGTCTTAACAGGATCTACGTTGATGGAAGCGTCCCACATTGCGTCAGACCATAAGGGTCTCTCTCTCTCCTGTCTCTTTGCCGGAGGGAGGGGCGCCAAAAAAAAAGCACTATTGATAAATGTTGTTGGAAAAAATAAACTCCAAATCTTTGTTCTCTGGAAACTGATTCTAGTTTCGAAATTTTCGATATCGATTGAGAAAAACCCAGATTTCAGCTCTGCGATTTCTTCCTCGTCTTCACTCTATTGGTCGTCTTCTCCCGTGGTTCGTGTTGCGATTGGGTGGTGGGAGATTATCGAGTCACCGCAAAGGATTGGCGATGGAGCACCAGAACGCGGTCAAAGATGCCCTAAATGCTTTGTATCAGCACCTGGATGATACAGTTCGTGTCCAAGCTGACCGCTGGCTCCAGAACTTCCAGGGAACTCTCGATGCGTGGCAGGCGAGTCTCTCTCGGCTACCTTTTCCTTGCCCTCTTACTGTTTGGAAGCTTAGATCCTCGGTTTCTTTTGCTTGTTTTGTAATAGAAAAATCTGGATTTACTGTTTTCTTTTTTGGGAATTGATGAATGTGCGGAGCAAAGAAGTGGGTTTGAGTGTGCTGCCGCAACCGGACAGTCCAAGAGAGAGTTCAGGCAGCTTTGAAGCCCCTTGAACTGAATTCCGTTGCTCCTGTATAGAAGTACTAAAGGGGAAGAGAGAAAGACCCATGTACGTGAACTTGAGGGCCAAATTTTTATAGAGGTCTCTTTCATGGTTCAAGCCTCAAGCTGAGTTAAAAGTATACTATGTGTATTATTTGTTAAAAATTAAGTATTAATTGACATAAATATATATAAAAAATATATAATATATATTATATAAATAATATTAAGAAAACATATATATAACTAAATATAAATATATATGTATACGTATTATAATATAATATAATTATTATATACTTAATAGTAACTTAAGTATATATACGTACGATATATATACAAAAATATATATGTATATATATAAATATATAATATAGAATATAGAATAACTTTATAATATAATATAATATATATATACAAAAGAGAAAGGGTGGAGAAAATGTTTTGCGCGGTGGAGATAGAAGAGAGAATGAAACTTTTTTGTTTTTAATTGAATGATTCTTTAATAAGTATGAGTCTATATTTTTAGGCAACTAATAATAATAAAATAATGATAGTTAACCGACATTCACTCTTCTTTGAATGTCTATTAATTGTCTTGTTAAAAACCTTATCATGGAAAAATCCATTGGGATAAAAACTATGATGACGGGGGTTGGCAAATTACCCGAAAAACCCGTCCCGACCCGAAACCCATCCTGAACCCGCGAAAAATTACCCGAACCCGCGGGTTCGGGTTCGGGTAATGGAATCTCATTACCCGCGGGTTCGGGTTCTAAAATGACTGAAACGGGTATCCGCGGGTATCCGAGGATATATATGTATGTATATATAATTAGACATATACATTATATTAATTACAATTGTGCCACTCTAACCCTAACCCTAATTATAGTTTTCTTATTTTTTTTCTTCCTTCCTGCAGTCCCTCTTGTCTTCCTTAGCCGACCCGTCGTCTCCTTCATCTAACCTTCTCTGCAATTGTTCGATTCACCCAACTCAAAGGCACAAAATCAACCAAATTGTCTTCGTATTTTTACCATGGTCTCGATCATCTCCTGCAATCATTCATCTCCTGTAATTTATGTCTCCCTCTCGCAGTAGCAACTCCCGCAGCCGACCCACCGCTTCCTCTCCCTCATCTTCTTCCTGATACAACTCTCTTTGTTTCCATCAGCTTGCTTCTCTCTATCTCCTTCTCTTCGTCTCAACGCAACCCTCTTCGATTCCATCACTGCTCGCTTCGTCTCCCTTTCTGCAACTTTCTTCCCGATGCAACTCTCTAATGGAATCGTCTCCCTCTCGTCTCCCTGGCTGAAAGAGAGTCTCTCTTTGCTTCGTCTCCCTCTCGTCTCCCTCTCGCATTAGCAACTCCGCCGACCTGACCAGCGACGCTCGCTTCGTCTCCCTCTCTTCTTCCCGACGCAACTCTCTTAGTTTCCATCACTGCTCGCTTCATCTCCTCTCTGTAACTCTCTTCTTGACGCAAATCTCTTCGGGTTCGGGTACCCGCGGGTACCTGATGCATTTGGCGGGGACCCGAAACCCGGGGGCCCCGGTCCCTCCGGGTCCAGG
>CM071860.1:9006911-9117462 GCA_036759665.1 Gynandropsis gynandra
ATATCTCGGTCTCGTTGGGATGAATGGGATGCTTTTTAAATGTTAGTGGTTTGATCCAACTGTCGGACGTGTATTAGCACAAAGGACATAAATGTAATTTACTCCATTAGGGTTTCATATTATCTTGTATATCTATATCATAACTGATGTAATTCATTTGGAATCAATATACGAAATCCCTTTCTACATGGTATCAGAGCGTTGATCCGAACCCTAACCCTAGCTATCACCACCGCCGCCGGCCAACTCTCTTCTCTCCTCACCGCCGCTGGCCCTTAAACCCCAACCCTACCTCACCGCCGGCCAATCTCACCCTTCCCGTCGGCCCTCTCAACCCTAAACACCCTCACCGTCGATCCCTCCCACTCAAAACCCTAACCCTAATTTTTCGACTAGAACGCCCCTCACCGCCGCCGGTCATTCCCAACCTCCTCTCTTCCCGTTGTTACTTCACCGTCGGCCAATCTCACCCTCCCCATTCCCAACCTCCTCTCTCCCCGTTGTTATCTCACTGTCGGCCAATCTCACCCTTCCCGTCGGCCCTCTCAACCCTAAACCCTCTCACCGTCGATTCCCACCTCAGATCCAAAACCCACGTTCAGCTGTTGCCAACGTCCAAACTTCAGCCGTACCCGACCGGGCGCTCATATACTACCCGATCGGGCGCATCCAATAACTACCCGAGTATCTCACCTTTTACCCTACCCGACCGGGCACTCTTACACTACCCGACCGGGCACCACCACTCTTCCGCACAAATATGTCTACCTCCTCCGCGGCCGATGCAACCCCGGCGTTCAATGTCAATGATCCCAATGCAACCCTCCTCACGGTCAACATGGCAAATGTGACCAAACTCACCTCCTCCAACTATATGATCTGGAGTATTCAGATCTGTGCACTCCTCGAAGGCCATCGGTTGGATTGCTTTCTCCAAACCGATTCTCTTGTCCTGGAGGCTACCATCAATGTGAATGGTATCAACGTCCCGAATCCCGCCTTCATACCTTTCAAACAGCAAGATCGTCTCCTATTCTCGGCCATTCTAGGAGCGATCTCACCACCACTTCAACCGATGATTGCTAGAGTTTCATCCGTGCGAGAAGCGTGGCTTCTCCTTGCTGCACCATCATCAACAAGGCGGATGAATTAGCGCTCCTCGGCAAACCTCTTGATGCGGAAGACTTGTTGCAATATATTCTTGATGGATTGCCGGAGGACTACAAACCAATTGTAGATGCTGTGAATGCCAGAGATAGCATCATTCCTATTGAGGAACTCCATGAGAAACTCCTCAATCATGAAGCAAAGCTACTTCAAGCCGCCCCTTTGCTATTCACGCCGCCCGTAAATGCGCTTGCTGTCAACACTCGTCCGAATCAATCAAATCGTAACCGACAGAATAATCAATGGAATAGAAATGCAAATAGATCGTCATCGGGATATCAAGGTCGCTGTCAACTATGTGGCGTTTTTGGGCATAGTGCTCGCAAGTGTTCACAACTTGCAACTCGGAACTCCACCACCACAACGCCACCACCGTGGGCTTCATCACCACGACCATGGCAACCACGTGCTCACAACACCACTCTCACCAACTATGAACCGGAGTCATGGCTTCTTGACAGCGGCGCCTCTCACCATATCACCTCGGATCTCCAAAATTTATCATTGCATTCCCCGTACAAAGGAGGTGAAGAAGTGGTAATTGGTGATGGATCCTCCTTGCCCATCACACATATTGGTTCACTCTCAATCCCTAACTCAATTGATGATAATTGTTTGCATCTTGATGAAGTTCTATGTGTACCTACTATGAACAAGAATCTTATTTCTATAAGTCAATTGTGTCGGACTAATGAGATTTCCGTGGAATTCTTTGATGATCATTTTCAGGTGAAGGATCTAAAAACGGGGGATCCTATAATTCACGGAAAGGCTAACCATGGTGTCTATGAGTGGCCGAAACCCAACTCCATTCAACCGTCCATTGTGGCTCTTCACAGTGTCAAGTCCACTTTGTCCGAGTGGCATTCACGTTTAGGTCATCCCTCGCTTTCCATTTTAAAGCGTATTGTTTCTACGCATTCCTTACCATTGTCTAAGTCGAGTTTGTCGTCATTATGTAACTCTTGTTCCAGCAATAAAAGCCACAAATTACCGTTTCATGAATCTACAATCTCTACTTCATTTCCCCTTGAAATCATCTTCTCCGATGTTTGGACATCACCAATCATCTCGGTTGATGGTTTCAAGTACTATGTCATCTTTGTTGATCATTTCACTAGATATACATGGCTGTACCCTCTCAAACAAAAATCCCAAGTTCGAGAAACCTTTATCACGTTCAAAGCCCTAGTGGAAAAACAATTCCAAACCGTCATACGTACTCTCTACACCGATAATGGTGGTGAGTACATTGCCCTAGCCTCATTCCTCTCCACTCACGGCATATCCCATTACACCTCCCCTCCTCACACGCCTGAACACAATGGCATATCAGAACGTCGTCACCGTCACATTGTTGAAACCGGCCTTTCTCTTTTGTCTCATGCGTCACTACCTCCTTCGTTCTGGTCCTATGCTTTCCCAACCGCGGTTTATCTCATTAACCGCTTACCCACCCCCGTTCTATCGTACGACAACCCATTCACTAGACTTCTAGGCACCGAACCGAACTATCTTAAGCTTCGGACTTTCGGTTGCCTATGTTATCCATGGCTTCGTCCGTACTCCACACACAAACTTTCGCCTCGTTCAAAGCCTTGTGTCTTCTTAGGTTACTCCGCCACTCAGAGTGCCTACTTGTGTCTTGATCCCACACGTTCACGTATATATGCATCTCGTCATGTAGAGTTCCATGAAACCATCTTTCTGTACTCCAACTACTCCCACTATTTCCTAACCAACGTCTCCAACCCCAATCCACCCGAATATTCATGGACATCACCCGTAAGTGTTGCACCCTCTTACCCTATGCCACACGTATCACCATCACCTTCCGTCACCCCTGTAATGGATCCTTCACCGGAAGTGCAGACTCATACGACTCCACGGGATGACACCATAATGTCCGAACAATTGCCTCCTGAAGTCGCCGCTCCAATAGCTCGAGGTAACACTCATCCAATGCAAACGAGATCTAAAACAAAACGGTTGCAGGCTTCAAGCCCGACCGGGCGACAGGTAAATCGCCCGATCGTGCATCACACCCGAGCGGGTGACCCTTCCACCCGAGTCGTGCAAAGTTTCGGGGATGCTTCAACAACAAATACCCGATCGGGCTCTTCATCTTCACCCGATCGGGCACATCATGCCCGAGCGGGTGACCATTCCACCCGAGTCGTGCAGAGTTTCGGGGCTCATTCAGCAGCAACTACCCGATCGGGCTCTCCATCTTCACACGATCGGGCACATTATGCCCGAGCATGTGACACTAATACCCGAGTCGTGCAAAGTTACGGGGATCATTCTACAATGGTAACCCGATCGGGCCCGTCCTCTTCACCCGATCGGGCACTTCTCTCTGACACCGAACCTACAACCGTCTGTCAAGCCCTTAAAGATCCGAGTTGGAGGAAGGCCATGAGTGAGGAATTTGATGCACTTGTTCGTAACGGAACATGGGATCTTGTACCGGCTCAACATGCATCAAATGTGGTTGGATGCAAGTGGATTTATCGTATCAAACGATTACCTGATGGTTCGGTGGATCGCTACAAGGCCAGACTTGTGGCGAAAGGTTTTACACAACGCCCGGGTGTGGACTACTTTGAAACATTCAGTCCCGTAGTTAAACCGACTACCATTCGACTGATTTTGAGTGTTGCAATTGCAAATGGCTGGAGTCTTCGTCAACTAGATGTCAACAATGCATTTCTTCAAGGGCAACTCACGGAAGAGGTATACATGACACAACCTCCAGGTTTTGTTGATCATGATCATCCTCACCACATATGCAAACTCAACAAGGCAATTTATGGTCTCAAACAAGCTCCTCGGGCTTGGTATTCGGAACTTCGGGATTTTCTCCTCGGCCAAGGCTTTGTCAACTCCCTGGCCGACGCATCTTTGTTTATTCTTCACAATCCCGAGGTAACTATATATGTTCTTGTCTATGTGGATGACATTGTGGTCACAGGAAGCAACTCGGGAGCAGTCCAACGCTTCATCATAGTGCTTGGAAACCGCTTCTCCATCAAAGACTTGGGCAATTTATCTTACTTTCTTGGCATTGAAGTAACACGCACAGCCTCTGGATTACTTCTCACTCAACGCAAATATGTTACGGATATCCTCAACAAAGCTCACTTCTCCGAAGCTAAATCAGTCACCACTCCTATGGCCCCTAGCGCACGTCTTACCTTGTCCTCAGGTGATAAGTTAGACGACCCAACCAATTATCGGACTATTGTTGGAAGTCTACAGTATCTCACACTTACAAGACCCGACATAAGCTACGTTGTCAACAAATTATCTCAATACATGCATGCCCCGACAACGGAACATCTTCAAGCGCTCAAAAGGGTCTTACGGTATTTGGTTGGAACACGAGATCGTGGTATCTTCTTCACCGCTGGTAACACTCTCTCCCTCCACGCCTTTAGTGATGCAGATTGGGCGGGAGATCGTGATGAGTATACTTCTACGGGGGCATATATTGTCTACCTTGGCAGCCATCCCATCTCTTGGTCTTCCAAGAAACAGAAATTCACCGCTAGATCATCCACGGAAGCGGAATACCGTGCTATTGCTGACACAGCAGCGGAACTTCGATGGATTATGTCCCTCTTCACGGAACTAGGTATCTCCACATCCCAACCTCCTGTGATTTATTGTGACAACATTGGCGCAACATACTTGAGTGCAAATCCCGTCTTCCACTCTCGCATGCAGCATCTAGCTTTGGATTATTTTTTTGTTCGTCAACAAGTGCAAGGTGGCATCCTCTGAGTCTCTCACGTCAACTCAAAGGATCAACTCGCGGATTTACTCACAAAACCGCTCGCCCGTCAACAATTTCTTACACTTTGTGACAAGATCGGCATCACCGAAGGTGCTCCGTCTTGCGGGGGCATATTAGCACAAAGGACATAAATGTAATTTACTCCATTAGGGTTTCATATTATCTTGTATATATATATATCATAATTGATGTAATTCATTTTGGAATCAATATACGAAATCCCTTTCTACAAATTGTTGTAATGTATCCGTAATAAAACAATTTGAGTTTAATTAATCACACGTCAATTTAAATAGCATCACCCAAAAAGTTTCTTTTTATATAGTGTAAAACTCCTATTCCCATCCAAAGTTTGAGCACTTTGCCTATTCCCCCTCATGTATCACACTCATCCCATTCCCCCCTCATGTATCACCTCTAATCCTATTCCCCCTCAAGTTTTCTAATTCAGTCTATTCTCCCACAACGTTTAAAATTCTCTTAAATAACCAGAATTTTGACCCAAATCCTAAAAAATCATCAATTTTGACCCGATTTCATACCCAATTTTGACCCGACCAACCCGACTAAAATTAAAATTGAATTAAATCTGGTTTACCCAATTATTAACCCGATCCGGTTTGATATAATTTTGACCGGTTTACTGAATTCAACCCAATTTATTATAATTTTGACCCGGTTTACTGAAATTTTGACCCGATTTTGTTGAAATTGCCCGGTTTTGTTGAAACTGACCCGGTTTTTCTAGAATTTTTATCTGGTTTGCTAAAATTGATCCGGTGTTGACCCGATTTTGTTGAAATTGACCTCGTTTTGTTGAAATTGACCAGGTTTTCTCCCGGTTTTGCTGGAATTTTTATCCAGTTTGCTGAAATTGATCCAATTTTGACCCGGTTTTGTTAAAACTGACCCCGTTTTATTGAAATTGACCCATTTTTTCCCAGTTTTGCTGGAATTTTTATCACTATTGAATTAGGTTTGCTGAAATAGGTCGGATTCAGATTAAACATGTCTATTCATGTAATAATATTTTGTATATAATTTTTTATCATTTTATATAATATATATATATATACACGATATTATAATTAATATATCAATATGAAAAATAATAATTTATGAAAATAAAATTCGCGATATATTTAGAAAACATTTTGAACCCGAAACCGAAAATCTGTAGAAGCGCCAAGTAGTTGTTATATTTCGAACTATGGGTATCCAAAAAATATATGGTTACCCGTAAATATTCTAATATATATATATATATATATTATTTAAGAACAAAATTTTATTAACGATTTTTTCGACCGTCTCTAAATTTAGTGATAAAATTTAAGGAATGGATTTTGATTCCAGCAAATTCCATAGTGATAAAAATTCCAGCAAAACTGGGAAAAAACAACTGGGAAAAAACCGGGTCAATTTCAATAGTGATAAAAATTCCAGCAAAACCGGGAAAAAACCGGGTCAATTTCAATAGTGATAAAAATTCCAGCAAAACCGGGAAAAAACCGGGTCAATTTCAACAAAACGGGGTCAATTTGAACAAAACTGGGTCAGCAAATCAGATAAAAATTCCAGCAAAACCGGGAGAAACCAGGTCAATTTCAACAAAACCGGATCAAAATTTCAGTAAACCGGGTCAAAATTATAATAAATTGGATTGTGTCAAAATTCAGTAACCCGGTCAAAATTATATTAAACCGGACCGGGTTAATAGTTGGGTAAATTGGATTTAATTCAATTTAAATTTTGGTCTGGTCAGGTCAAAATTGGGTATGAAATCGAGTCAAAATTGATGTTTTTTAGGGTTTGGGTCAAATTCTGGTTATTTAACAGAATTTTAAACTGTGTGGGGGAATATGCTGAATTAGAAAACTTGAGGGGGGAATAGGATTAAAGGTGATACATGAGGGGGAAATAGGATGAGTGTGATACATGTGGAGGGAATAGGCAAAATACCCAAACTTTGGATGGGAATAGAAGTTTTACCCTTTTATATATGTAAAATTTAATAATTTTAATTTGAGTTTTATTGATTTCAAATCAATTTAAATTGTATCACTTAAAAAAGCTTTCTTTTTTTACGTTTTGTATTTTTATGTATTATATTACAAATGTAAAATTATTATAATTTAAATGTAATATTTGTATAAAAGATTTCATCTTTTCATCTTCTCACCTTTCCATTATTATAATATTAAATTTGAATTTATTGATTTCCATTATTATAATATTAAATTTGAATTTATTGAATTTCATTTATTGTTTTTCCAATTTTTTCGGTCTAATCGATTTCAAAAGCTTGATTATAAATGTATAAATTATCATATTAACATCACAGAAACACTTCAATAAACATTAAAGAGAGTTAGAAATTTGCGCAATGCACAAATTAATTTATATAAATATATTATTTTCCTGTTAAAAAATATTTAACTTTTAAAATTTTCGTTTCAATATATATGTTATATGAGATGACCAATTGAAGAGGGAGAAAAAATTAGTAATGTGAACAACTAAAAAACAAATAATTTTTTAATATTTATTAATATAATAATACTAAATCTTTATATTAAAAAATAATAACATGAATATATAATGTTTTAAGAAAAACTATGATCACTTTCAAAGTTTAAAAAATTTTCATATTATATTTTAAAAACTTTACCTGTTACTTAATATTAATGGATAAATTAGTCATTTAACCACTGATTAATGATAAATTTTGTAATGTATTTTTAAAATAATGATATTACAAATTTCTTTGTAAATTTCAATTTATAAAATAAATAAAGATCCTCTAAAAACCTACAATATTAATTATAAAATATCCCACACAAATCACATGATTCATATAATTTAGATCATCTTTTTGTTTCTTTTTTTAGAGGTTACACTTATTATTTTCTTTGTAAAAGTAAATTTATTTTCTTTGTAAAAATAAATTTATTTTCTTTTTGAGAAGAAATAAGAATAAAATTAATAAAAGAAAACAAAAAAATAATATAAAAACCAAATTGTTTATATAAAAAACAAATTTGATGTTGTGGATGCTTAGGTGACTAAATTATTTAATAATATAAATAATTTAACAGTTCATGCAATTATTTTTGTAATCAATTATAAGTATTTTTATATCGTTACTGTTTTTTATTTCATTTTTTGAATAATTTTAGATTATTCATTATGTTTTGATAATGTGAAATTTTAATTTTAAATAAAATATTGAAAATAAATTATTTCGGAATTTTTTTCAAAATGTTATTAAATTGAAGATATTAATCAATATTTAAAATCGAAAAGAGAAAGAAGTCACCCCGATGCCGGCAACGACAATCTCTTCGTCCACCAATCCTCCATTAGATCTTAGGATTTCGCACTCTGATTCCGAAATATATTTCACGATTAAGAATGAAATTTAGATTTGTTATACAAATTGTAAGTTATGTTAAAACATTTCATCAACAATTAAAACAAAAATTAGACTCATAAAATTAGATTAAACATCTTGTTAAATAAATAAAAATAAAGGGGTAGATTATCAATAAGAAGATGTAATGAGATTATAAACTCAAATAAAATAGTAGTGTATCAGTAGAAAATATATAAACAAAAATAAACAATCAAAACAATAAAAATATGAATATAAACTCAAATAAAATAGTAGTTTATCCGTAGAAATTATATAACAAAAAAATAACAAACTAGAATAAGACAAATATATAAATTTGATCTAAAAATGAACTACAAGACCAACAACACATGTAAATTACATACATTTTCATCGATAAGAAGCATTCTAAACCAATAAGTTGACCCCTTTTTTAAAATTTCGAGCCTCCCAAAAGCAGAATAATCTTGCTACAATTATCTGTTTACTACGGTCAATCAATAGGTCATTGAAACCAATGTTAGTGACCGTAGAACGGTTAATTTGTAGTTTAGATGTATCCATTGGAAAGCTAAAATGGAACTTTTTTTAGATTTTTTGTTGCTTAAAGGATTGAGAAAGAAAAATGTAAGATGTAAGATTGAGAATGTAAGATGTAATATTTATACTAAAGGTTAGAGTATTATGGGGTGAGTTATTAGTGCAGTAATGGTGTAGTAATAAGCGAATAAAGTGAAATAAATATTATCATAAATATAATAAAATTTAATTAATTTTATGTATAATTTAGAATTAATATACATACAAAAACGGATAAGTTGAAACAATTTCAACATATTTATAAAATTATATCACAACCAAATTAAATATTTGTGAATATATATAAAGAAAATAGTTATTAGTAAATAAAAAATATAATATACATATAATTTAAAAGGAATGTAAAGGGTTTTTTATTTATTAATTTGGTAAATAGGTACTTTAATTGGTCAATAGAAATAATAATGATATTAAATACATGACATAAATATAGTTTTAATGTATATTAGACAAACATTTTAGTGGAAAATGTTGTTATAACAGAATTTAATGTATAATTATTTATAAAAATAATTATAAAATAATTAACAATTAAAATTAAACTAATAATTATTAAAAATTAAAGGATTGTAAAAAAGGTGAAAAATTTAACATGTGACAAAAAATAAAATAAAATTAATTACTAAATATTTTAGTTCAAAAATATAAATATATATAATTTTAAATTTTATTAAATTTATATAAAAATATAAATTTATATCAATTTTAAAATAATAATTAAAATAAAATAAATGATTATAAGAATTATATAAATTGTTTCTTGTTTTAATTCTTTGTCGTAATTGTATTATTCAAAAAAATTAAAAATAGGATATTTATTTAATATGTATATATACATATATATATTGAACACATTTTTTTATATCCACGTTTTTGTTATATTATTTGAAATAATCAAATATATATATACAAAAAAAATCTTTGTTAAGAGAGGAAAAACTTTTTTATATATAGAATATATTAAATTTTGAAATAATTACAATGAATATTAAATTTAGGTTAGTGACTATAAATAATTTTTAATAAAGTAAAAAATAATTATGAATTATAGTAAAAAAAATCATGTGTTGATGAGGTGGCGCAAGGAGGAAGCTCCATTTTATCCTTCTTTTATATATATAATTTATCTCATTTCATTAGTTTCTAATAGTTTTCAATTATTTTATAATCCAAATTCGTTTTAATTTGTATTCAAAGTTTTATAATAATAAGATGATGGGGTGACATTGTGAGAATTGAGAGATTTTGTAACTTTTTATGTATAGATTTATTAATTTACTAATTGTTTTATTTATTTAAATATATAATAACTAAAATATTTTCTAAATTAATATAACTATATTATGTTTCTTTAAAATATTAATATTACTAATATATAATTCATTTAAAGTAATTTATGAATTTTAATTAATGTAGAATAAAAAAACAAAAAAAATCTTTAATGATATGAAAGCTTGAAAAAAGAAAATGCATAAAAAATCAATATTTGTTAATAATTACTTTTTTAGAGTTTCATAATTTAGTAAGTTTTATTTCAAATGAATATATAAATATTTTTTATTATTTATTAATTTACTAATTTTTATTTATTTACATATATATTAACTATAATATCCTCATATTTTCATTTTTTAAAATATTAATATTAATAATATATAATTTATTTAAAGTAATTTATGAATGCTAATTAATATAGAATAAAAAATAAAATAAAATAATAATAGGATGATGAGGTGGTAGCATTAGAGTTGGGAGATTTTTCAACTTTATATATATATATATATATATATATATATATTAAAGTAATTTATGAATGTTAATTAATGTAGAATAAAAAACAAAAAAATCTTTAATGATGTGGAAATTTGAAAAAATACAATATATAAAAAGTCAATATTTGTTAATAATTATTTTGTTCAAATTTAATAATTTACTAAATTTTATTTCAAATAAATATATAAATATTTTTTATTATTTATTAATTTACTAATTTGTTATTTATTTACACATATATTAACTAAAATATCCTCATATTTTCTATTTTTAAATAAAAATAAAATAAAATAATAATAGGATAATGAGGTGGCAAAATGAAAGTTGTGAGATTTTGCAACTTTTTAACGATGTGGAAGCTTGAAAGGAAAGAATGTATAAAAAATCAATATTTGTAAATAATTATTTGTTCAAGTTTAATAATTTACTAATTTTACTTCAAATAAATATATAAATATTTTTTATTATTTATTAATTTACTATTTTTTATTTATTTATATATATATTAACTAAAATATCCTCAAATTTTTTGTTTTTTAAAAATATTAATATTAGTAATATATAATTTATTTAAATTAATTTATGAATGATAATTAATGTAGAATAAAAAATAAAATAAAATAATAATATGATGATGAGGTAATACCATGAGAGTTGAGAGATTTTGTAACTTTTTTATATATGATTTACATCCAAAGTTTGGGTACTTTGCTAAAACTCATATTCCCACCCAAAGTTTGGGTACTTTGCTTATTCCCCCTCATGTACCACACTCATCCTATTCCCCCTCATGTATCACCCATAATCCTATTCCCCCCTCAAGTTTTCTAATTTAGCCTATTCCCCCACACCGTTTAAAATTCTGTTAATTTTGACCCAAACCCTAAAAACCCTAATTTTGACCCGATTTCATATCCAATTTTGACCCGACCCGACCCGACCAAAATTAAAATTGAATTGATTTCATACCCAATTTTGACCCGACCCGACCAAAATTAAAATTGAATTAAATCCGGTTTATCTAATTATGAACCCGGTCCGGTTTAATATAATTTTGATCGGTTTACTCAATTTTGACCCAACCCAATTTATTATATTTTTGACCCGGTTTACTGAAATTTTGACCCGGTTTTGTTGAAATTGACCCGGTTTCTCCAATAAAATTCGCGATATATTTAAAAAACATTTTGAACCCGAAACCGAAAAGCTGTAGAAGCACCAAGTAGTTGTTATATTTCGAACTATGGGTATCCAAAAAATATATGGTTACCCGTGAATATTCAAATATATATATATTATTTAGGAACAAAATTTTATTTACGATTTTTCGACCGTCTCTAAATTTAGTGATAAAATTTAAGGAATGGATTTTGATTCCAGCAAATTCCATAGTGATAAAAATTCTAGCAAAACCGGGAAAAAATCGGGTCAATTTCAACAAAATGGGATCAATTTCAACAAAACCGGGTCAAAATTGGATCAATTTTAGCAAACCGGATAAAAATTCCAGTAAAACAGGGAAAAAAACCGGGTCAATTTCAACAAAAGGGGGTCAATTTCAACAAAACCGAGTCAAAACCGGATCAATTTCAGTAAACCGGATAAAAATTCCAGCAAAACCGCGAGAAATACGTGTCAATTTCAACAAAACGGGGTCAATTTCAACAAAACCGGGTCAAAACCGGATCAATTTCAGTAAACCGGATAAAAATTCCAACAAAATCGGGAGAAAACCGGGTCAATTTCAACGAAACGGGGTCAATTTCAACAAAACCGAGTCAAACCCGGATCAATTTCAGCAAATCGGATAAATATTTCAGCAAAACCGGGTCAATTTAAACAAAACCGGGTCAATTTCAACAAAACTGGATCAAAATTTCAGTAAATCGGGTCAAAAATATAATAAATTGGGTTGGGTCAAAATTGAGTAAACTGGTCAAAATTATATTAAACCGGACCGGGTTCATAATTAGGTAAACCGGATTTAATACAATTTTAATTTTGGTCGGGTCGGGTCAAAATTGGGTATGAAATCAGATCAAAATTGATGGTTTTTTAGGGTTTGGGTCATTCTGGTTGTTATTTAACAGAATTTTAAACAGTGTGGGGGAATAGGCTGAATTAGAAAACTTGAGGGGGAATAGGATTAGGGGTGATACATGAGGGGGAATAGGATGAGTATGGTACATGAGGGGGGAATAAGCAAAGTACCCAAAATTTAGGTGGGAATAGGAGTTTTACCCTTAACTAAAATATTCTCGTATTTTCTGTTTTTTAATTAATATTACTAATATATATTCATTTAAATTAATTTATGAATAATAATTAATTTAGAATAAAAAATAAAATAAAATAATAATATGATGATGAGGTGGAAGCATGAGAGCTTAGAAATTTTGCAACTTTTTATATATAGATTAAAGTAATTTATGAATGATAATTAATTTAGAATAAAAACAAAAAAATCTTTAATGATGTGGAAACTTGAAAAAAGAATGCATAAAAAATTAATATTTATTCATAATTATTTTTTTTCAAATTTAAAAATTTACTAAATTTTATTTCAAATAAAAATATAAATATTTTTTTATTATTTATTAATTTACAAATTTTTTATTTATTTATATATATTAACTAAAATATCTTTATCTGTTTTTTTAAATATTAATATTACTAATATATAATTTATTTAAAGTAATTTATGAATGATAATTAATGTAAAATAAAAATTAAAATAAAATAATAATATGATGATAAAGTGACAAAGAGTTAGAGAGATTTTATAGTTTTTTATATATAGATTTTGTTTGTATTTTCCAATTTTATTATAATTTGTTCATACATTAAAAATGTTAATTGAGTCTAATTTATATTTATATTTGTTGAATATCTAATTTTTATTATTTGTATATATAGTTTATTTTTCGGTTATGTTTTAAAAAGTGGATTTTTTTATTCTATATATATTTACATAAAAATTTATAGTATAATTTATTAGAATCCGTATCATTTATACAACTTTTATACAAATGAATAAAATTTTACTTTGCTACTTTTAAAAAAAATTGTATGTTTTCAAAGTTAATTTTAATAAAATTATGTATATCTTGCATGTTAAGTTAATATATAACAGTTTATAGATTGGATGAATTTCTCTAAGAAAATAAAAAAGAAACATGAAATACTGTAATTCAGATGCAGCCGGTCTTCCGGTCATTTAAGACTGGTTGGTTCCTTAAAATACCGGACAGGACGAGCACTTGTGGAAGCAATTGTCTTCGTCCGGGCGGAAAAAGATGGGAACGGCGGGGCAGTGGCTGGAGGAAGCGCTAGTGGATCTCTGTCGGAAAACGAAATCCGGCTTGTATTTGGATTGCAACGTCATCTCCGGTCTCGTCTCTTATTGCGATCTTGCTCAGCCCCTCGATGCCAAGGAGTATCTCGACGTAATACTTCCCTTTCGTGTTGAATTCTTTGTTTTTCATCTTTTCTTGTGTTGCTGAAGAACTTTGCATTTGATTGGTGTGCTTTGTCAAGAAGCTCTCTCATCTGTTTAATAGCCTAGGATTTGGTGGATTGTCTGATCGGTGACGTTTAAGTTGTCGTTGATTGAGTTATCTACAGTTTAAGTTCCTTAATCGGTGACGTTTAGGATTTCAGTTGATTGATTTCCAGTCTGATCGGTGACGTTTAGGATTTCCAGTTGATTGATGGGTTATATATAATTGGCAATGACAATGTTTAGATTTATCTATAGTTTCAAGTGGTTGCGGAGTGATTCCTTAATCAATGTTTGCTTTTGAAGAAGTAATGTTGATTGATCTTCAGATTAATCTTTAGATTTATCTTGGCATTCGATTCTTCTCCAGGCCGTAAATATAGAGTATCGGCCTCTTATTCACCTAGCCTAACTAGCAAAGATTGGTTGATCTTCAGATTAACCACACTGTTTAAAACTCATAGTTTCGTTTATGACATCGAGTTTGGAGATAGGGACTGTACTAGCTGGACTGTCTTGGACATTATCTATGCCAAACAGCTTAGCCGAGCTGTGTTATATTTGTATGATTGTGCCTTTCTTGTTTTTGAGCAACTTTTAGCTTGAGAAACTTTGTAATGATTTTAATTCTTGTCTCAAATCTATTATCTGACCATCCTAGTTCATACTTTACTCAGAATATTGTTGGAAGAGAAGTCGGAAAAAGCATAATTGAAGAATATCTGAAGCGAAGAGGCTACTCAGGTCCATCTTGTCAAATAACAGACAGTACAGCTCCAGAACTGAAAAGGTATGTAAAGCCAAAATCAGATAACGGTGCTTCTAGTGGAGCGAAGAAATTGTTTAAAGCACCTAAAGATGGAACATCCTCCGCTTGTCAAGCTGGACCAGGGAATGTTACACTACCCGTAAATCAAGCAGAGCCGAGGAAGGACTCTGCCTTGACCAACCAGGAGAATGCAACAAAGGGTGGTAATTCTAATAAGAAGAAGAAGGGAGGAAAAGTCATTTCTCTGGCAGAAGCTGCTAACGGCTCGATAGTGTTCAGCAAGGAAAGCCGTGCACAGGCCAAGCTCGCAGGCACATATTAGTAAGCAATTGTTTGTATGTATATCTTGCATGTTAAGTTAATATATAACAGTTTATAGATTGGATGAATTTCTCTAAGAAAATAAAAAAGAAACATGAAATACTGTAATTCAGATGCAGCCGGTCTTCCGGTCATTTAAGACTGGTTGGTTCCTTAAAATACCGGACAGGACGAGCACTTGTGGAAGCAATTGTCTTCGTCCGGGCGGAAAAAGATGGGAACGGCGGGGCAGTGGCTGGAGGAAGCGCTAGTGGATCTCTGTCGGAAAACGAAATCCGGCTTGTATTTGGATTGCAACGTCATCTCCGGTCTCGTCTCTTATTGCGATCTTGCTCAGCCCCTCGATGCCAAGGAGTATCTCGACGTAATACTTCCCTTTCGTGTTGAATTCTTTGTTTTTCATCTTTTCTTGTGTTGCTGAAGAACTTTGCATTTGATTGGTGTGCTTTGTCAAGAAGCTCTCTCATCTGTTTAATAGCCTAGGATTTGGTGGATTGTCTGATCGGTGACGTTTAAGTTGTCGTTGATTGAGTTATCTACAGTTTAAGTTCCTTAATCGGTGACGTTTAGGATTTCAGTTGATTGATTTCCAGTCTGATCGGTGACGTTTAGGATTTCCAGTTGATTGATGGGTTATATATAATTGGCAATGACAATGTTTAGATTTATCTATAGTTTCAAGTGGTTGCGGAGTGATTCCTTAATCAATGTTTGCTTTTGAAGAAGTAATGTTGATTGATCTTCAGATTAATCTTTAGATTTATCTTGGCATTCGATTCTTCTCCAGGCCGTAAATATAGAGTATCGGCCTCTTATTCACCTAGCCTAACTAGCAAAGATTGGTTGATCTTCAGATTAACCACACTGTTTAAAACTCATAGTTTCGTTTATGACATCGAGTTTGGAGATAGGGACTGTACTAGCTGGACTGTCTTGGACATTATCTATGCCAAACAGCTTAGCCGAGCTGTGTTATATTTGTATGATTGTGCCTTTCTTGTTTTTGAGCAACTTTTAGCTTGAGAAACTTTGTAATGATTTTAATTCTTGTCTCAAATCTATTATCTGACCATCCTAGTTCATACTTTACTCAGAATATTGTTGGAAGAGAAGTCGGAAAAAGCATAATTGAAGAATATCTGAAGCGAAGAGGCTACTCAGGTCCATCTTGTCAAATAACAGACAGTACAGCTCCAGAACTGAAAAGGTATGTAAAGCCAAAATCAGATAACGGTGCTTCTAGTGGAGCGAAGAAATTGTTTAAAGCACCTAAAGATGGAACATCCTCCGCTTGTCAAGCTGGACCAGGGAATGTTACACTACCCGTAAATCAAGCAGAGCCGAGGAAGGACTCTGCCTTGACCAACCAGGAGAATGCAACAAAGGGTGGTAATTCTAATAAGAAGAAGAAGGGAGGAAAAGTCATTTCTCTGGCAGAAGCTGCTAACGGCTCGATAGTGTTCAGCAAGGAAAGCCGTGCACAGGCCAAGCTCGCAGGCACATATTAGTAAGCAATTGTTTGTCCTGTGGGAAAATTGCGTGTGAACAAGGAGAAGGCCCTTGTAGCTTCTGCGGGGCTCTAGTGCTAAAAGAAGGAAGTACATATGCTGGGCTGGATATAGGGTTTACTCCTGTATCTGATGCTGAGGCAGCAGCTGTATCTTATGCAAAAAGGCTTGTTGAGTATGATAGAAACTCAGCTGCTCGTACAACAGTTATTGATGACCAGAGTGATTACTACGAGATTGAGGGTAATAGTTGGCTGTCTAATCAGGTAAAGAATCCATTCGAGGAGACAACTGTGTTCCTCTCTCATTGTATAGTATTTTTTCTCTTTGTGATCGACCCAATATCATGGGAATGCTCTCAGGAAAAGAAAGCTTTTGAGGAAGAAGCAAGAAGAGATTGAAGAAGCTGAACGCACCAAAAGAAGCAAAGTGGTTATGACATTTGATTTGGTTGGCCGTAAGGCATCTATTGAATGTTCCTAACCTTTCATTCTTTGTATACTATAGCACAAGCATGATTGCTATAGCACACAGATATTTTCTGCAGTTTGAGGCATTATCATGGCTCAGATCTTTCCTTTGCTCAGCCCCGCGATCCTTGATCTTTTCTCGTTTAATTCACTTAAGCACGCTTGATTCTAGCAAAAGTTTTATGTTTGCTTGTCCTGATTACTCTTCAGAGAGTGGATTGTTTTACGTGGTGATGTCATCATGCAGGTACTGCTAAACAAAGATGATATCTCAGAACTAGAGTCGCAAAACAGGATTCTGGGGCCACCAGACAAAAAGGAGATGAACCGAATCAAACCAAACCCGACAGCAAGACTTATACCGATCTTCTTGGACCCGGGTCCGACTGACAAGAAGCCAAGCAGCAGCAAGAGCTCGAAGAGAGAAAAGAACAGAACCCGAAACAGTGGGTTATGTTGGTAGGATCTCCTTGTAGAAACGAACGGATTTGTTTTATTGATACTGAAAAGAATGAAACAAGTTGGAGGAATTTGCTTTTATCGTGTGTACCCCACCACACGCCCCTTATAATTGAGCTCCTGTCATTTTTTGCATAAAAGAAATGTTTCCCCCCTTTCCCCACTATTTATACCCAGCCTTAATAAACTGAGTTACAGACTCCTTCTAACGTTTCAACAATATTCATCTATTACAAACTGACATTACAAACTGACTCAATCAAAATAATATGCCTTGCTCTTCCTTCATTGTCTTGAATCTTCTGCTGCTCCCTTCTCCCGTCTCTGTTTCCTCCTAACATAAACCGAAAATGGTTTATCAATACCCTTCCCTTTAAGTCGCAGCTTGTCCTCAAGCTGAAACTGAGGATATTGCGCCACAAACTCCCGAGCCAGCACCCGTGAAGAATCATGCGTTGGAGTGTTCTTCCATCGGATCAATACCTCCAAATGTCCCTCCGCATTGTAACGTTCGTCGACCACTTCGTCAGGTTCCAATGATAGTTCCAATTCACCGGATAGATTCTGTGGTAACGGTTGAACCTTGTCGTTGCTTCCCAGTGCCTTCTTCAATTGAGAGACATGAAATACATGATGTACCTTACTGTCTACCGGCAACTCCAACTGATAAGCCACCTTACCAACACGTCGCGTTACCGCAAATGGCCCATAAAACCTCGCTGCTAGCTTCTGAAATGTTCTTCGAGCCACACTCTGTTGTCGGTATGGCCGCAGCTTGAGGTATACCCGATCTCCTACCTCAAACTGCACTTCTCGTCTTGATTCATCAGCTATTTTTTTCATCCGTTGTTGTGCTTTCTGTAGTTGCTGTTTAATCTGCTCCAACATTGCATCTCGTTCTATTAATGATTTCTCCAGCTCAAAATTACACGTGGACCCCTTTTCAAACTGAATAATAAGAGGAGGGTCCTTGTCGTAGACCACTTTAAATGGAGTCTCCTGAAGAGAAGAGTGGAACGATGTGTTAAACCAGAATTCCGCCCAATGTATATACCTTTCCCATTTCCGCGGGTGTGCACCCGCCAAGCAGCGAAGATAAGTCTCAAGACAACGATTAACAACCTCCGTTTGTCCATCGGTTTGAGGATGGAAAGCTGTACTAAAACGCAGCCTTGTTCCAGCCAACCTAAAAAGCTCTTTCCAAAATCCGCTCAAGAATATTTTGTCCCGATCCGATACTATGGACTTATCTTCAAGGTCTTAAGAACTCCCGAATGACCCCCACTCGGTCCGTCATGTAACTCAGCCATGATCAACGGAATGAATTTTGAATCCTCCGGAATAACAATTCTTTCCTTGTACAATAACCGACCATTACAAATTCTGTATTTGCCTTCTTCTTCTAATCCCTCACTCAATTTCCGCTAAATTTCGCTTAATTCAGAATGAAGGAGAATTTCATCCTGTAATTCCTGGAACTGTATCACCTGCGGCACAGTTAATTCACATAGTTTTCGGGATAACCCATCCGCAACTTTGTTTTCTCGCCCTGGCTTATACACAATGTCAAAATTAAATCCCAGCAATTTGGTAAGCCAACGTTGATACTCCAAATTGATTTCTTTCTGTTCCAGTAGAAATTTAAGACTTTTCTGGTCCGTATATACCTGGAACTTACGACCAAGCAAGTAATGTCGCCACCTCTGTATCGCAAACACAATAGCCATCAATTCCCGTTCATATACTGGTTTGAGCTTCTCTCTCTCAGATAACCCTCGGCTGTAAAATGCGACAGGACGGTTTTTCTGCATCAAAACTGCTCCTAAACCATTCCCGGACGCATCTGTTTCAACCACAAAACATCCTCAAAATCAGGTAATATTAGTACCGGAGCACTCACCATTGCCGCTTTTAGTTGTCTAAATGCCTTTTCTGCCTCATCGTTCCAAGAAAACGCATCCTTCTTGAGCAACTCAGTTAACGGTTTGGCGATGATACCATACTGTCTCACAAACCGACGGTAATATCCTGTCAATCCCAAAAACCCTCTCAATTCCTTAACGGTACTCGGTGATGCCCATGAAGTCATCGCTTCTGTTTTCTTGGGATCTGTGGACACCCCTTCTTGTGATATTATATGGCCGAGGTACTCCACTGACTTCACCCCAAAACTACACTTCTTCCGATTGGCGTATAATTGGTGAAGTTTCAGATGTCGTAATACTTGTTCCAAGTGCTCGCAATGTTCCTCTAACGACCTGCTGTACACCAAAATATCATCAAAAAATACCAACACGAACTTGCGTAATAGAGGGCGAAAAACTTGATTCATAAGTGCTTGGAAAGTGGCTGGAGCGTTGGTCAAACCGAACGGCATGACCAAAAATTCCTAATGGCCATCGTGAGTTCTAAAGGCGGTCTTTGCTACGTCTTCTTTGTTCATTAAAATTTGATGGTAACCTGACCTCAAATCTAACTTCGAAAACCAACTTGCACCATACAACTCATCCAACAATTGGTCAATCATAGGTATTGGAAACTTATCTGGAATTGTAACTCTGTTGAGGGCCCGATAGTCCACACAAAATCGCCAGCTTCCATCTTTTTTCCGCACCAGCAATACCGGACTAGAAAACGGACTGTGGCTTGGTTTGATAATTCCAGCTACCAACATCTCCTTTACCAATCTCTCAATCTCTTCTTTGTGCGCGTGAGGGTATCGATATGGGCGTACACTGATTGCTCTAGCTCCCTCTTGTGGGTATCGATATGGCCGTACACTGATTGCTCCAGCTCCCTCTTGAAGATTGATTCTATGCTCATGTCCTCGTAAAGGCGGCAATCCTACCGGCTCCTCGAATACACTTTCGAATTGACTCAAAACCTTCTGAATCTGCTCAGGTTCTTCCTTGTTTGCTGGTATATCAGCCGCAATGTGCATCAACTCCACCCAAAAACCTTGTACATCTTTCTCAAACGATTTCATTAAACTTTTGAAAGTTATCAATGTGTTATTAAGGGTAGGATCACCTTTTAACAGCACCCTTACTCCATGGAGATGATAAGACATCTCTAGTTTATTAAAGTCCATCTGAATCCTCCCGAGTGATTGCAACCACTGAACCCCCAAAATCAAATCGGCACTACCAAGTTGCAAAGGCAAACAATTGCACTTAATCTCTGTCGCTTGAATCTGAACTGTTACAGCCCGATATATGCCATCCGTTTTGACTGTTAAACCAGTACCCAATGACACTCCATAACGCTGAGTAGATTCTGGTATTAACCCCAATCTTTCCACCACAATTTCTGCGATGAAATTATGCGTTGCTCCTGTATCAATCATCATTACAATTTCCTGTTCTTTTTATTTTTCCCTTCATCTTCAATGTTGTTGGAGATGATAAACCAGCCACAGAATTCATCGATAATTCAGCCAGCTCGGTAACCACTTCCGAATTTCCATCAATGTTCTCTTTCTCTTCATCTTCAACTTCAAATAATTCTTCTTCTGCAGTAACTAACAATACTTGAAGTTCCCTTTGTTTACATTGATGATTGTAGGAATACTTTTCATCACATCTGAAACACAGCCCTTTCCTCCTCCTTTCATCAACCTCTGCATCTGTTAAACGGCGAAAATTATTACGCCTGTAATTACCACGATTCTCCGAAGGTTTTTCTCGAGTTAGTTGTGTAACTATGGCTGTTTTAGTTCCAGAATTATTAAGCACAGATTGTCCTGAAGCCTAGAATCGGTGTTGATTGAAATTCCCCAATCCCTTCACAACGGATAATGGATTGCGACGCACGAAGTTCATAGCCTTCGGCTCTACTTCCATAGGAACCAATTCTCTCAATTCCACTTCACAATCTTCTAACCTCAATGCAGTATTGATGATCTCTTGTAATCCCTGCGGATTCAACACACGCACCATCTTCCGCAAAGGAGGACGAAGTCCGTTCATAAAAGCACTGATGATTACACTATCCGGCAATGGTGTAATCTGTGAAATCAAATCTTCAAATTCCATAAGGTAGTCATATATTGAAGCTGTTTGCTTAAGCACAAACAACCGATCACTAGCAGAACCTATTTTAAATCCTCCGAAACGATTGTATATACTCAGTTTAAATTCATGCCAATCAACAAACTCCTTCCTGGATTTATACCAGTTATACCATCGCAGAGCAGCTCCTTCCAAATTCATAGAGGATAACAGTAATTTTTCCTCATCTCCATAGCCACCTACCTCGAAGTACCGTTCCGCCCTCGCCAACCAGTTCAGGACGTCGGTGCCGTCGAAGACCGGCATCTCCAATTTCTTGCAATTGGCCTTCGGATTCAACATCGCGCGATACTCCAACTGAGAACCGTCAGTCGTCCGCTCTCCCGTTCCCATAGTCGTTCGCAGCTCCTGATAATTTCCAGGACTGGTAGCCGCCGGCGCTCCCGTTATCGCCGTCGTTCGCAATTCCTGGCAATTTCCGGAACTGGTGGTGGCCGAATTTCCTTCGCCGTCGGTTGATTTCTGTTGTGCTTTCAACAATCGCATCATCTCAGTCAGTGAATTCTGTAAGGTCTCCATTTTCTCTTTGATACTGCTCATTTCCTGGTTCTGTACCTCCATGTGCTCCTGGTGCGAAGACAATCGATCGTTTATAGCTTCTACTGCTTCTCCCCATTGTGAAGCGTTTCTTGTCATTGTTTTGGTTGAATCGGTGCTCTGATACCAATTTGGTAGGATCTCCTTGTAGAAACGAACGGATTTTTTTTATTGATACTGAAAAGAATGAAACAAGTTGGAGGAATTTGCTTTTATCGTGTGTACCCCACCACACGCCCCTTACAATTGAGTTCCTGTCATTTTTTGCATAAAAGAAATGTTTCCCCCCTTTCCCCACTATTTATACCCAGCCTTAATAAACTGAGTTACAGACTCCTTCTAACGTTTCAACAATATTCATCTATTACAAACTGACATTACAAATTGACTCAATCACAATAATATGCCTTGCTACTTCCTTCATTGCCTTGAATCTTCTGCTGCTCCCTTCTCCCGTCTCTGTTTCCTCCTAACATAAACCGAAAATGGTTTATCATATGTCTGGAGATTACAGGAAGGGTGCAGCATGACAGGAGCGAGCTCAAGTGCTTACAAACAGAGAAAGCTTCATACGGTGAATCTTGGCCTTTGGGACACAAAGGGGTGAGTGTTTTTTAGATAATGATTGTATCGCTTCTTGTTTTGTGTGAAGATTATGAACGTACTAGGATCGAATGCATCAGTGAGAGTGATGTGGTAGAAATGTTCTGTAAATTTCAGCAGAACGACAATACACTGTTGGATCAGTTGAAGTTCTTGGACTAAAACCAAAGTTGAGGTTCCTGGTAGTAGTGATGTCTGAATGTCACTGAACAAAATTGGTCAATTTTCACATGCCTCCAACATTTTAAATGGCAGTCTCAAGACAAGACAATACACTACTAAATATTAAGAAAAACATATAATCTAATTCGTTGAGATATTTTTATATTTACACAATCAAAATTACAATAGCGAGGATCATCTAAAATTTTTAATATTTTTTTTTGGTAAGAGAGAAAAGAAGGCGCTTGCTTGAAACCGCAGGTAGGTTTATAACTAAGAGTGGTATCAATCGAACTTCAATTCCACCGAGTTGAATCTCCGCGAGAAGAACGAGAGAGAGAGAGAGAGAGAGAGAGAGAGAGAGAGAGAGAGAGAGAGAGAGAGAGAGAGAGAGAGAGAGAGAGAGAGATGGGGATCGCGAGCAAAGCAGGGGATTGGGCGTTCAAGGGGTTCACGGCGGGGCTAGGGCTCGCCACCATCTACCTCACCGTCACTTTCTCAGCCAACATCTATCGTGGCGTCTCCTGGCACTCCGCTCAAGCTGTAAGTCTCTCTCTGTTTCGTCCATGGATGCTTTGAACCCATGGCTATTAACTGGATTCGAGGTTGCTGATTTCTCTCGATCCCAACTGTCCTCCTTTTTCGAACTTCGATTCATCTGTTCATGGATTATCCATGGGTTTCAATCGGCTGATTGGGAAAACCTTCCTGCCGTGATGTCTTCTTTGCGATCCAAAGAATAGATAAGCTACTTGTCATACTTGTTTTGATAACCTAGGTCTGAATATGATACATACACATGTTTGTCTTAGGATTTCGGACCAATCAGTCATGGGTTCTTGTTTGGTCGGATATGAGCCTTGCATTGAACTTTCGTGGGGTTCCAGTTCTTCAGGGTTTTTAGAGACGAGGTTAAGGACGGGACGGATCAGAAAATGCAATGTCTAGTTTGATTCATGCCCTAGAAAGTGAAGGTGCTTCTGTAGCTTTAGACTTCACTTGTCCAATTCCCCTCATCATTTGATATCTGCCTCTTTAGCTTGTTGGGCTCCATCGTAGTTCGAGTCTGGTGAGTAATCTTCATGTACAGCAAACGTGTCGCGGCAACATTGTATCCAACTTCAGGGTTTTAGAACTGTTAACTTTGGTATTGTCGGATAGTTCTGATTAGAGTTGTCAATGGATTTGCCAGATCCAATCCATCCAAAATTAAATGGGTGATATCATAATGGATAGACTGTGTCTCAACCCATTTAATTGTATTTATTAGTGGGTTGGATTTATTTGGTTTGAATGGTTTAGATGTGTTATGTAGATTATTAATATATATATATGTTATTGTTTAAATTTATATATTTATATCAATTTATATTTAAAATTAAAGTTAAACATGGATCATAAAAATTTAGGGTATCCAAACTCTAATTTCATCCGAGTAGATGTTATATTTAAAAATTTAAATAATGTAAATTTTTAAGGATAAATTTTTTGTTTTTTCTCTATATCTAGAGATTGAATTTGGTTCATCCTTAAATTTAATACGATTTTTTTTCTGATACCAAATTCAAGAACAAAATTTTAAGGCAAATTTACTTTTCCTTCAATTTAAAAACAACATTTTAGGATAAATTTTTGTTATGTCCATTAATTTAAAGACTAAATTTTACATATCGATTTTGGTTCATCTTTAATTTTATGGACAATTGGTTTGTCTCTAAATTTAGAGAAAAAAAATTAATCTCCTTAAATTTAACGACAAAATTTTAATGATAAAATTTTTGTTAGTTCATAAACTTGGTGACAAAATTTAAAGAACAATTTTTTTATATGTCTCAAAATTTGAGTATGGATTTTAGTCCTAATACTAAATAAAGGGCACAATTTTATTGATGGATTTTGGTATATTTAGGGGTGTCAAATCCAGGTTTCGGTTTGGGTTCATCGGGCTCTAGTTCGGGTCTGGGTTCCTAAGATTTTAAATAATTGGACCCAAATATTTTCAGTTCAGGTTCGTGTTCGGGTTTAGAAGAATGGGACCCGAAATAACCTGAATTACTTTTGGATAGTTAGGTTCTTCGGGTTATTTGGATTATTTGGACTTCGGATTTTTCGGGTTATTCGTTTTTAAGGTTCTTCGAATAGTTCACTTTTTGATATAAAACAACAATAAAAATACCAAATACAACATAAAATATAAAAAAATAAAATTTATTGGGATTTTTTTAGTTTTTTCAATTGGGTTGTTTTGGTTCGTCGGGTTTTATCTGAACCGATTTGACCCGAACTCGAATGACTTCTAAAATTTGAATCCATATGGATTTTTTTGATAACCCATATTCCAAACGATTCGAATTGTTCTGATCGGTTTGGATCGGGTCAATCTGAATAATTCGAATTGAACACCTAGGTATATGTCTAAAATTTCGATAATTTAAAGTTATTGATAAAATATTAAATTAAAAACTGATTTACGTTAATTGGGCTAATTGGGTTAAATATGTTATACTCATTTAATAAGAACTAACTGAATTCTAAACGCATTAAACCCATTATATCAAAAGGGACAAACGACTGTAGCACCTTCAACTATATTGTTTTACGCCAATTCCCCCCTCAACTATCCGACACATCCAATTTTCTCTAATTTTGCAAAATTCAGCCAATTTCCTCCTCAACTTTTTTCAATTTCATCCGATTCCCTCATCCTTTATATAAACCGTATAATTCCGTTAACCCGGCCGAATTCGACACAATTTCACTCGATGACCCGGTTTCGACCCCCCTATTTTGACCCGAATTTCAACCCAATTCGATCTAATTTCAATCCGAAATCCTAATTGAACCCCAAATCAACTCGATTTCAATACAATTTCAACCATAAATCCGATTTTCACCGAATTTCAACACCAATTTCAGTCGATTTCAATCAGAAATCCGAATTTTATCCAATTTCAACAATAATTTTACTCGATTTCAATAGAGAACCCAAATTCCATTCAATTTTAGTAAGAATTTCAATCCAATTTCAACACTAAATCATTACTTTCACTTGATTTTGATCCGGATTCAACCTAATTTGACAACCCAATTTTGCCGCAAATTTCAACCCAATTAGACCTGAATGTGAACCGATTTTACCCGAATTTAAACCCAATTTGACAAACCGAATCCGATACAATTTCAAAGGGAATTCGAACCGAATTTGAAAACCCAAAATTGACCCAAATTTAACCCGTTTTGACCCATTTTCATAACTCAATTTAGACCTGAATTGAACCCGATTTCAACGCAAATTTCGACTGAAAACTATATTTCCATCCAAATTTGTAAAGTGATCAATGATTATGTTTCGAAATGTTAAACCTTAGCGTGAATAACCTAAACTTTATTCTCCAAATGATATATCACACACTATATTAGAAAGATATAACTACAAATGTTCAATTGGTAAAATACACGTTATTTAAACATCTAGAAAATAAAGAGATTGTGTAATTTGAGATTCAGTAGATGAGAGGATTCCACAACATCATAGTTTTCGTGAAAACAATAAGTAAAACATTATGTATTTCATAAAAATGCAATATGAAAGATTTAGAAACAAAAAATTATCGTAGATATTTGTGGTTATTTACACGATCTCACATTATGTCAAGATACACCACATCGACCACAAAGAATTTTAGGTCCACCATACATCTTTCTAATCATCGGCGGCTTGATAAGATCTACACACGATGTCTTCCAAAATTTTACTCCAGAAAGCGGAAAAATATTTCTCCTATAGGTATCTTGCTATTTTTCCACCAAATAATAGTAAAAAATATAAGGCTCAACAACTATTTTTTCTTGTCATCATCACACAATATGCATGTTGACAAATAATACCAGTCAAATCTCATCTTTTACATGTACATGTGCGCTGCTGCAACTTAACCACATGACTAGTTCCCGAATCATCAACTTCAAATCTCTCATATGAACTAGGATATGCCACACAATTCCCACTCATGAGCTTTGATTTTTCCAATGACCGAAGCACTTCTGGAGTGTGTTTACCCGTGTATTTTTCTGCATTTGAAACCCGTTTATCTATTCTAATCATAGTATGTCTCTTAATAATTTTCAACATCTCTATCATTGGTCTCGATCTAGCCGGCACAATGTTGTTATTGAATGATTCAGCCATATTATTGTGCACATCACTACAATAAGATCCTGGTCTAAATAATTTCCGACACCAATTACTTTGATTGGTTTTCATCAAATCATCAAATACAAACTTATTAATTTTCTCTAGTTTCTCACAAGTAGATGAAAAATCAGCCTCGTTATAACTTGTAACAATATTCCATATTAAATGTTTCAAACCTTTTGCCTTGTGATTCTGTTTGAGTCGGAGATAATACGCCTCAAACACATATGGTGCTTCACGTTAGGCAATTCTTGATCTACGTTATTTAGTAACCCCTGCAATATAATAAAAAATAGAGTAAGCATATAAACTTCATCAAAACGTACTAAAATACACATAAAGTACTTACTTTTTGTCTATTGGAAATGATTGTTAAACCTCCTCCTGAACCGAAAGGTCACGTCACGTTTAAGCTTGATTATAAACCAATACCAATTCTCGGTATTCTTTACTTGTACAACATCCCAAGCAATTGGATATATATTTGATCATTTCCATCTCGACCAATGACAACCAAAATCTGACCTTTACAAGCAGCTTTGATTAAACATCCATCCAATATGATTATAGGTTTCCAATTCAATTTTCATGAGATTCGCAAAGCATCAAAACATACATAGAAATGATCAAATATCTCATTCCCAACTCCATCTGTAATTGTTTGCAGTTCAACACTTCGCAGATCAACAGAAGAACACAGATTTGAATGTTTAATTTCATACTCATAATCCCGAAGTCTAGCAAATTGTTCATCATTTTCCAACTGAATCTTCTCTAAAACTGGGTCGAATTCGGGCAAGTTAACGGAATTACACAGTTTAGATAACGAAAAGGGGAATGTATTGGAATTGAGAAAGTTGAAGGGGAAATCAACTGAATTTTGAAAAATAAGGTGGGGGGAAATTGTATGTGGCGGATAGTTGAGGGGGAATTTTTAATTGGGGTAAAGCAAGATTCAGTTGGAAAATGATGGACAATTTGCTAGACTTTGGAATTATGAGTATTAAATTAAACATTAAAATATGTGTTCTTCTGTTGAACTGCAAACAATTACAGATAGAATAGGGAATGAGACATTTGATCGTTTCTATGTATATTTCGATGCTTTGCGAATCTCATGGAAATTGAATTGTAGAACTATAATCGGTTTGGATGGATGTTTCATCAAAATTGCTAGTAAAGGTCAGATTTTGGTTGTCATTGGTCGAGATGAAACGATCGAATATATCCAATTGCTTGGGATAATGTACAAGTAGAGAATACCGAGAATTGGTTTTGGTTTATAACCAAGCTTAAACGTGACTTGTCACTCAGTTTGGGAGAAGGTTCAACAATCATTTTCGATAGGCAAAATGTAAGTAATTTATGTGTATTTAGTACGTTTTGATGAAGTATATATATTTACTCTACTTTTTATAATGTTGTAGGGGTTACTAAATGTCGTAGATCAAGAATTATCTAAGGTGGACACCGTATACGGTGTGTTTGAAGCATATCATCTACAAACTCAAAAAGAATCGCAAGGCAAAAGGATTGAAACATTTAATATGGAATATTGCTATGAGTTATAAGGAGACTGATTTTTAGTCTAGTTGTGAGAAAATTAATAAGCCTTGATTTGATGAAAAACAATCCACGTAATTGGTGTTGGACATTCTTTAGACCAGGATGTTGTTGTAGTGATGTACACAATAATATGGCTGAATCATTCAATAACAACATTGTGCCGGCTAGATCGAGACCAATGATAGAGATGATAGAGATGTTGGAGATTATTAAGAGACAGACTATGATTAGAATAGATAAACGGGTTTCAAATGCAGAAAAATACACGGGTAAACACTCCAGAAGTGATTCGGTCATTGGAAAAATCAAAGCTCATGAGTGGGAATTGTGTGGCATATCCTAGTTCATATGAGAGATTTGAAGTTGATGATTCGGGAACTAGTCATGTGGTTAAGTTGCAGCAGCGCACATGTACATGTAAAAGATGAGATTTGATTGGTATTATTTGTCAACATGCATATTGTATGATGATAACAAGAAAAATAGTTGTCGAGCCTTATATTAGTGACAATTATTTGGTGGAGAAATGGGAAGATACATATAGGAGAAATATTTTTCCGTTTTGTGGTGCAAAATTTTGGAAGACATCTTGTGTAGATCTTATCAAGCCGCCAATGATTAGAAAGATGCATGGTAGACCTAAGAATATCATAGGAGAAAAGGATTCTCCACCGAAAAAAGGAACAAAGATGACCAAATGCGGCACCAAAATTCATTATGATTTATGTGGTGTATCTGGACATAATATGAGATCGTGTAAACAACCACAAAAATATCTCAGGTAATTTTTTTCCTAAATCTTTCATATTACATTTTTATGAAATATATAATGCTTTACTTGATTTATTGTTTTCACGAAAGCTATGATGTTGTGGAATCCTCTCATCCTCTGAAGTCTCAAATTACACACTCTTTATTTTTTAGATGTTTAGATAACGTGTATTTTACTGATTTAATGTTTGTAGTTATATATTTTCTAATATATCTTTTGGGTTATTCACGCTAAGATTAACATTGTGTAACATAATCATTGATCACTTTACAAATTTGGATGGAAATATAGTTTTCAGTCGAAACGGGTTCAATTTGGGTACAATTCGAATTTGAATTCCTTTTAAAATTGTATCGGATTGGATTTAAATTTGGGTAACACTCGGGTCGAATTAGGTTTAAATTCGGTTTGGGTTGTCGAATCCGGGTTGAAATCAAGTGGAATTATGATTTAGGGTTGATTGGATCGAAATTCTTACTAAAATTGGATGGAATTTGGATTAACGATTGACATTGGTGTTGAAATTCAAATTTACGGTTGATTTTGGGTTTAATTAGGATTTCGGATCTAATTGGGTTGAAACTCGGGTGGATTAATGGAATTACACGATTTATATGATGGAAGGGGGGAATCGGCTGAAATTGAGAAAGTTGAGGGAAAATCAGCTGAATCCAAAATAGGAGGAGTTGGATGTGTCGGATAGTTAAGATATGAATTGACGTGCTACAGGCATTTGCTCGATGTCAAAACGACTCCCAAATATCTTTTTAAATGGGTTAGATTGGATAAACTTTCTAGAGTCAATCCATATTGACATCTCTAGTTCTGAATCCGACGTAGCATCATAGTATGAAATTAGACCTGTTTTCATTAGATTGTTGTTATTAAGCACAAAAGGAAGATCTGATAAGAGTTGATCAAGTTAGGAGCGATTTTTTTTTTTGTGTATTAGGTTGCCGATGCTCTTCTGGTTCATCCATTTCTAATGCAATTACCTACTTTAATACGGAGAATAAAATTTGCTGCGCACATTTAGATTCTCAATGAGAAACACACGTTTTAGTCCTAAGAATCTAAGAGATGCAAAATTAGAGTAACCTTTATTGTTCAATGCATATCCTTGCTGTTATTTTTCTATTTGTTTCTGTTTTATAGTTTCATATTCGCTTTATTTTGCTTATTTCTTACGTCATGTTTAGTTCACATAGGATCACTGATTGCATTTCCTTAGGTAGCATATGTACTATGTTCGTAACAAAGTATTCACTAGTCACCGATTCATATCTTGTCTAAGATTAGGCATCATTTTCTCCCTCAGTCATTGTTAGTTTTAAACATTGGTTGAGCTGAGACTCATGTTCTGTTGTGCTGTGAAATCCGATTTAAGATATAATTCGCGTGTTTTCACGCAGAAGCTGGAAAAAGAGCAATCTCAAGAACAAACAGAATGAGCTGCTTCAGCTATCATCCTCTTCAATCCCACAAATACTATGCTTCCCCGAGTTTGTGTATGTTCTTCCCATGTTGCCCTTACTCCAATAGAACTCTGAATTTCTTTTTGTTCCTAGGAGCAATCAGCCAAATTTAATAACATAAAATTTTGTTGAAGAACTTGTAAGTAAAATCTATCGAAGGAAAGTTGGTGTGAACATTGCCCTCGAATTCCCTTATTTGATTTTGTTTACTGAAAATAACCGAAGAATGGAAGTCACAGATGGTTTTGGAATCACGTTCTGTTGATTTGATTTGATTTTTCCGGTCTATGATAATAAAAGCAGGCACATAGTCAGGCATCGTACTGGTTCAGTGTTCACCAATTCACAAGATGGTTTTGGAATCTTATTTGGTTCGGTTTTTGTACACGAATCTTTAACCGAATAAGGCGTGTGTACCAACAAAGCAACTCTTCTTTGCTCAATTGCCGTGCAGACCTGTAACAGGAAATAGATTCTCAATGAGGCTGACCAAAATTTAACCTGCAGGGCATCCTTTAGAGTAAATAGCTGTCTGGTTGCAGCAGCACAGCTAGAGCTCTCACCGCATGCTGCAGGATGCGAGACTGACCCAATGCACACCTAATCTATACATCTTCTCGTGATAGGTTCAACCTGTTTCCTTACTGTATTCATCAACAGGTACAGTCGTAGGAAACTCTCACGCATTCCTTTGTTATTCTCTCTCGCTCTCCTTCCCAAAACTAGCCCTTGAATGAGTGATTCAACCAGAGGACATGGCCAAGTTCATGGCTTTGGCTCGTTCAGTTCCTAGTGTTAAACATTGCTGCTCTCTCGAGATCCTTCTAATTATAAGAAGAATGAATTAGACTCACCAGTGATGGGGGCAATTGCATCAGAAACCGGATAAGTTGATATCCACAAATCCATCAGAAAAGACACTTATTGGTTTCACGTTGAGCAGCTGCATAAACCAGGTTTAAGCGTGTAGCTTCAGCTGTAAAGACGCAGATAAAATGCCATAAAAGCAAACCCTCAATCCCTAAGACTGGAAAGTGGGAACATAGAAGCTGTTCTCATGAGAATGTACCGATAGATGAGAACACCTTGCTCATTTTGTCTTGCATTATAAGACTGTATCCTTTTCATTTGTTCACTTATTCATATGTCAAAAAAAAAGCAAAATATCTCTAAGAGTACGGACTTGATTCTGAACAGTAAAGAAGTGAATGAGTAACAGACATATTCCTCATGCAGCACTTCAATGTGCCCGAGCTTCTTCTTTCATCATTGTTTTGACATAGATTTCATAGCAGCATCCTGAAACAGAACATGTTACAGCTTCGAGTTAGAGAGAAGAGTGTCAAAACTCCACATGAACCAATTAACGGTAAGTTCACCAGTTGCATACATAGCAGTGTCTCATAACACTTTCAAAGCCCGATTACATTATATTGATGAAAGATAAGCAGAAAGTGAAGTTATCGAACTGTCATATTAAGTGATAATGAAATGTATGAAACTGATGGTAATATCAGACTTAGTCAGATTCCAGCATACAGAATCACAAAGGAAAAGCAAAGCAGTGAACATCTAAGCATACCGGTGATATCCTATTCTAATATAACCAAATTAATATTAGATTATTTTTAATTTCCCGAATAGGTTATCAGCAAAAATAAGGAGCTCTTCTTCTACCTGCAACAACGACAACTGTGAGCACATCTCCAATCCTCTTCAATCTGTGTACACCCTTCTTATGTGATTTAAATTTCCTCAAAGCTGCATCCTCTGCCAAGAGCTACACAAGAATTCAACCAATGAAAACATCAAGCAAGAACGAGAATCTGTCCTGTAACAACACAAGCATGAATACCCAAAACTCAAAAGAACCTTGTCTCTAAAGGAATAACAATGCATGACTTCAGGGGTTACATAAGAACTTCAGGCACACTTTCCCTCAGCACCTCAAAATACAGATGTTGACTTCTACATCCAATCCTTCGGACACATTACTCAAATTTGAAACCATGACTCCCACCATAACTAAGAACTAAAATTGGTTACTGCTGTTCGGATCAATCATCAATCTGGGCCGAATTCATACACCAAACCCTCACAAATAAACTGAGCTCTAAAACAAACCCAAATTCATCAAAACGAAGAAAGATCAGAACTATGAGAAAAGCCTAAAAACAAAGCACGAAATCGAATCTCACAGCTTTCTCGCGAGCCCCTGGCTCAACGTGGAACCCGCGGCGGGACAGAGCTAGGGCATCATCGGTCTGCTGCAAAATTTGACAGGAAGAAATGATTCATCACAGATCAAGTGAATCCAACAAATCCATTAACGAGATTCGATTATTATACCTTAGAATGAGATCGAAAGGGCGAAGAAATAGCGGAGTTCTTGTGCAGAAACGCCATTTTCGACGGAGAAGTAAGATCAAGATGTAGGACGATAACAACGACGGATGGGAATGAGGCGAAGTTAATCAATCCTTATGAATATAAAAGTTCACTGCCAGTGAGAGGACTTTAATTTCATATTTTCAATTTGACCGCAGAACTAACAAAATATTTAATTTTGACCCCATAACTACATTAATCAAAATTAACCCCCTCTCTTGCTGCAATAAAGACAATAATGAATCAAAGGGAAGATTGATCAAACAAGTGTGGAGGATAAATTAAACAGAGAAGCTGAGTCTCCATCAACTGCAGTATTAAAGAGCAAAATGGATGGATATTCACAAGTTTCAGACACTAGAACTACCAACAATGGAGAATCAGACAAAAAGCAATCAACTTAAGCAATTGGTTCTTGATTCGGACAAGAAAGCCTTGTCATTTTCTATGACAAACAAACCCTTCGAGATTTAGGAGAACATATTCACAGCTTTAACACAAACATTAGGGGATATAAAAAAGAACCCTTCTGTGTTTTCGCCTCTGGCTGATGAGAAACTGAGCTTTCACAATCATTCTTGGTTGTGAATATACAGTGCACTCTGTCCAGGGCGGCTAGGTTTTGATGTTCCCTTGAGGGTTGGTTTTTCTCAGAGTCACAATCTTCCGAACAGAAAGCCATCTCAGGACACTAAAAAGCTTTGTCCATCTTCTCTGCGCTTTCTCCACAGCAGGCTGTTGTGACATGAACCCATCAAGCAAGCTCTGCAGATCAGCTTGTGGTTCTTCTAAACCTAGAATCTGAGAAAACTGATGCGGGCTGTTGGTGAGATACCGGAGATGATAATCCTCACATAAAGCTTGTGCTGTAGCTTCCATGTTGTACTGGGCAGGACATGCTGCTGCTGATGCTTGAGAATACCTAGCCGCACCTGAATTTTGAACATTTGGCAGGTCACAGATATCCAGGCCGGTCATAGTCGCACCAGAGTAATCCAACCCATCAATATTTCTCACACCAGCACCATAAGTAGCCACTCCAGAGGAGTTTGACGCTAATGCTGCGTTATCTTGCAAAAGGTCTCCCATCAAAGAAGTCTCATCAGGATACGAGATTACTTCATCGTGGTGACTCAATGCAGCAATTACCATATCCTGCGCTAGCGCCTGATCAGAAAAGCATGTTAGGAAAACATATATCTCAAGTGGTCTTTCGCGGGGTGCAGCTTCAACCATTAGCTATGACGAAGACAGACATAACGAGCATGGTAGGGTGGGTAACATAACAGCCTTAAATCGCAGAAGATATTTGAGAATAGAAAAACTAAGAGAGATTTAAAAGCATCGTGCCTTTTCAGTCCCGGATAGTTGGTTTGCAGGATTATACTGAAATTCCTTGAGCATCCCCAGCACTTGAGCCACAGCGTTGAAGACCACACCCAATTTCTTTTGACTGGCAGGAGGCCAGTAGACATGCACACTACTATTGAGCACACATGACTGAGCATGTTCCACCATGACTTCCCACATCTTTGTGGACATACCAGGACCAAGTATCTGCAAAACACATTACAATGTTATGTTAATCCAGCTTCACTCGAAAACCTTATTTAACAAACCATCTGACCGCTGTTTTATTCAAAGAAAGACATTTTCTTTGAGTGAGTTTAGGATTCCCTCGTGTTTATATCGTGTGTAAGCCTTGCACTATATAAACTTGAGCACAAACTGGCATTTGGGCAAGCACAAGACATGATCTTTCTTCTTTCAAAAAGCTCAAAATTAATTTTGTTACAATTTTAAAACGCTATAAAAGTTTTCCAAGTCAACTATCTTTAGAAGGAAGGTTAACTCAACCCAAAAGAAAAAGAAAAAACACACAGAATAGCAGCTCAGTTCTGAACCACAGATAGTATACTGAACAAAAGAGAAATCTTACATGCCGGAGTCTTGAAGGGTTTAAGTAGAACTGAATCAAGAAATCCTTGACAGTTCTAATATTTTCCCGATTCAATCGCTTGTGAAACGCTCCATCTTTTCCTATCTTTTCTAATCTCCATATTTCATCAAATAGAGAAGGAGGATGGTGCTTTCTGTACACTACAAAAGATGAAAAAAACAAATAATAGAAGAAACCAAATTACTTTAGCTTGCAGAGAGCTTCCAAACGAAGTCATAGAATGAGAGCACCCCAAAGATTTGATCTTCTTAACTTACAACTAAGTGCATAAACCAGATTAAAGGGTTCCCCATTCTTAAAGCAAAAGTAAAAAGAATCACAAATAACTTTTCTCTAGACCTTGTGATTAACAGACAGAAACTATGATACCACTAAAGGCACTCCAGAATTGACTCCATGTATATGAATGCGATGCAATGCAATAACTGAGAAATAAAACTTACATTCTCCTCGGTGATCCCTAACAATAAAAGATTCTGTTACTGCCTCTCTAACATTTACACAATCAAATTGATCCACCATTCTCGCCCCAAGTCTGAACTTTCGGCTCCTCGTCCAGCTAGAATTATCTGTAAATGAAATTTCACCCATAACACCGATTCCATCGTTAAGAATCAGAAATACGTCCCCGTTGAGTAGGGGTCTTTTCCCCCCTCTCTCTCTCACAATGTTATTCCTGAAATTGTCAGTCGTCCAATTGCTATCACTGTCAAAATCACCTTCAATAACAACAATTTCCACTTTTGCAGATGATCCGGGTCCAGAAGATACTATTTGACCAGTGGATGGTTCAATCAAGCCGATTCTTACAGCTTGGCTATCATCTCCCTCTACCCGAGCTGACGTGAACAAAGGAAGTGATAGGTTGGTCAAGAACTTGAGCTGTAGATTCTTCGATTCCAAGGCAAGCGTCTCTTTCTCACAAATCCTAAACAAGGATGAACATGGAGAAGTATACCTAAGTTCACATCCTGAAAAGTGATTTAAACATTCTTCACAATATCTCTGGTAGAAATTTAAAGGTGTATTGGAAAGAAGTTTACCATTTTCTGCCAGTAAAATGCTTTCCAAGAGCCAATTCAACTTCTTCCTTTACCTGTATCACATGATATCTCTGAATTTAATCATTAAATCAACAGTCGCATACCGATGAAATTTGGCTTGATGGTATAGAAACCACAATCCATGGAATGAAAGATCTCGAGTCAAAAATCAGTCTAGAGAGAAATTTTTATATTACTCCTAAACAATGATATGTACTGATACATACCACTCTGCGGATCAAGGGCTCAAGAACCGGTTCAAGCAATTGTTTGACAGTCTGCAACCTCATCACCTCCTGAACCACACTAAATTTTGGCACAAAATTAGATGTAGAATACACATAAGCCTCGAAAAGAAGCACCAATCAATTGTAATTTGACAAACAGATGACAAAGAACTAAAAAACTATTGCTCCCCAAAATATTATAAGGTAATGAATGCTCTCGATGCATCACTCTACATGGGTTCCGTTGCATTAACATTTCTCATCCAAATACGAGGTTAAGTGCTACCAGCTTCAAGCAATATAAATAAATATATGCAAGTCCCACGCGATTTTCTATTTTGTGGCCAACAACTCGATCTCTACAGTAACAGAAACCTTCCTTAATAGAATCCGTTTGATAAGAAAAAAAGGAAGAAAGGAGTGTCAACGGTATCAAACAAAAGAGGGCCTAAAATAATTTCACGAGTGGTGTTGCTTTGTTATATGTCTTCTAATTCCACCGAAGCAAGCAACATAATAGGCTTCCTGATACTGATATTACAACTCCGTCGGAAGCTCTTTACCCTAACAGCAAGTGACAGGAAAACCCTTCACTTCTCAGCCATAGACATGTACATCAAATCCAGTTCTGTCTTTCAAAACACTCTTATCTCTCCACAGTTACAAGTCTTCGTGGAAACTGAACCGAAACCCACTTTAAACTTCAATCAAGGAACCCAGTAATCAACCGATCTCAGGTATAATCAATGGCAAAGCACAGAGTAACCATAGCAAACACGTTCTAGGCCCAACATGGTGTAGCATAGAAAAAACCAATGACACGCACGTTACCATGATCATAATATGAAGATAAGATAGAATAAACTACGCAAACTACTCTTAAGGATTCTGCCTAACCAACAAATGATATCTAAATGAAACCCTAAACAACTTTAAGTTAGACTATACGAGAAGAAAAAAAAATTGGGCAAAAAACAAATCACCTTCTGAATCTTCTGCGCTTATCCTCGGGCGAGTCCCCTTTGTATAGAGATTTCCCTTGTTCTGACTGCCTCTTCAGCGACATTTTCGGACGGCCACGAAGAACACAAAGATGCAAACAACCGAATTCCAGAAGAGTCGGTGTAATACCCAGAAAATTGCGAACATTTAATGGATTTTCCTTGTGATTATCCTCCGAGGAACAAGAGTATTGCGAAAAATACTTCGACGCAATAAAAGGGTTCTCGTAATCTGATCTTCAGAACCCGTATCTTAGATTTTTCTTCTTCACCATGAAAATCTTCTCCCTCACCACACCAACGTATTGGTGATGTTTGTTGGATGGTGTGGGTGTCTGTTTTCTCTCCTACGAACAAAAATGACATGCAGTTTTCGAGTAAAGGGTAGAAACAGTACGGTGTTTGAAGTTTAGTTAAGCCAGGGTCCACAGAAACCGCGTTTCACTGAAAAGGACTCTGAAGATTTTTCGCTTAATTAAATTTATTTTTTTCTTATAATAAATCATTTGTTCTCACTTTAAGACTAAAAGTAAAATAATATTTCCCAATAAAAAAAGTAATAGATAATATTAGAATAATGATGTGAAAAAAAAGATTTATTGTTAAATTTTTTAGATTCTACATGAAAACCAAAATCTTATACAGATCTTAAATAACTATATTACCACTAAATCGATCATATAGTTTGATTATAATTTATGTAGTACGAACCACTATATTGTGATTACATCGAATAAACATTTAAAAATCATTCCTTAAATCTCTGCAAATACGAATGAAATTCAATATATTAAAAGATAAAAATCTTGAAAATAAATACAAGCACAAAAATGGGATATCATAATCTAATAGTGTTCAGAAAACGATGACTAGAGAAACAAACATCTACTTACAGATACCAAAATCAACATAAAGTCTAAAGATACTAATGGAGTTTAACTTAACGCCTACATTCACTTGAATCACTGTCTCGATCAGACAATTTGGGTTCATGTTTAACATCAAAATGAGGGTAATTGTGGTAATTCAAAAGAGGGCAACCATGGAGAGATGAAATTACTTTGCCTTTAGGGTTACCCACATTCTTCTTGCATTTGTTGCAGAGCTTACCATGAGTGTATAATAGACAGTTCAGATCAAACTTCAGCAAATCTGGGATCCTACGATTTAGATGTACATAAGTCTTGTTCCTGTCTGCGTTTGGAGGAACCCAACCAATCGTCTTTGCGATCTCAAATACCTGTTTCAGGGCTTTATCCATCAGAACTAATACGATATAATCCGAGAAGAAATCGATATTGCAACTTGATGGTACTCACATGAGTGTCTACTGGGAAATCATTGTGCTGGAGGTTAAACATCAGAACACAAGAAACCTGTCATTCAGACAGCTTTTTTCTGAGTCAGTTTCATTCCTTTGTTCTTGTCACATGGTAATAAGAGTACCTATCCCCGGTGTGTAGGAATATCGCATACCGTTTTTGGGCCAATGCCTTTGAAACGAGATAGCTCGGTTTTCACTTCATCTACTGATAAATCACGCAGGTACTCCAAACATAATTTGCCTTTCTCATTGTGCAAACGGACCAATATGTTCTTGATACACACTGATTTTTTTGGGGCCAAGCCTCCACATCTTATTGCGTCCTCGATAGCTTTAAGATCAGCAACAAGAACCTATACCAAATAGATCACAGAAAAGGAATCACATTCAGAGACTCAACCCGTAAAATATAAAATCAAGCTAAAAGAATAAACCTTTTGCGTTCATCGGAGTACTTGTTCAAATCCATGTCATTGTTCTTACTAAACAATGAACAAATCCTAAGGAGAACCAAGCTCAAATCTACCCCACAATGTCAAAGCACAAGCTTAAGGAGTCTTCACTGAAACAAGACAAGAGCATAGAACAAGAGATGACTTAACTAAGTCGTGTAAGCCATGAGCTAAACTCATAACCATTTCAACATAACAAATCATAAACCTTTCACAAAACCAAGTCTTGTATTCCCCAACCAAATCTTCCTAAACACAGAAAAACACATGAACCATAAAGACCAACAGGAGAAAAGATGAACCCCCACAACACTGGAAAACTCACATCTTTCCATGTCGGAAATGCAGCTTTAAGAGAAGCAAACGCCCTTAGGGAATTGGCCTCAGTAGTGTTCTGAGACAGAAGAGTCTTAACAAGCCCATCAAGCACACTCTCCTCAACACCATCCGCATCCTCCTCCTTATCCGTACAATGTCGATCGCTGTCAGTTCCTACATCCACGGCGGAGAGAGACCGGAGTCTCCGGCGGCGGTACCCGGCGAACTCGGAGGGAAAACCGTGGAGAGACAAGAGATCGTCCCTCACGGCTTCGCACTCGTCAGGGGTTGGCCTGAGATGGGTCGGGTACGGGTCGCCGCTGTGAAGGGAGGTTTTATCGGCCGGCGACGTGGAGATGCCGTCGTGTTGGTGGGGGCGTTTCCTTTTCTGGGCTTTGTTCATCGTGTCGGGATGGGCTCGTAGCTGTCCCTAAATTCCTCCAATAACTTCTCCGTCTCAATTTATTTTTTCTAAATGTGCTAAAACCATAATAATACCCAAAAATAAATAAATAAATAAACCAAAAAAGAGAAAGTACGTTCCATTTAGTAATTCACAACCACAACATTTATTATGCGACACATAAATGAAAATTTAAAGATCCCTTCGTCTTTGACGGATTTCAAAATCAGATACTACAGATTCACTCCCAAAATCACAATTTATAATTACAACCATTAAACCCCCCAAATTTAAAATATTTGAGAAAATATTTTTACCCCAAAAAAAAAGGAGAGAGAACAAAGATCACAAGTAAAAAAAAAAGAGTTAAAACTGAGAGGTTTGAGCGAAAAAACCGTTTTGCCCCGCCTGAAACTGACCGCGACTGAGTCCACTCGCTTCGAGCATGCGGTTCCACTCACGTGCCTCCGCTCCGCCGCCGAAGTCTGCGTCCCCTCCGCCGCTCATCGCTTCCAGGACCTTCGCCGCTTTATCCTTCAGCTTCCCATTGCCTCTCTCCTCCACCCCCTTCAGCACCTCTTCCAACCTGGCCTCCTTCGCAAGCCCCCTGAACCTCATGTTCCCTTGGCTCAGCGTCAGCAGAACCGCCACGCAGTTCTCGCTAGCTGCCGCCTCCGTATCCCACGCGCTGCCTTCGCGGAGTTTCCCGGCGAGGATCGCGACGGCGTTCCCGTCCAACATCGCTCCTTTCCCGTCGGAACAAGCGGCGAGGTTGCAGAGCACGAGGAGTATCCGGCTCGCCGACTCGCCAGATCTGACCATGGAGAGCAACGTCGGCACAGCGCCTAACCGGACGAGTCTGGTCTGGTTGCTCGGGATCAGCGAGAGGTGGTAGAGTGCGAGCGCTGCGTCTTGGCGCGTACGGTCACTCTCTGCGGATCGGAGCGCGTGAAGGAGCGGCTCCACCGCACCGAGAACTCCGATCACCATCTTGTTCTCGTCCTCCAACGCCAAGCTGAACAACGCACCGGCGGCGTGCTCTTGAGCCTCTGGTGTACCCGATTTCAGGACGTCGATGAGGAGAGGGACGAATCCTGACCGCACGATCTTCACCTTGTTCGGCTTCTCCAGGGAGAGGTTAACCAACGACGCGGCAGCGTTTGTCTGCACAAGACTGTACCGGGAAACGATCAGCGACCGGAGCAATGAGAGGATTCTGTCTGTGCAGAGCGAAACCCTAAAGTCCTCGCTGGATCTTGTCATCTTCCTGAGCAGAATCAGTCCTTGTTCGTGGTCAAATATGTCGGTGCTTCTCAGTTTGTTGCAGATCTCTTCTTCTTCCGGCGACATCGGCGCCGAAGACGAGAAATCATAGGAAGAGAAGGAGCTAGGGTTTCGGAATGGACTCTCAGCTCCGGGGAACACATCCGACGAGGAAGAAAAAGAATTCATGGAGTGGCTGACGGGTCGAGTTGGGTGGGTTGGGCTCTGACCAACGGTCACTGACTCAAGAGAAGTGCTCGACGACATGGAATTCCTGGACCGAGCTCGGATCGCCTCCATCACAGTATCATAATCCGAAGGCGAGTTCTCAGCCACCGACGGCAAAATCTCCGGCTCCGAAACTCGAGTACCGGAACCTGATTCTATCAGGGCACGAATCACGCCTTCCACGTACGCGTAACCCGGTGGGCGTGGATGCTCCTTCTGGGTCTTGTCGCACCATTTAAGTATGGTGGATTTCATGGCAAGGTTGGGTATGAGGTTGGAGAAATCGGGTCGGGTCCCGTCACGGAGTTGAGGTACAAACCCGAGGTTCCGACAGACCTGAACGGAGATACGCTCAAAGGTTTGACCGGAAGCGACGACAACTGGATCCGACATCAAGAACCCGGTGATGGGGCAGAGAAACTCCGGTGGAGTATCACCGCCGACATGGTGGTGATCCGGCATAGTTGAAGCAGTGGCGGAGGCGGAGCGTTGGTGGAAGGAGAACCATCGGTGTTTTCCGGTGCCACCCATCACAGAATTACCAAAACCCTAAACAGAAACAAAATGCAAACCCCAAAATTATTGAGAAAAGTGAGAATTTATGGGGAGGAAGAAGAAGAAAAGAAAGCAAACCCAACGGAGGTCGGTTACTTGGTTATAAAAGTGATGACTTCAATATTGGCGTTTTCCGATGATTCTTACGTCGTTGATGGAGTCTTCTCTATGAGAGCTCGGTGAGTGGTTTCTTTTGTTATTTTCTTTTCTCTTACATCGTTAGATGCTGACGAGACATTGATTGATTTCTCTTTTCTTTTACTTTTTCACTTTAATATATAAATTTAATATTAAAAAAAAGATAGTGATGATAAAAAATTATAAGCAGTAGTTGTCATCGACAACGTTCTTTTTTCTAGATTAAATTAGACCATAAAATAAATTTCATAAGATGGGTCAACAATAATAATCTATATTCGTTGTCTCAAATTAGTAAATTACATGTTATATCATTACAACTGTAACAACTTTTTGTGCGATGCATGTCTAGGTCGCTAGAGTTTAGATTTTATTTTACTTAACATACAAGACTATTCAAAATAAATTAGTTCATAGATGGAAAATGTCACATCTTCGCCTCGTATTCTCTCACCCATAAAAGAATTTATCAAAATAAAATGCTAGACACAATTATTTGACGAAATATAAAATGAAAAAAAAACATAATTGATATTTGCGTTTATTGAAAAAAATAAATTATGGTACCAGTAAAAAAACCCATTGACAAAGTAAACAAAGGTGACCGAGCCTCAGTCAGCTGATGTCTGCTGACATTATCGATTAAATGATTGAATTGAAACAAAACATGGAATGCACTAAGCTATCCCTTTTTGTTTAATTTCCTAATAAATTATATTGAAAAAAAAACAAAGATTTATCACTTTACTTTGATATTGTCTTATCCAAAAATTGCCTTATTGTTATGGAAACACAAAATATCAGTCATACACTTGTAAATAATATAATTATTGTTTAGCTTACTTTATGTATTCTATATTATATGATTGGAGTAATTACATTCAAAAGTTAAGTTGAATCCTCGTTTTAATTGAAAATGGAAAATATATTTTTTTTTATTTTTCTCCCATTACTATATTCGTCATTTCACGAGTTCCACATAAAAAACGAATTATTTGATATAATATATCAAATTTAATTCATATAATATCTATTAGAGTTGAGGTGACTCATGATTAATACATTACCGATAAAAAAAGAGTTAGTCTGAAATTATATATAATAAAAAGATGTAAACTAAATATATATTTATTTCAATTTTAGCATTTTATAATTCGAAACTGAATCGTAATAGAATAATTAAATCAATATTTTTCGGTAGATTTTTTTTCTCCAATGTCAAATCCATCAATTCCTACTCAATATTCTCTTTGATGATATAAGAGAATTATGTGTTATTATTTCTATATTTTTTATAATATTTTTGTATTGTGATTAATCCACCGTAACAAAAACAAAGACTCATTTAAATAAATAAAAAAGATATGAGTTTAAAGACATGTATTTTCGATATGTCTTTTCACTTACAATAATTACAAATCAATATCAAACTTGTAGTTATTCTCAAAATTGTCTTTTGATTTCAAATTATGCGGATTGGTATGGAGGGATTTTCACCCGATAATTGTCTCCTCAATAATAATCACCGTGTGTACCTCAATAACAATTATCAAATATTTATATTTATGTGAATCAACGTAAGAATAAAATTTCTAACATTCTTCCACTTGATTCATATATGACAAATATATATAGAATCTTTGAGCTCACTTAAATGATCATATATACAAGTCACAACTTTATAAGAATTAAATTAATGAAATCATGGCGGTCACGGGCCTGGCAAACTTCTCGATTCCTTCCATGTATCACAAATCAATATAATTAAAACAACAATAATTTGATAAGATAGACATCTAAAATTATCTTATCTTACAATGTCTTTAAACAAAGACAAAATATCTATAATCATAACAAATATGCATAACTGAAATATGATTCATAGATAAGCAAAATCAAAACTTACATAGATATCTAGAGTTCAAATAAACTTCAATGTGCAAGATTTATATTCATACATGTATAATCATCAGCAATACAAGAACTTTGCGACTACTCTCATTTCACTAACATGGCCAAGAACTCGTGTTTTGGCGAGCTGAAGGCGAGCTAAGCCGAGCCGAGCCAGCTAGTATCTATCATTCTTCGAGAAGAATACGGCTGCCGCATTATCACAATATATGTTTATCAGTTTAGCAATGGTACCAACGATGCCTAAACCATGAACAAAATTACGCAACCACAACGATTGAATTGTAGCTTCAAAGCATGCTACAAATTCGGCCTCCATAGTGGAAGTAGCAATGACAGACTGCTTACCACTCTTCCATGAAATAGCTCCCCCAGCTAGAAGGAATAAATAACCAAATGTCGATTTCCGAGTATCCGAGCATCCGGCATAGTCTGAGTCTGAATAACCAACAATCTCAAGATTGCTAGTTCTTTTTATATGTGAGCATGTGATCTTGGTGCCTTGTAGATATCTTAAAACTTTCTTTGCAGCTCTCCAGTGAAATTGTCCGGGATTTTATTGGTAACGACCCAACATACCAACCAAAAAACTTATATCCAGAATAGTACAAGTCTGAGCATGCATCAAACTTCCGACTAAAGAGGTATAAGAAATGTCATCCATTTCCTTCCGCTCTAAGTCATTCTTAGGACATTGGGATAAACTGAAACGATCCTCTTTCTGTATGGGAACTGGACTTGGTGAACATGATTCCATTTTAAATCTTTCTAAAACTTTGTTGATGTAAGTCTTTTGAGACAATCCCAAAATTCCTTGTGATCTGTCTCGAAATATTTCTATTCCGATCACATAGGAAACCTCACCCATATCTTTCATCTCAAAGTTACTAGAAAGATAATCCTTAACATCATGTAATAATAACCCACGATCATTGGCAGCAAGAAGAATATCATCTACATACAATACAAGAATTATAAACTTGCTTCCTACAATCTTTATGTAGATACATCGATCAACGGTCATTTCTACAAACCCATATGACAATACAGTATCATTGAACTTCAAGTACAATTGTCAAGAAGCTTGTTTTAATCCATAGATTGATTTCTTCAACTTACATACCAGATTGCTTTTACTTGTGGTCTCAAAACTTTGAGGTTGATCCATATATACATCTTCTTCTAAATCTCCATTGAGAAAAGTTGTTTTAACATCCATTTGGTGAAGCTCAAGATCAAAGTGAGCCAAAGCCATGACAATCCTTAAAGAGTCCTTTCTAGAAACCGAAGAGAAAGTCTCTTTGTAGTCAATACCATTCTTTTTAGTGGAACATTTGGCAACAAGTATGGCTTTATGCTTCTCGACATTACCCTCAGAGTCTCGTTTGGTCTTTAAAGACCCATTTACAAACAACTCTTTTAGAATCCTTCGACAATTTCGTCATTTTCCAAACATTGTTGTCATCCATAGATTTCAACTTTTTCTTCATGACCATCAACCATTTGTCAGAATTTCTACTGCTCATGGTTTGGTCAAAAGAGACTGGATCATCATTCATGCTCAAGTCATTTTCATGTTCAAGTGCATAACATATATAATCATTTGAAATAGCTGGTCTTCTATCTCTAGTAGATCTCCTCAAAGCTATTTCTTCTCGAGGTTGCACTTGTTCATTTGCTTGAACATTTTTTTTGCTTTTCTTGAAAAATGACATCAGTAACTAGGTGTGGAGTATCAATTTGTTTTTGTTCCATATTCATGCCATTTGGCTGTACTACAATAATATGAACATCAACATAAGATGAATCACTTGATGGATTTTGGTCCATCAATGACTCTCTTATCTCGATATCACGTACTCACACACTTCTACTGACTTCGCCATTTCAATGAAGCGAACATTTCCAGACTCTACAATTCTCGTACTATGGTTTAGACAATAGAATCTATAATCTTTTGACCTCTCTGGATGTCCAATAAAATAACCACTAATGGTTATGGAATCCAATTTATTTTCATGTGGATTATATATCTTCACTTCGGCTTGACAGTCCCATACGTGAAGATGTCTTAAACTGGTTTCCTAGATGTCCACAGTTCGTAAGGTGTCTTAGGAACTGCTTTACTAGGTAACCTATTCAATATGTATGCAGTTATCATCAATGCATACATCCACAATGAAATAGGTATAGAATTATTACTCATCATACTCCTAACCTTTTCCATCAATGTACGATTACGCCTTTCTGTAACGCCATTTTGTTGTGGCGAGCTGGGCATTGTATACTGTGCAAAAATGCCCTTAGACTTAAGAAGTTTCTTAACTAGACCTGGAATTTGTCCAACTTTTGATGTCTTTCCATAATATTCACCACCTCTGTCGGAACGTATTACCATAACCTTTTTGTTTAGCTGTCTCTCAACCTCCGTAATGAATGTCTCAAGGACATCAACAAATTGTGACTTTTCATGTAGCAAATAAAGGTAACAATGCCTAGAGGAATCATCAATGAAGGTGATGAAATACTTTTCACCGCCCAAGACGGCACATCAAAAGGACCACAAATATCTGTATGTATTAAATCGAGTAATCTGCTACTCCTTGTGGTAGTATGTTTAGATACATGTTTGGTTTGCTTACCCTTAATGTATTCCACACAAGTATCATTCCAATCGGTAAAATTCAATTAAGATAAAATTCCATTTTGAATTAGTCTCATAATCCTCTCCTTGGATATATGATCGAGTCTTTTATGCCACAAGTCAGCGGAGGACTCGTTAAGTGCATTCCTCTTCATACCAATCTCACATTCAACATTATACAAGGAATTAACAAAAGTAGAGTTTAGATTGAAACAATACAAAGTATCTGACAATAAACCAGTACCGCAAAAGTTTGTGCCACGATACAATGAAAAACTACCATGTCCAATATTAAAATTAAATCCTAAAACATCCAACCTCGAAGTGGAAACAAGATTCCTAAAACAATCAGGAACATGTAGACACTTCTCTAGATCAAGGCAATAGCCCGTATCCAACATGATTTTATATGTCCCGACACCTTCAACTCTAGTTTTTATCTTGTTTCCCATAAAATAGAAAGTTTTCACTTCCCGAAATTCGTTGGAGATTTAGGTAACCCTGCATAACATTTGAAACATGAGTGGTTGCACCAGTATCAAGCCACTAAGTATTAGAAGGAACTTCAATCAGATTTGATTCAAAGCATTCAGAAACAATATGTATACCTATCTTTTCAAACCATGCATTCTTTTCAGACAATCAACCTTCTTGTACCCAAGTTTGTTGCAAAAGAAACATTTCAGATTCTTTTTAACATTTCTTTGCCCTTCACCAGGCTGCACCTTATATGGCTGCTTTCCCTTTTTCTTTTTTTTCTTACTTGGAGCTTTGCCGCCACTTGAACCGGCATTTGGATGGCCACGATAGGCAAAATTGGCTTGGGGATATTTGACCTTAAGGTCTTCCTTTTGCCTTGCCTCCTCTTGCATGAGCATGACCATGGTATCCGAAAGAGACCATTTTTCCTTGAGTTGGTTGTGAGTTCTCCGAAATTGCTTGAAATCATCACCTTTGCACGATTTCAGCATGAACTCAACTAACACACGCTCACCAAGATCAATATCCAAACTTTTAAGCCGGTTGTAGGTATTCACCATATGAGTGATATGGTCATCCATAGATTGAGATATGTTGTACTCTCTCGTCGATAAGTCATTAATGAGAGCAGCAACAACAGACTTATCCACAATATCTGTCATAGTACACTTCTTAATCTCAGCAAGGAATTCCTTCACATTTTCAGTTTTAGGTTGGGAAGGCTTAACATTAGGCGATATACTAAGCTTGAGAAAGCTCATCATAAGCCTATTCGACTTGTCCCAAATCTCCCACAGTTTCTTGTCTGCCTCTGAACTTGTATCAGTTGGTTTAGTGGGCTCATCCATAATGAGAGCTGAATCGAGTCCCAAAAGACCAGCATTCAGCTTCACATATTCAATCGAGACGTCATAATTATGCTCATTAAACTTGATACCATTGGCAGTCATACTTAACATAGTGGAGGCCAATGCAAAATAATCACATCTCACATTTAATTTGCTTTGAATTCAGAAAATTATTCAGACTATATAACTTATATTAAAATATTGTATTTAAATTCACCTTTGGGCTAAATCTAAACACAATCAACATGCATCAAGCAATTTATATAAGATTAATCACAATGTTACTTTAACATATAAGCCATCTTTGGTTGTACATCATATGTTAATTAAACAAAACTCATAATCTAGTTCAATTATTATTAAACATGAGTAAGATCTACCTTTAGGTAACCATATAACTACATGTAATAACTATAAATGATTATTATCATTCTTAAATATCATAATGAAATTAAACATTTATATAAATAATTTAAATCCTTAATAAACTCAAACGAGCCATTTTGGTGACTAATACATTCACTAAATATTACTGAATTAAATTATGTGATCTAAAAGAAAGACATACCTAGAATTCAGATTTTACAAGAATTCCATATGTCTATATAACTATAAAGATTTCATCATATTAATGAAATATTCATCATGTTTATATAATAAACATGATAACCATGTATTGAATTTGTGACGTGGCCTAATGGTATATAACACATATTGTCCTTAAGCACCGGTTCGAGTCTCCGGTTTCGTAACTTTTTACCTTTTTTTAACAGATACATACATTGTGTGTATGTATCTCCCTCAAGATTCATTTTGCTGAAACTTTTTACCCTTTTTAACAGATACATAAATTGTGTGTATGTATCTCCCTCAAGATTCATTTTTCCGAAACTCTTTCGAAACCCACCAAAATTCGAAGCCGATTCGACGAAACCACTAACGAACCGTCAGTTTGGAATCCGACCACCACAAGACGGTGATCGACGCCGAAACCATCGTCATTTCCTTCGAAATTCCAAAATTCGACGGAGCAACCCACCGACGATACGACAATCTCTGCCACCGATAAGCGGCGTAATGACACGAAGAATCGATGCCAATGTCATTCCCACACCGTCGAGAATGAACCGACACGTTTACCACATACGAGACGAACGAACACGTTCGTCACCGCGGTCGTCCATGGTTCATCTCATAAATTTTCGACAGCGACAAAGACGACGATGGTTTCGATGGACAACGAGAATTGAACCGATGATTTAATTTGATATGAAATTAAAACTATCGATGTACGCCGAGAAGTGAACCGTGGGTTTCTCTCCTTTTAATTATATATATACTCAACTTTTTATTTAATTAAATATAATTCAATAAAATATTTCATCAATCTTGAATTGGCAATAGGCAAGAACCAAATTCAATAATCAAATTTTTCATAAACTTCATTTAATATTCTATTATTCGGCTCTTATACCAAATGTAAACCAAACATATATTTACTTCAATTTTACGATTCTATAAATGCAGAACCGAATCGTAATAGAATAATTAAATAAACCAAAATAATAGATAAATTTTGATGAATCCATATTTTGTCGGTAGATTTTTTTTTCTTTTCTCTGATGCCAAATCCACCAATTCCTCTTTAATATTCTCTTTGATGATACAAAAGAATTATGTGTTTTTGTTTCTTTGTTTTTGTAATATTTTTGTATTGTGGTTAATACACCGTAACAAAATGAATACTCATTCAAATAAATAAAAAAAGACATGAGTTTAAAGACATATCTTTTGGATATATCTTTTAACTTATAATAATTACAAATTAATATCAAACTTGTAATTATTCTCAAAATTATCTTCTGATTTCAAATTATACGGATTGACACGAAGAGATTTTCACCCGATAATTATCTCCTCAATACAACACTAATAATCACCGTGTATACTTCAATAACAATTATCAAATATTTATATTTATGTGAATCAATATTAAAATAACATCTCTAACAAAATACAGTAAAAAAATGTAATATTATAAAAATATAAAGTAATTTACAATTATATAAAAAATTACGGTAAAAAAATCTAATATAACATATAAAAAGTATAAACTAATTTACATATTTTCATATTGATATGATATCTCATGATTATGATATTAGAGTTCGATATAATCAAAATTTATATATTTTTAAACTAATTTCATTTGAAATAAATCAATAAATATTTATATTTATTTACTTACATATAATTGGTTTTAAATAAAATTCCATTCCACTAGTCAATTTGTATTTGTGACTAACTATTACATGTATTCTATTTTATTTGTCTTTTGGATACATGATTTTGACATATAGCTAATTTTGATGTAATATGATCACACTGAAATTTTTTTAATCACCAAATCTTTGGTCCGGGTTAATTCGGTTCCTCCGGTTACCACTGCAAGACGGTTTATACAGACAATTAAAACGACCACGTTTCACTTCGCTTCCCCCGCTTTCCGAGAAAGTTACAACACTCCGAAGCGATCACCGGGAGGGAGAAAACAGAATCCATGGGCGATTTCTGAGTGAGATTGGTACGGAATAAACAGAAAATCCATCTGGTAATCCTCGTTTACGATTCGTATCGATTCTTTTTCTGAATTTGTATCATCGTGTTCTTATATGCTGCAATTGCCCTTTGATCTTTGTGTATAGCTTCGAAAGTTCTTCCATCGTCGGTATTTTGAGCAGTTAAGGGTTTTCGAGGAAGTATTGAACATGGTTCTCGTGTTGGCTTTGGGGGATCTCCATGTACCTCATAGAGCTCCTGATCTGCCCCCCAAGTTCAAATCAATGCTTGTTCCTGGCAAGATCCAACACATCATCTGTACTGGAAATCTATGTATCAAGGTTGGTTTTTTCCTTTTTGAAATTCTGAATCTTCCTAGCCATTTTACTTCGCTTTTAGTGGTATCCGTATTCGTGGTTATTTTCTATGTAATGTGACTGTTTCTTGGTTGGGTTTGAATTTTTCCTGTGTTGATGGAAGGTACAATGTTGTGAAATAGGAAGAGAATGATGGTTTTAGTGAGAAGATCTCTTGTAATCGAACTTTATACTACGGTTGATTTGGCTCTGATGGATCTACAAGTAATAAGCTCAACCTCATTAAGGAGGTTTTGATGTTTATATGGTTACATTCATTTTCTTTGATATGTGTTAAAGTGTTTGTCAATCTATAGTTCATTAAATCTGAGTTTTTCTCTCATAATATGGTTTGTATGTGTTTTCCCAAAAGTATGACTTGCATTTTATCTGTTTCAATATAGAGTGCTTTGATATCCTAGTGCTGTTTTAACCTTCAATGTGATGATTTCTGCTTTCATCATTACTTGCGAAGTATATTACCAGTCGGACAGTAGAGCGCTTAAAGTCAGATCTTCCATGGTTCCAGTTGCGATGAATGAATCTTTTCTTATCCCATCAAAAATCATTTACTTTTGCTTACACTAAAAACTAACGTCTTTTGGCTGTTTTAGGAAGTGCATGACTACTTGAAGACTATATGTCCTGATTTGCATATAGTCCGTGGAGAGTTCGATGATGAGGTGCGATACCCAGAAACCAAAACATTGACTATTGGGCAATTCAAGTTGGGATTGTGTCATGGTCACCAGGTTTGTTTTTTATATTCTTCCTTTCTTGAACACCACATTATGAACTTAAAGTGTTAGATTTGTAGCATATGGTAATCTTTTTCTAGTGAGATAGCATATGTTGATAGGATTTTTCTGACCATAAATTATCTTACTTGCCTTTGCCACTCTGCCTTGTCATGTGGTTTTTTCCAAGCGGGTTTGTTGACAATCTTCAAATTTGTCTGTCTCCACTGTCTGCATTTTATTTTAGTGAAATATTGGTTTGGATGCCTGTAATCTGCACTGAACTTTTTCATTTACCACAAAGAAATGTTTGGGAGAAAACAATAAGGAAACTATAGGAGTTGCAAGATGAAAGACGAGTGTTGTTGATTTTCTATGAGAATCTTTCAGCCTAAACTGTTGTGATATAAAGTAGAATTGGTATATTACATGGTACCTATGGAGACATACTGACCATGTTTCTCTGTAATGTCATGCCCTGTAGTGATGTTGTTCACTTTTTACATCACTTAGCAATAAGAGGAAATTTCCCTTGTTTTTTTTCCTTGGCTCTTCCATGTTACTTAGAAAGCCCTTGAACCTAAGTAAGAAATGGCATGCATTTTATATGTTATTCCCATCGATGAATTTGAAGTCTACTACATTGATGGTCGTATCTCTGTACTCTGCTTTGTGATTTGCAGGTGATCCCATGGGGTGATCTAGACTCACTAGCGATGCTTCAGAGACAACTGGATGTCGACATACTCGTGACAGGCCACACCCACCAGTTTACAGCTTACAAACACGAGGGAGGCGTTGTGATCAACCCAGGATCTGCAACAGGAGCCTACAGCAGCATAAATTATGATGTCAACCCTAGCTTTGTTCTTATGGACATTGATGGCCAACGCGTTGTAGTCTATGTCTACGAGCTCATCGATGGAGAGGTCAAAGTTGACAAGATCGATTTCAAGAAGACTTCTACCACCAACCCTGCTCATTAGCAAAAACGACTGTAAGTAATCATCTGGAATTCAGACTTGGTAAATTTCGTGTTTTCGTTGTCAAACTATCTTGTAAAATCGTCTAGGTTTTGAAGACATTGGTGCAGGGATGTACAGCAAAATTCAGAAGTGGCAATGTCACCTTTTCGTCTTTCTTTATTCGTGTATTACCGAACTATGCTATTGTACACGATTTGTGGATTCTTCTCAAACTGATTTTAAGATCTATCGACTGATTTGCTTGGACTTTTCCATTTATGTGATCATCAACTTGCGAGGAGATGGATGTCTTGAGACGACATATCTGAAAGTACAGAGATTGGTTTTATTTTGGTGTTGTATTAAACCCGCTATAGTTTTTCTGATATTTCTAAAAAAACACAAATGTAAACTACAAGAACGTGACCTTAATGGTCTATTTCTCAACCACTCTTGAATTACCTCCTAAATACTAGTTCAACCCTCAAGATTAAATCAAGTTATCAAGAAGAAAAAACAACAACGAAACATAATAGAAAAATGAAGCACTTCTGGACTTCAAGTAGACTAATTATATTACAGTGATCTTGGAACTTGATTCTGCATAGAGGCTTCATGAGAATAATCCCCAACTCCTTTTCAGTTCTGATGAACTTTATTTCAATTTTCTCATTTTCTATGAATTCCCAGATAATATGGTATCTCGTATCAATGTGCTTACTCTGGTTATGATGCACTGGGTTTTTGATAAGAGAAATAGTGGATTTGTTGTCCACTCTCAGCATCGGTTTTTCCACTTCCGAGTTCGTAAACTCAACAAGTAACCGAGCCAGCCAGACAGCTTGGCAGGCAACATTTGTAGCAACAATATACTCTGCTTCGCAGCTTAATAGCGCCACTACTTTCTGTTTTGTAGACTGCCAGCTGATCGAACTAGTGCCAAGGAAAAAGATGATTCCCGATATGCTCCTCCTAGTTTCGACATCACTAGCTAGATCACTATCACTGAATCCTCTCAAATTTGGGGTTTCCCCTTCCTTCCTTGCATAAAACAGACCCCAACTTGTTGTTCCAGCAATGTACCTCAAAATTTGCTTCACTACAGCAAGGCGATCTGCACGCGGTTCCTCCATGAACCGACTCACATACCCAACAGAAAAAGCAAGGTCTGGTCGAGTGTGAACTAAGTACCTAAGACTTCCGACAATACTCCGGTACATGGTTGCATCCACCAATGGACTTGTTCTCTCCTTGCTTAGCCTAAGATGTGGTTCCATCGACAATTGAAAAGGATTGCCACTCGTTATTCCTTTTTTTTCCAGAATTTTGGCTGCATATGCTCCTTGACTGAGTGAAATGCCATCAGCTTGTTACTTCACTTCAATGACCAGATAGTAATGTAGCAGCCCCAAGTCACTCATCTTGGACAAATCAGCCATCTCTTTCTTGAAATTTAGAATATTGTTGTTGTTGGTACCAATGATTACCAAGTCATCAACGTAAACACTCACCAGCAGTCTCTCGGCTCCATTCCCTTGGTTGTAGACATCATGTTCTGATGGAAACTTCTTGAATACAGAGATGTCAAGCTTTCATCCAACTTCTGATTCCAAGCCCGTGGAGCATGATGAAGACAACACAAAGATTTATGAAGCTTGAATACCTTCTGTTCATTCCCCTTGCTAATGAAACCCGATGGTTGTTCCACGTAAACCTCCTCTTGAAGGTCTCTGTTCAGAAATGTTGATTTGACGTCCATGTGATGGATTCTCCACCCTTCATTTACTGCCAACACAAGGAAAAGACATATTGCCTCCATACGCACCACCGGAGCAAAGACCTCATCATAGTCAATGCCCTAGTGTTGCGCATAAACCTTCACAACGAGCCTCGCCTTGTGTCCTGACATCGCTCCATGCTCGTCCTTTTCACCTTGAACACCCACTTAAGACCGATTGCTTGTCGGCCTTCAGGGAGATTAGTGAGTGTCCAAGTGTGATTCTCTTCAACAGATCGCAACTCCTCCATCATCGCCTTCTGCCAGCTCATATTCTGTTTTGCTTCAGCCAATGATGAGGGCTCATTCGTTGTCACTGTGTGAAGCTCATTAAGCTCCAGCTCACGCCTCGAAAAACCTGGTGTAACCCCCGATCCGAGTATGTTGTCGACCATGCGGAACCGTAGCGGTTCGTCTTCATATTATGCATCGAGCTCTTCTTTGTGTATCTCTGGTGGTGACATATATTCGATCTCAGGTGCTGAAACCGGGGTTGGTGTGCCCGAACTCGCTGAGCCAGCTTCGTTGTGAGCTAGACCCACTGAACTAGCTGACTGAGTTATCACAGCTGGGTTAGCTGAGGTTTATCCCCTCTCTATGTCACCTCTCCACTACACAGTCCCAAACTCCATCGAGAAAAAGCCATTACAATTCACTTCATGCCCCTCCTTACTGCTCCAATTCCACTGAGCAGATTCGTCACACTACGTCTCGAGTCACGTGGACACGTTCTGTGGTTGGATCATTGGCTCGATAGGCCTTTGATCCTTGCTCGTATCCGACAAAAATCATCGGACTGTCTTCCAGCTTCTTCAGGTGCGGTGTTGTCGTCTTGACGTGGACGATACACCCAAAAGTTCGTAGGTGATGAACCACTAGCTTCTTCCCATACCAAGCTTCATACGGAGTCATCCCTTCAACACTCTTTGTTGGCGAGCGATTCAAGACGTAGACAACCGTGGTGACTGCCTCACCCTAAAAACCACTAGGGCAATCCCTTCGCTTTGAGCTTGCTACGAGCTGTCCCTACCACCATGGCATTTCGGCGTTCCACAATGTCGTTCTGCTGTGGTGAATACGACACAGTGAGTTGTCTCCTAAAACCACGATCTGCATAATACTCGGTGAATTCTGCTGATGTTTGACCCAGCTTGATCCTTAGATTGTAGTAGTTCCACCCACATAAACTAGTTGTAGTCATCAACGAGAAAGAGAAGACACTTCCTTCCCTTCGGTGTTATGGGTGAAATCGGACCACATATGTCTCCGTGCACAAACTCCAGAGGATGAGTAACACGAAACTGGGCTTGTTCAGGAAACGACGTCCGTCATTGTTTCCCTACGAGACAGCCATCACAAAGCTGATCTACTTGCTCAATCTTTGGCGGTCCTTGTACCATCTCCTCTCGACCCATTTTTCTAAGTGTCAAGAAGTTGAGGTGACCAAACCTCACATGCTATCTCCAAGCGTTGTCCGCACCTCTCGCTACCAAGCAAACAAGTTTTGTTATTTTCACCTGAAGCACATATAAGCGATTCCTCGAGCGCTTAACTTTCGCCAGTAGACGTTGCCCATGTTCACGAATCTGCATCATCATGTTGTTGATCAACACCTGGTATCCTACCTCATCCAGCTGTCCAATGCTTATAATGTTGGTGGTCAGGTGGAGACTAAAGTAGACCCCTGTGAGAGCTCTATGTTCGCCAATTTGACACGTGAACAACACAGTTCCCTTCGATGTGTGCGACAGAGTCATCTCCAAACCGCACCATGCCTTTCACCTTCTGGTCCAGATCTGCAAACGCAACCTGAAATCTAGCCATATGGTTTATCGTGCCAGTATCGAGAATCCAGAGTCCAACGTCTTTCTCATCCCGTCCCACATGCATGAGGACCTTCTCTTCGACCAAGTGAACTTGTTTGATTTCTTTCCCCATTTCTCGATCTGCACATGTTGATACGATGATACCGAGCTTCGTCAAAGTCGACTCTTGTGATGGAGTCGCATGTTGTCGGAGAAACAATAAGGTTGCTCATTTGGGAAAGAAGATTCTGGAACATCATAGGGTTGTTTAAGCTATTAGAAGTGTCTCTTCTCCATCTTGGGCTACATGGGTCTGTTCTTGTTTCAATGGCCAAAGTTTCTACAATTTTTGCATTGCTCTTTGGATTTATCGTTGTCGTGGCCCATTGAATTAGAACTCCCATTCTCACGCTATTTTCCTTTGATTTTGCCTAGTCTTCGACCAGATGTTTCGCCGCCAGAGTGACCTTCTTCATCACACTGTTTTCTGCGTGCTTCCCACTCCTCCTCTATCAGATACAACTTCTGAGCAACACCTTCGCTCGAGGATCCGAGTCCGTACCTCTCCTCTACAGCACGAAGACGACTTTCCATTTCCTCCATAGAGATCGTGGTTAGATCGAGGAATGTCTCGATGGAGATGGCCACCTGTTCCAAACTATTCGTTACCACCTTCAACATCTTTTTCACCACCTCCACATCCGTCACGGTCTTGTCAAGAACCCTGATACTCGTTGCGAGATTCATGATCCTTATGGTGAAATCATCCACGGTTTCCCCATCTCGGAACCTGATCTCGTTGAACTCTTGTCGAAGATTCTGTGCATTTGCCTCCCTAACGCGATCCACACCAACGCGTATCACTCGCACAGCCTCCCACGCCTCCTGGCGCCGATTCCTTCACGGCCAGCATTGCGTGCATCTCCGGAGGCACTGCACGAAGAATGGCTGAGAGCGCAAGCCTGACATCACGGTACTTAGCCACGCCGGGATTGATGGCTGCCTATAAACCTTGAGCTGACAAGTTTACGCGCATCACCAAAGACCACTCTTGATAATTTGTTCGCGTTAACATCGGGTAAACCACGGTGCCAGAAGTCTCCTTGACAATCCTTTCGATCACCGTAGTATGACCAGCATCACGTCGCTCACGACCACGTCATGGAGGTGACTCTGACATGAGCGACGACCATGGCGCGGGGTGTTCTCGACTGCCTACCATCCGGACCCGAGAAAACCATAACTGTCTTTGTTTCTTAAACGTTGCTGTGATACCAATTAAAAACTAAAACAACTCTAAGAGTAAAGAAGAGATTGGTTTTATTTTGGTGTTGTATTAAATCCACTACAATTTTTATGATATTTATAAAAGGACACAAATTTAGACAACAAAAACGTGATCTTAATGGCCTATTTCTCAATCACTCTTGAACTACCTTCTAAATACTAGCTCAATCCACAAGACTAAGTCAAGTTATCAAGAAAAAAAACAACGAAACATAACAAAAAAATCTCCAGAGTTTTGCTTCTTCGAGTTCCCATATGTGTGGAGTGCCAAGTTTATGGATGTTGGTTTAACTTCAATCTTTATAAAACCTCCATAACAACAACAATATATTGTACTTGTAGCTCTTTCCATATTCTATCAATTCAATATACTTACACAGTTCCAAGGGCTTCCAATGTAACAAAGTAGTTGAATTGTGTGTATACATGTATGAAAAATCAAGAAAAGTCATTCGAAGGCAGAGCATCTCTAGCAACATTAATGAAGACATCTTCAAGAGTTGTGTCTGCAAGTCCCCAAGCAAAAACAATGAAGTTTCTCTTCACTTTCTCCACCATCTCGAAAACCTCTGAAATCCGAACTTCATGTTTTGGAAGCTCGAATTTCTGTGTTCCAGAGATGTGATATATCTTCTTAGAATTTGGTGAGATATGTTGAACCAATTTCTCTACTTGTTCTTCATGTTCTTGTGAAGTTGTCATTGTAAACACATACGATCCGCCATATCTTCCTTTCAGCTGCAAAATGCCCAATACAGCAATGTGAATGATGTTCAATACAAACCAGTGGATACAACTTTGAATTTCACCTCTTTCGGATTTCCTATGCATTGCAAGCTTCCGTCCACGAAGATGCCTAAGCGGTCACAAAGATACTCTGCTTCTTCCATCGAATGCGCTACAATGTGGAAACAAGCCTCTTTTAGTACCGCACACGAAGGCCAAATGAGCAATGTGAAATCCTAACACAAACATTATGAATAGTAGATTATCTGTTTTCATGGAAAACCACTACACAATATTAAAGATGCTCCATTTTTCACGTTTACAATAGCAATCACAACCGCTGTCAATTACACGATTGCCCCCTAAGAGGAATGATCTCATAGCCTAGTGTTTTTGCAGGAATATAACCAGGGACAAAACCAACGATGACCTAGCCGGAAGAGCACCAGGGACACAATTTTCACTGGACTCAGTTCAACTTCCAAACACATGATTATGGATTGTGTTCACCTGTCCTGTCTTGAACAACTAGACTAATTCAAGAAGCAATGGAGAGAAGAAAGTACTGGTGAGTATTATAGCAGAGTTTTGTTTTGCATGCTTGATGACGTTCCATAAGTTGCTCCTCGAGGCTGGATCAAGTCCTGTGCTCGGCTCATCCATATAGACGACCTTTAAAGCATTATAAATATAGATGGACACCATTTAAAAAGTCGATTTGATAGATTGTTGTAAATACAAATCACATACACGATGTATTACCACAGTCACATCAAGATAGATGGAAACAAAGTTAACTATTGATGCACCTTAGGATTTCCAATGAGTGAAATGGCTACACTGAGTCTCCTTTTCATTCCTCCACTGTATTTACCAGCAGGTTTGTCGGCAACTCCTCCATGGAAAAGGTTTACGTTCTTCAGAGACTCTTCCACAGCCTAATACAAAGAAGATAGAAATGAAACAGAATTGACCCTCCATCTAAGGCTTTTGCAGTGATATACAGAAGGAAGCTCACTGTGATGGCTTACTTGTTTCAGCTCAGAGCCTTTGAGATTCTTAAGTCTCCCATAGAAGAGTAAATGTTCCCTTCCAGACAGTGTCTCCCACAGCAAGCTGAAACAACAGAGAAAAAGACAATGATCATAACTTGATATTAACAATAAAAGAGGGAAAGGGAATTGTTATTATTTCTTCAAGAACAGAAGAAGATCAAATGCTTTGAAATTTACTCGTGTTGCGGGCATACACCCATGCTTGTGTATATTCTATTCATATCCTTACACAAGTCCAAACCCTGAACAAACGCTGTTCCAGATGTTGGTCTCAGAAGCCCTGTCATCTGGTCAGAAAAGTGAAAACACAGTCTTACATTTACCACCATAATTAGATAACAAAATCCACAAGAAACAAGAAGAAACAAGAAGCATCCGCGGACTGACCATATTAATAAATGAAGTCTTGCCAGCACCATTAGGACCTAGCATGCCAAAGCACTCTCCTAAAGGCACGGAGAGGGATAATCCTCGTACTGCCATTTTTCGTGGGTTCCCATCCCTACCAGGGTACACCTTCTTGAGGTTGTCACACACAATTGCATGATTCGTGCTAGGGTTAAGCAACAATTGCCCAACTTTCTCTCTCTGGAATGAACAAATTACAATCAGAACCATAAGAAAAACAAAGAAATATTACAGAGATATGTAAATCTTTCTTCATACCTCTTGCATGACATCAGGTTTCTCCATTACAATGAAGTCTTTAGAGCCCTGCCTCTGCAAACTAGGCCTTTGTAAAGAAGAAGATTTCTTGAAAAGGGTTTTCAAGAAATACAAAGGGCCTTTCCCGAATGAAGAAACCTGATCAAAATAGTATGCTACTACGAGAGCCACAATCCATTCAACAATCATGATGATGAATACTTCATTCATCGCACTTTCACTAAAATTGTCCCAATTCATCCCATCAGTCCCTCTTCGGGAAAATAGCGAGAACTCGTACAACCCCCGGTACAAGGAAAAACCGGGGTACAATTCCATGGCAATAATCCAACCTCCTAAAAAGATACAAAAATTAGTTTTTTGCTTGGTCAGTATTGCGAGGATAAACACATGTAGGGGTAGTAATACAGGTAAGAGCATATTTTTGTGAAGTAATCTTGTTAACTTACTGGACAATGATGACTGTTCAAGGAGAAACTGGAAGAAGAAGAAACCCATGAGCCCAGTGCCATACACAAATATGTATGAAACAACTACAAATTGACCATAACACAGAGAAAATTTAATTTCTTTTGAACACCCAAATGTTTTTAATTGAATTAAAGAAATCATATATTCTCACCTGTTGCTATTTTAACGTTTTGAAAGATTGAAGATGCTAAGATGGCAACAGAAATTTGCAGGTTCACGTAGACAAAATAGAAAAGAAATTGGATGCTGTAGGCATTACTCCTGAAGAAATTCAGTCCTGCGAGGAACGAGCTGATATGAAAACCGAAACTTGATATCCAAAATTTGTATTGTACGATCTGAATTGTCAGCTAAAATTCAGTTACCTATGGCCGAACCAAACGTTAACAAGCATGTAATGTATAATGTGGATATGGTAATAAAATACATATAGGAGATCATCCAATAAGGACCATCTCCTAGCCCATGCATTTTCATTATAATTCTTAGACGTTGCTGTTTCTCATACACCAATGAAGTCAATATCACCTGCACAGTAAATTTTACTGTAAGCAGATGGAAATTTTGAAAGCTGCACTTATATAGCTTCCTAGAGTTATAAATCATGATATCATGGGATATGATGCTTCTGGAATAACTACTTGGAAGAGCCTAAAGCAGTCTACAAGGAAATAACTTACCGGAAACAGAAGCAGAATAACAAATGTGAAGAACATCGGGACAAAATAAGATGCAAGATCGATTCTGGAATTACTTTCTAGCTTAGGCATTTCTTTGACAAATTCGAACAGTGCCCTTTTTCCAGGGCCTAGCAAGAACTGAAGATAAGCATTTGATACCTGCAGTTTTGCAAAGTGTAAGCCTTGGCTTGATCAATGAAAAAGCACTGAATGCAATGAATCAGAACCCGATGTGATCGTGGAACTGTGCTAAGTGCATCACTTGAACTGCTTACCAAATTGATTAAGCGAGGAACTCGAACTGAATGTTTAGGACTTTTTCCTGAATCACTATCGCTGTACGTCAAGTTATACCAGATGTTCACGTTGAAATTCTTACTATCCGTGTTCAAGAAATCGAACGCTGAGGCAACAGAAATGAGAGAGGTCAGGTCACCTGTGAGTATCAGCAGAAATATAAGGAGACACAAAAGTCAGTCACAACCTGAAGCAATCTCATTTATCTTCATCTCGGAATTTCCTCTCCAAAAACCCTTGTAAATCTCATCATTGATCTCTGAGGAGGTATTTCGCCAGAGATACAAACCTCGAACACATTTCACCTCTGCTTCAACACAACCATAGAATTAGTAAGTGGCTAGACATTGTTCCTCAAGAGATATGTTTAAAAGGGCCCATTACAAGGATGCGCAAAATAGTTGTTTAACGAACTGGTAATACATTACAGGGCTACCATTTAAGTTGAAAAGAACATTGCAGCCTTAAGTAAAAGGACCCTTCTCATGGTTAGTTGTTCAATGTTAATTGACATCTCTAAACATCTAGAGGATGAAAAACTTAATACCTTTTTTATTATCAAGATCCGAGTCTTTGAATGAGAATGACATGGTAGAGTTTGGACTGCATTGAGGTTCAATGTTGAACATAGGAAGATCCGAGGCAATTTCCAATTCAAGATCATAGCCTGCTGCCATCAGTCTGAACCCTGAAAATTTTATAAGACAACTTCAAAAGGTTGGCTCTAGAGTAAGACAATTTCTAAATAATGAATATACAAAAGAGGAGCTTCAGAAGAATTACCAAGACATTGTTGGCTAAACTTTCAATGATACTGGAGGCATTTACTGTAAAAGGTCTACTGAGCATGTTCTCTGATAAAGCTGTAAGGAAAAAAAAAACCCAAAATTTGTATTACAAGAAACAAGATTAATATGACAAAAAGAGAAGAAAATGAAGGGTGTTATACTTTGTCCGATGGAACGGTTGTGGCCTGTCAAAAGCATTGTTACAGGACAAGATCCTGTTCGTCTGCATGAATCACCAGGAAGGTCTTTATACGAAATGAAGTCGGCACTGACAGCACGATAATCATTTTGTGGAATCCGTAACAATGGAGGCAACCGTGGAGGGATATCGGCGCCACAAAGAGCTCCTTGTTTCTTGGTTCCATTTTTGTCTACGCATTGATTATCCGAGGAGTTGTTTGTTATAGAAGAGACTATCCTTTGGACACCCAGAAGAAGTAAGCAAAGGAGGAAAGGAATCATGACGAGCCGAATGTTGGTCCATATGTTCCGTTTCTGTTCCACAGAATCAAGACAACAACATCAACAATATGTCATTGTTCCCATTATTGGCAGAAACAAATAATATTCCTTCAAACTATTATGTCCCAAATCCTCACTAAGACATAAACATTAAAAGTGTTGTTCAGCTCAAAATTCAGAATTCAGAACTCATTTCACTGAAGCCGTTATGAATTCTCAGTAAGTTGTTCAACATTTCGATGAATCAGACGTTAAGTTTACCCTGTAACTGATTCATTTTTTTCACCGTGAAAAAAAAAACCAATTATCTCCTCGAATAAGCAATAATCCTGGGTTGAGGAAAAAACCTGAAACGCTAAGTTTTTTCTCAGCAAAGCATTGGCTTGTGTCCAGAAACTGGCGGCAGGACCAGGATCCGCCATTGATGAAGCTTCGAAGTCGTTACTCATTTCTTCCCAACCTTTCAAAAGAAACAAAGGTTACGTCTTTGGGGGTAAATTTGGGTAATGATCGCACCCTTTTGAAGGAAGCGAACGGACAGAGAAAGAGAGAGAGGGAAGATCAACTCTTGTCCGAATTTAATACAACGTTTAAAATTGGTCGAAAATCTTAAGTGTTCAATACTACATAAGGTATAAGTTTAAGTCCATACGGGTCCTGGACCTATCATGAATTTTTTTAAAATACAAGTTTCTTAATTTTATTTTTGCAATGTTATTTTGATTTTTATCGATATTAAAAATATTTTTTCTTCTTATTATTACGATCTTTCCTTTTTATGTTCCAAGGATGATAAGGAACGATTAATAGGTCCTCCATTATAGTTAGTAAAAACGTATAATTTCCATATATGAATTTTCAGATTCCAATTCTCCATTCAATATGTTTTAGTTGGTAAAAATATGTGATTTCTATAAATAAAATATGGATTAAAATTCACTACTACATATATTTTTCATTATGATTTTATTTACAATTTACAATTTATTTATTTATTTTGTATGATTTGTTTATTTATTTTATTTACATAATCTATATATTATTATATGAATTGGGAAATTTATCTAATATATATTCGAAAAATAATAAATATAGATCTTACTTTTATCAAAAATATAAATTAATACATGGATTTATAAATAATTTTTATGTCCTCTTTTGACAAATAAAGATGCGTGCTATATGTATTATTGAATAGTGGAAGTGGAAGTATATTACAAGTAATGCTTATTTATAAACGAGTAATAACTTGTGATAAAGATGAATAAAAATAAATATATTACGATACGATTTGAAGATGCGAAAAAAAAAACATTCCCTGAAAGAAACATTACATTATTAAACACCCCATTTTAGAATATGGTTGAGACTAGAAGTCTTGGTCGTCACCCTAATATTGTTCGAATTAAATAAATATATTTATTTTAAATAAAAATAATTTGAAACGTATATCCAAATAAATATATAAAAATATAATCACATAAATATAAAATATACAATAAATTATATTAAAAATACTTTTTACATCTCTTACATCGGTCTACTATGAGTTTTATTATTGATATTTAACTTTATTGTTTTTTTTTTCATAATAATTTGTCGACAACCTACGAACGAGATGAATACGAAAAACGTTTTTGATGGGACTAATATCAGTACATATTTCTTGCCACGTTCTCACTATTAATTTAGAGTATAAAATAAAGGTTAACCTTCATTATATCATAACTCTTCAAGTCCGCAAGACCTAGCTGGGACGTACATTCGCAAAATCTAGAAAACCCCATAACATTTAAGCTTTCGCAATGTCACATCGACCCCATCCATCAGTATAATACAATTCCCTAAGGCTAAGAAAGTCCAAGAGAACTCCAACATGGCACAAAGTTGGTAGATCCACTAACCTTACCTAGAACAACGCTTTATCGCTCGTAAGGTTCCCACAAACTGGACGCTCACCCCTGATATTGGTGTCGCGATACTAACATCATCAACCCAATACTCTTCACGAAACAACTCTACCCAACGCGTATACCCGCCTTTCTTCAAATTTGAGTATGAAATCACTTAATCGGACACACTACACGAGAACTTCTATCGTCTAAAACGCTTAATCAGAACATTGACGCCCATCGACCTAGATACTCGGTCGAGCGTCTATAGGACCTATCTAACCACATGAGTTTCATTAAAACCAACTCATACTAATATTATATCCTCATACGAAGATTATATGGTTCGATCTAATCTTTACTTTTAACGTCTCAATTGTCTGATTATGAATTTTCTAAAAAAACAATTGTATTCAAACCCCATTTTGAATGTAAAAACTTCCCAACGAATCAACAACAAACTAAAATAAAAACCAAATTTCGATGAGAAAGGCCGTCACCTTAGTTTTTCTGGTAATTTGATGATGCGCAATGATATTACTAACAATGGTACGTATCGATTTTCTTCTTATTTCAAATTTATTAAAATAATAATTCCCAAGAACATATATCATCCAATTGAACAATCACTACAAAAACACAAATGAATATCAACGGACGGATCAACGGATCCGTCCGTTGATATAATTTGCAATGGATTGTAACGGTTTTTGAGAAATTATCAACGAATTGCAACGGTTGATCAAGGGATAATATCTGTTGCAAAGTTGTTCATACATCCGTTGGAAGTCAGTTGGAATGGATACCCGTTGGAAATGCAGTGGAAATCGTTGGCATTGAAAATCACAAGACCAAGGTGGTTAAAAGAAGTTGTTAAACTTCCATATGGATATGCATTGAACATTTCTTGTGTGTGGATATTGTGGGTTCGAGGCTGATTGGGTTGAAAATTTACGATTGTCATGTTTAATGCAGCGACTCATTCCAATTGCATCTGCTGAATTATTACCACAGAACGTTCACGATGTGCTATGCGAAATTAGCATATTTTTAAGAGATATATGTTCAAAAATTTAAAAAGAGATTACTTGGAGTTATTGAAAAACAATATCTCTGAAGTATTATGCTCTTTGGAAAGAGTTTTTCTGCTTTTCTCTTCGATGTCATGGAACTTTTGACAATACATTTACTAGATGAGGCAATACTCGGTGGACTAGTTCAATTCATATGGATATAACATTTCTAAAGGTTTTTCTTTTATCTATAGAAAAAGGCAAATAAATAAAAAATAAAGCAGCGGTTGAAAGATCTATTATTAAACAATACTTGTTGGAAGAAATCACAATTTTCAGCATATTTTATTTGGAGTCATATATTCAGACAAGACAGAGAAGATCATTAAAAGATAACACTAACTATCTATATCAATATAATCCTCAGTTTGACGCTATTCCTAAGATCTTTACACCAATTGGAAGTACATGAAAGAATTTCGAAGAATATTGGCATATAATCACGTTCACACATGTATATTATTAAATTGTTAAGAGCTATTACCTTTCGAAATGTACAATATTCTTCGGTTAAGATTAAACTGCGAGTGTTATAAGCATATGAGAAAAATAAGATCTGTTGCAAACCGATTGCCTTGAGCCTATATGGTTAATTGATACAAACAATTAGGAAGAGATTCTCGTTAATTTTGACATAGATGGAGATTACATCCATGATTATGAAGACGTTGAACCGGAAGATGCAGAAGATGAACACGACGATGAATTCCATGCACAATTGAAGGAATACTCACCAATTGAAGAATCAACAGAAGAAGATATATGAATTGTATCATTGTAATGTCAAACTTTTGTGAGTTGATTGTTTTTACATCATATATTCCATTTTCAACGGCCATCCGTTGACAAACGCAATGAAAACCCGTTGAATCGTTTTCTTTTGTTCAACACTTTGAAAAATTCACGTTTTTCAATTTGCAACGGGCATTCGTTGAGAAATTTCAACGGATGCCCATCGAAGCACATAAACCTACCAATGGATACCCGTTAAACGAAACAAAGTTGCCAACGGATGCCCGTTGGCAAATTTCAATGGGCATCCGTTGAAAATGATCATGATGGTTATGCTCTGCCTAGTACCCTCATTGCATCGGATGATATCTTCCAACATGAATCCATTGACAATTTCAACAGATACTCGTTGGAAACTCAACAGTCACGAAATTTAATAAATTATGTTGAACGACATTTTAATGGATGATATTTGTTGATAATATTCAAGGGATTCTAACGGATATATCAGTTGAAAATGTCAATGGATACCCATTGTAAAGAGGCAATGAGAATCCGTTATAAATCTACAACGGACACCCGTTGAAATTGTTAGTTAAACTTAGCAACGAGTACCCGTTAAAAAATAAATGGCGAGAATTTTAAAAAATAAATTAAATTTTTTTAATATATATTAATTAATACAAAATTAAAAAAAGGATTTACTACATTTCATCTAAACCGAAACCTTCGTCTTCATCCTCATACTCACCAATGCCTCGTGAATGGGTTGCATCGGAGTCGAAGATCGGTTCTTGTCTCGGCGTTGTTGCCTTCGTCGATGGTGGTAGTTGATACGCTCGACCGATCATCAAATCGATGATACTCTCCATATGAAGCATCTGCGGTCGCGTTTCTTGAAGCGTAGATTGTGTTTTTTCAAGAGTATCTTGCGTTGCTCGATGAGTGGTCATTTGACGACAATGAATCCGTTGAAAAAAGGTCATTACCAATGGAAATTTAGTCATTTTCAGCTATTATGTCCGTTGAAAATAACATGTTTTTTTGTAGTGAATAATGATAATAGAATAATTTATATTTTATCGGTAAATACACCTTTTCTTTTCTTTTTCTCTAGGTCGAATTCAATCGCCACATTCCTTTTTTTCTTATACTTAATTTAATTTTAGGTTTATATATATCTAATCAAAATACTAATAAAAGATAAGCTTATGTGAATATTAAATATGCTGATGTGCTCTATCTAATCTCCATTTTTCTAACGAGTGTTTGTTGCTAAGTCCGACCAACAACTTCAACGGATGCTCGTTTTAGATTTATAACAGATGTCCGTTTCAAATTTCCAACGGATACCCATTAACACGTTTCTACTGGAATCCGTTGACTTTTTGCAATGAGTATCCATTGATACTTTCAACCGATTATACCCATTACGGTCACTTTGAATGATCGTTTTCTAACGACAACGAATCTATTGGAAAAGGTTATTACCAACAAAAATTTAGTCATTTTCAACAAATATATCCGTTAGAAATGACCTGTTTTTTCTAGTAAATAATGATAAAAGAATAATTTAGATACTATTCATAAATACACCTTTTCCTTTCTTCTCTTTTTTCTCTAAGTCGAATTCAATCGCCACATTCATTTTTTTCTTCTATAGTTAATTTAACTTTAGGTTTATATATATCTAATCAAATCAAAATCATATATATATATATATATATATATAAGGGAGGTTTTTTCTTCCTTTATCATGCTGTCACGTCAGCGAGAGGAAAAAACCTACCTTCACCCCCTTAAAAAATGCATCCCCTCACTGGGTACTCATTTACTCCCCTCCCTCTGATCCATGTATGCCTGCGTTCTCATTTACTCACCTCTCTCTTTCAATCATATATATATATATATATATAAGGGAGATTTTTTCCTCCATTTTCTCGTGTTGCCACGTCAGCGAGATGAAAAAACCTTGTTTCTCCCTCCTGCCTGATCATGCCACCACCGACGGGAGCAGCGACGCCACAACAAAAGGGAGCGGCGGCGAGGACTGTACCGATTCTCGCCGGCTCAGGCATGGCTGAGCGATACCTTTCGCAGGTTCGGTCATTGCCATCCTCACTTTCTCCCTTTTCTCTCATCCATTTTCCGTCTTCGACCCTCTCCCTTTCAACTACATGTTTCGAATCGTCAAACGATCCCAGGGGAGTTCGGGGATGGGGAAACCCTACCATGGTCTAGCATCAATATGTCTCGTTGTGGTTCTAAAATCATCGGCGATTTTGTGCTAATTCCATACCCTACACAGAATTTGTCTCAAACGCCCTCCTCCAAGCCGTTCGACCCAGATCATGTCTCAATCGCCCTCCTCCAAACCCTTCGGCCCATAATCTCTTCACCCGACGATTGGGTCGCTCATCGCATCAAAGGAACGCCGGGGATAATAGGCTGATGACACCTAAGAGCTCCTACCGATGGAGTTGTTTGACACCGCGATGCCTACTCCTCGCATCACGGGGTTGAAGAAGGTCCCAGACCATGTTTCAATCAAGGTCCTAGAGCAGTGTTGCCAGAACAAACGGGAGCGGTGACGAGGGTTCGGTAGGCTTAGGGTTTGGTCTTTTGATTCCCACGACAAGAGAGATCCTTGATTGAAGCTTAACAGGTGCCATTTCCTCACACTTCGTTATAGAATTTGAAATTGAATTTTGTAGGGCTCACCGGTATTTCGGACTCAGGTATATCGATTCTAATGTGCTCGATTCTGTATTCCCTGTTCATACGCCCCCTCCGCCGCTTGCTGCGTGAGGCCTGTTTCTTGGAGACGGAAGTCATTCCTGGGAACTCATGGCGATCAGGAGACCACCGCATAACCGGTTCGTTCCACCCTCCTCACCATTGGAGAACGAAAGCGAAGAAAGATATGTGTCGACGATATCGTCGGTTCCTGATTGCGATCCATCATCCCCGCATCGTCCTCGATATCGTCGATCGACTCCCTCAGTATCTCCTAAGGCCGAGTACTTAGCAACGACAGGCTATGACTGCGCAAGCTGGTCGTCGATCCTCGGCAGCTGATCCACCGGCAACGGTATCCTCAAACATCTATAAGATCTCCGAATTTAAGCGTTGATTTCGAAAAAATGATTTTTTTGCCTTTGTCTCGGGAAACAAACAAAAAGAAAGAGAGAAGAGGGATTCAAGGGACTTACCGTGTGATATTCGTGAATTTAGGGTTCGAACGCAATCTCGATATGTATTGGCGATACTCGCCATTGGAGAACGAAAGCGAAGAAAGATACATTGTCCATCGTTTTCCTTACGCACAAGATCACCGGGATTAAAGACCTTCCCTTGACCCAATAAGAAGAAAACATAAAAAGGGGACCAATTTTAGATCAAGCAGTGTCTGTTATCTTGTAATTTTGTTTTATTCTCTTCCAAGATCATGGTAATCTTTACAATATAATGGGACGTTTAGTCTTCTAGATTTGATTATAGCAGACGTTGAAGTATTCAATAATATTAGTGTATTATTTATAAGTGTCTATTTCTTGCAATGGTTACAGTGCAGTGACAAGCTTGGTCGTAGTCTTGAATTGGGATCGTTCATGGTTGGTGTTAAGGTGTCTACCACTTAATTTGTCCAACGCCCTCTAGAGCAGGTACCGATTTTGGTGAAATTTCATTGTCAGCCTTATAAACTTGTACTGTGATTTAGGTGGAACCAATTCGTAATCTATTCGCTGCCCTTTTCCTTTGGAGCATTGGGATGCTTATAAATGTACACTTTCTCTAGAACCACGTTGATATACTTCTGGCATCCGTTATTGTAGTCATTGTAGTTAAGCCAGCTGTCATAGCAAAAGTAATTAAGGCTTTCGGGTACATCATGAGGGCATCATTCCAAGTAATTTGGCCTGCTAACCTTGTAGAAGATGGCTCACATTGTGAAACAGAAATCCTTTAGATATCAAATGCCTAAAAAAATCCGATTGTAAACGTAATAGTTTGGAGTACTGCTTGCTCAGACTGGAGAGTTTGCTTTCATACTACTATGTCGTGTATCAAACTTACATATCAGTGAGGTAACACTTTTGCCTTTATAGATTTTATGAAAGACCTCCCCTTGCACCAGTAAGAAGAAAAAAGAAACAAAAAGAGGACCAATTTTAGATCAAACAACTTCCTGTATTTCGTCATCCTTCATTTTGCATGATCACATGGATTCTTCAGGATGGATAATTCATGCAATTCAGCGCAGTCTTAGAGGTAGGCATATCATCTTTCTTCCATTTGCTTGTGGTCGTCATATATGCCTGTATATGCACATATTTTAAATATCTCATCTAGGTATTTATCGACGTATGCTTCATAAATTTAATTCGCGGTGTGTCTGTTATCTTGTATTTTTGTTTTATGATCTTCCAAGATCATGGTAATATTTCCAATATCATGGAAAGTTTAGTCTTCTAGATTTGATTATAGCAGACGTTGAAGTATTCAATAATATTAGTGTATTATTTATAAGTGACTGTTTCTTGCAATGGTTACAGTGCAGTGACAAGATCGGTCGTAGTCTTGAATTGGGATCATTCATGGCTGGTGTTAAGGTGTCTACCACTGACTTTGCTCAACACACTCTCGAGCAAGTACTGATTTTAAAACTCTGGTTCCTTCAATGTGATTTTTTAACGAATCATTTTCATGCTGATAGTATCATTTGCTTACTAAGATTATTTGTTCGAGTTTTATTGCATTATTTTCATTTTCAGTTGGGATCTTTCGTACATGGTTGGTGAAATTTCATTTTCATGCTTATAAAATTGTAATGTGATTTAGGTGGAACCAATTCGTAATCTATTCGCTGCCCTTTTCCTTTCGAGCATTGGGATGCTTATAAATGTGCACTTTCTCTGGAACCACGTTGATATACTTCTGGCATCCGTTTTTGTAATCATTGTAGTTAAGACAGCTGTCATAGCAAAAGTAATTAAGGCTTTCGGATACAGCATGAGGGCATCATTCCAACTAAGTTGGCCTGTTAACCTTGTAGAAGATGGCTCATATTGTTAGACAGAAATCCCTCAGATATCAGATGCCTAAAAAAATTCGATTGTAAATGTAATAGGTTGGAGAGTACTTATTTTCATTTTCAGCTGGGAGCTTTCGTACATGTTGGTGAAATTTCATTGTCATGCTTATAAACTTGTACTGTGATTTGGGTGGAACCAATTCGTAATCTATTCGCTGCCCTTTTCCTTTGAGCATTGGGGTGCTTATAAATGTGCAGTTTCTCTGGAACCACGTTGATATACTTATGGCATCCGTTATTGTAGTCATTGCAGTTAAGACATCTGTCATTGCAAAAGTAATTAAGGCTTTTGTGTACATCATGAGGGCATCATTCCAAGTAATTTGGCCTGCTAACCTTGTAGAATATGGCTCATATGTTAAACAGAAATCCCTCAAATATCAAATGCCTAAAAAATTCCGATTGTAAACGTAATAGGTTGGAGCACTGCTTGTTCAGACTGGAGAGTTTGCTTTCGTACCACTAAGTTGTGCATCAAACTTACACATCATTGAGGTAACACTTTTGCCTTTATAAATTTGATTAATTTGCTTTGCCTTCTTTTCAATCCCAAGTTTGTGCTTGAAGTAGTCTTTGTTTTCCTCCAACATTTTTCTCTGCTGCGATTTGTATCGGAATACATTTACTCTACTATGCGCATTACCTACTGATGAAGAGATTCTCTTTTACTTGACTTAAATTTATAACGGAGTAGGGGAAAATGTACCTTCTACTCCTGGGTACAACATCTCTGAGCCTTGTAAATTCCCTCGGTACACACATAAAAGTATTTCATATGCCGCAAAAGCATACTGTGTTTGATGAACCTATCAAAATGGTTTCTCCAATCAATTCCATAGTTACAATTTGTAGCACTTGCAGTGTTTTCTTCACACGAAAATGCTAACATTGCAGGTCATAACCCCATTGTTGTTCAGGTTAATACCAAGTGCAATGAACCTCGGGGTCATTCTGCGGGTTTTCCCATCAGAGAGTCTCTCTCCGAATGAGATCCTTTCCTTTTCCTCCCATCTTTTCATTGTATGTGTGTGCAATCAAAATTTGGCTACTTAATAATATTCTTTATCCTAGAAATCCATAGTTACTATCGATGGGATATATATTGGCAAAATTGCAGGAGAAAGTGTTGACGACCGAATCACATAACAGGAAGCTGTGAGTTTCCTCTGTCATCATTTTGTGTACATACATGATTTTTTAGCCCAACAATAACTCTACGGATCCATCATTGAAAACTCTTCCAAGATCATGGTAATCTTTCCAACATCATGGGAAGTTTGGTCTTCTAGATTTGATTATATCAGCTTCAGTGATTTTCTATTGGAGATTCTAGACTTATAGAAGCTCATATTGGTAAATGGTTTTGTTTTCATGTTATATTGGATTTGCAGCTTCCTCTTACGATTTGCATTCTTGCATACCTTTTCTATAGCTTGCGTACTAAAAAGTTACAATATTTAGAGTGTTTTAGCCCACCTGGTTCGATTCATTTAATTTCTTGATTGTGATTTCATACTGAAAGTTATTGTTTTTTTGTAGTTTATTTGTATGCCCATCTGGTTTTTTGTTGGATTTTGAATTTTCAAGTCCGCTTGGTTTCCTTTCAGACTCTATTCGCTTGAAATGTTAGTCTGTGATTTCATTCTGAAAGTTATTGAAAGGAGTTTATGTTCAAACCTATCTGCATTTCATATTATGTTGGATTGTTATTATGTGTTTGATTTTAAAATTTTAAGCTTAGTTGGTTATACTATCACGATTGATTCGTTTAATATATTTGATTGTGGACTGTTTAGCTCCATTGGGTTTTCCAATTACGACAAATGTGTTTAATATGTTCAATTACTATCCATAGTGCATTGTATTGTGGAATGGTATTGGGTCAACTGATGTCTCTGTTTTGTTCGAGAATGGCAACAAAACTTCCCTTTTGCATCTTGCACCTTTAGAAGCCGTTCTCTTTGATGTCGATGGAACACTATGTGATACAGATCCCATCCACTTCACTGCCTTTAAGGACTTGCTTTAAAAGGTTTGTTTTGTTCTTGCTTATAGTTTTATATCTTCAAGAAACAAATTTCTTATACCATGTTGATAAGTTCTTGGTCTGTTTTTTCGACTGGAAGATTAAATAGTGAATTAAGTGTTGGAACATGGCTTATTACTTATATTAATATTGCTGCGATGGACCTTTGTCAGATTGGTTTTAACAACAGTGTTCCAACCGATGAAAATTTTTATCGAAAACATTGCAGAAAACACAATTCTGAAATTGTTGCAGCTTTGTTCCCCAATGATATTTCTAGGGGTTTGAAATGCTGCGAAGAAAAGCAGGTAAATGCCTCTCTCTCTTCTAGGATTTACAATATTTTTGAGTTTAAAACCGTGTTAACTTGTACCCTTACTTTTGATTGAATAGAATTGTTGCAGAAAAGTTAAAACCAATTGACGTAATTCGTAAATTGGTCAAGTGGATCGAGGATCGTGGGTTGAACCGAGCTGCTGTTACCAACACTCCAAAAGAAAATGTTGAGCTCATAATCTCAAAACTGGGTTGAAGGATTTTCCCCAAGCAGTAATTCTTGGTTCTGAATGTGAACATCCTAAACCACACCCGGAGCCCTACTTGAAAGCCATTCAAGTACTTATCATGTCAAAGGAGCACACTTTTATTTCGAGGTTTGTTGGATTAACAATCCCAGTTTTTAATCGCCCACACTATTTACATGATCCCCTGTAATCCCATCCTTTGCTCCAGCTTCCCTTACGTTTTCCTCTGGTATTTGGGATAAAAGCTAGAGTGAATGCCCATGATTGCTCTGACTACTGGTAATCTAACCGAGCTCCTGTTGCAGGCAAAACCCGCCTTTCTCGTAGCAAACTATGTGGATTCAAAACTTTGGGTTGTCTTAGTAGAACTAGACAATAAGGGTGGCATTAAAACATCTTCCTGTTGAAAGTGTTACCAATACGTCAATTGCTAGAGGAGTTGGGTGTTTGTGTACTCGGATGGGCAAAGGGTAAATAGTTACAATGTATGTTTCACTTTATACTTTAGGGTTTATGAGTTAGTGACCATCCATGGAAGTGATAAGGTTATCTGGGTCCTTGCTTTGCAGGTTATTCAAGGGATGAAAGGCGGGAGCTGGACACCATTGTAGTCAGAGGGGTTTCGTTAAGGTGGTTTGCGGAGCATAGGGTTCTTTAAAGCTATCCCTGTTGGTTACACATACAAGCTTCTCCAACTTTGGCAAAATAAGGTATAGTATTCAGTATTGTTCTCCAAATGGTGCTTTGGCTTGCTTGATAGTGAAATTGCTCTTAGCTTCGAAGCTAAAGGTATACATGATCTATATAAAAGAAAGGACTATCTCTTTGCTCAGTATGGTAATCATTTGAAAGCCTTAGATACAAATATCTTAGGAGACTTTGAAGATATGGCTTTGTCCTAGATTTCTGATGTTTCATTGTAAACAATTCGGTTGATGATCGATAGAATATTAGACGTAGTTTAAACGCATCTTTGTCATGTTTTTCATTGTGTTTCCACCATGATTGACATCTGCTTCTTTTTATTGTTCGTGCAGCAAGACTCTCGGCTAGAGGAAGATTATGAAATAACATGGTAAAAAGAAATTTTTTCAGAAACTGAAAATTCAGTCAAAAGAAAAGTAGGGTTTTGGATCACGGAGGCAGTCAATACATAAACTAGGCTTTCAGACGCAAACCATTTGTTCCCGAGTACAACGCGGATGATACGCGCCGAAAGCGATTCAGGGTTAGATCATGAATACTACTATAACCTCATTTCGCTTTGTCGAGTCTTATTCAAATGAAGGTCGAGCAGATGTTTATACTTTGCTTATTATCAGAACTAAAAGGCAGTAGCATCAGTGTTGTTGATTAGCTTCGGGTTCAAGACTTGAAAGGTATGATGAGAGAAAAAGCTTTTGGTTTCTAGGTTCGTTTTGTATGGATTTAGATGTCCTTAAACTCTTTAGTGATGGTGTCAACAAAGGCATTTAAATTTGTGTTGTGATTAATAGAAACTTACTCTATTAGATTTAATTATCAACCAATTTTTACATTACTTCTAATCATATATATAATTGATGCACACTGTTATATAACTAAAAAGACTATATTACAACTTTTACATTATTATATGATGATTTAAATTTAGAAAATGATTTAATTTTAGAAGAAAATGGAAATTGTTACGAACTGGAAATACCATTAGATTCAATTTTCATATACAAACATTATTCCTTTCAATCATAGTTTGACTACTATCTTATATTATTCTCAATTGCAATTGGAATATTTAGAACAAGTTTGAAAAGAAGCCACTTGAGAAACTTGATAAGAAGTTAGAGAAGAGTGTCGAAAACAAGAGAAAGAGAGAAGCTAGCTTCATCCACCCTGAGGTTTGATTCTTTGTCTCGAGTATTCACGTCTCTTACTTCTATCACAAAGAAAAAACCTCAAAATAAGATGTGATAATGGTTGTCGTAAGAACTCACAATCCAAGATTCAAACAAACCTAATCAGGAAGTGAGTGAAAATAAGAACTTTTGTGTATTAAAAAAAGAAGATAGACAAAATGACGATTTTAGAACCCATTTGATGAACATATATAATCATAATGACACTCTGAGATCCTCTTTATTATTCTCTTAGTTAATATTTTGTATTATTATGTTGTTCGTGTTATACATATATTGTTATTTTGTTTCTTGAAATAAATAAACAAATTCTTAAGGTGAAGAAATTGTGATTATTCAATATGTTCTACAAAGTCAAATCATTATACTTATGTGAGATGTGTTTGTTTTGGTACTAATTTTATGTATAAATTATTCAAATTTATAAATTATCCAAAACATACAATCACTTTCTCCGAACAAACTACATTTTAAAATTTCAAATATTTATGAACACATCGTTGTATTAACTTACATTACATCGTATAAATCTATTGTTTAAAGTTTTATATAATAACAATGTGTTTATATTGGTCGATACATATATCAAATATCATGAAAAATGTTAAATTAATAATATTATGTACAACATTTTAAAAAATACAATTTTAAATATTACAAAACCACGCGAGTATCATCTAGTCAAATCAAAATAATAATAAAAAAATGTGAATAGTAAAGATGCTAACGTGGTCTATTATTGATCTTTAGATTCTCACAATGCCTTGATAATTTGTTTCCTGCCTTTTTGCGCTTCTTCCGTTGAACTGTTTTTTCAACGCGATCCTTTTCTTTTCCTTTTCCATAGCTCTTGTTGGTCTAAGGCCTTTGGATAGACTGTTGATGCTCTGTCATTTCTTCGTCATTGAGTGGTCTAAGGTTGGGCACCCGCCAGACCCGCAAAAATATAGGTATGAGGGACGACTACACTCGACGAGGAGAGAGGGGAGGCTCAACGAGGAAAGGGGGAGGGGAGGCGACAAGATGCTTTACGGCGTAGGAAAGAGAGATGTGGGAAGGAGAGAGACGGGGCGAGGCAAGTGAAAAGAAAAGAGAACAAGAAAAAAGAGGTGATGAATGAGATACAAGATGAAGAGAGGAGCGACACATACACATTAGAATTAGGGTTTTAGCCAGTTTTTAAAGGTTAATTTTGTAACTTTTCTATTTTAATATTTATTTTGATGGAAAAATGTTTATTCTAATATTTATTTAATATAATTTTGTTATTTAATACTTTTAAGTAGGGGTGGGCAAAATATCTGAAATATTCGTATCCGATTCGTATTCGTATCCGATGCGTATTCGAACCGAAAATTCAAATATCGACGGAAAAAATACAAATATAAATATTAGAAATAAGATATTCGACAAGTACAAATACAAATACAAATAGTAGACTCAATTATCCGAACTATTCGTATCCGTAAGTATGAAATATAAAATTCAGTTAATATATAGATACATATATAACAAAATTGATTTTAATGATCAAATTGAAAATAAAAATATTATTAATCTTATTTAAACATTTATTATATAAATATATATAGGTAAATATGTAATATATATATGATTGGAGGACTAAAATATCAAATATTTTAAAATAACTAATATTGTTGAAGATTAAATTTATACTCAAGATTGGTTCTAATCCAAATGAGTTGGATAATGTTATAGAGACATTACAATATATGAAAAAATACAGAACTCACTAAATATATAATTTTTTCGAGTTTTATTTTAGTGTGTAATCTAACAATTTGTTTCATTGTTTTAAGTTAATTACGATATTCATAGAACACGAAAGTAAATTTAATCGACTGGTGTGGAGATGAACGTGAAGATTTGGTGTTTTGTTTTATTTATATTATGTATATTTGCATCTTTGTGCAATTTGAAATTTTAGTTTAAGATTATATTTGATGATTATTGGGTTTTTATTAAATTTTATATATATATTTTATACGTTAAAAAAATTTCGGTTTAGATACGAATATCCGTATTCCGACGGATATCCGTATACTCGACAAATATTTGTATTACAAATATACGAATTTACAAATATAAATACTAAATTTGGATATTCGTTAAATATTCGTTATTTGCCCAACCCTACTTTTAAGGATGAGATTCTCAAGTTTTTAAATTTATTTTTAAGAGTAATTGTAATTTAGTTATTTAGAGGTTTATTTTAAAATTTAGATCAAGGATGATTTTATAAATTATTAATTTATTAAATATCTATTTATATATTTTTAAATTTAATTTCGAATTTGAATCTATATAAATTTTAATGTTGATTTTAATATTTGAATTTAAATCAATTGATATTTCATTTTTGGAACGGATTCGGAAAGAATTTCGGGTAATTTCAATCTTGAGGTTGTTTATAAATTTCCTTTAATTTATAAAAAATCAAAAGTTGTATTAAAAAAATACTATAAAAATGTATTGTTTTTATTATAAATCACTATTAAAAACAAAAAATTGTATTCAAATAACTATTGTATTTTTTAATTAATATATAATAACTATATTTATTGTTAAAATTACTACGATAATTTTATACATAAAATATAAATAATTTCTTTGAATACAATAAACTGATTCTTGAAATAAAAATTTACCCGAGCATTGTGTGGGTCACAACTAACTATACTCGTTTTAGTAATATTAAATTTTAAATATTTTCAATCATTACACAGAAATATTAAGTTTTAGTAACTATACTCGTTTCCAAAAGGGAAAATCAAAAATACATTTGTTATACTATTAGAACTTCAATCTTACCATTTTCTCCAAAACATAAATCTCAACTTCAACTCTACTCTTAAAATATTGATAACCCCATATTGTCATTCTTATTTAATCGATAGTTTTCTCTCTCCTCCAAAGCAACTCGATATCTCTCTCATCTGGCGCAAAAATTACTCTTCTCCTACATCAGATTCACCGCGAGTAGCTTCAAATCGACATTAAATTCATCGCGAGTAACTTGAAATCGGCATCAGATTTGCCACGAATAGGTTGAAATCGTTTGTTGTAAACAAAGAAGCTTGCAATTAAGTAAGTTTCGCTGAAAAACCTGGTATATAAGTGAGTTTTTTGTGTTTCTTTTGTGAATTAGATAACCCGAGTGAATGGTGAGTAATATGTGTAGATTCGATTCTCTTTTTTTTTTCAAAAGGAGTCTTATTTTGATGTAGTCAAAATGAGTCACCGAGTGAAATGGAATGAGTCAAATGATCGCAGTGAGGGATAAAGTCGCATTGGGTCACAAAGTCTCATCGAATCGCACGATCGCACTGGGTCACAAAGTCATATTGAAACACATCGTCACAGTGGGTCACAGAGTCACATTAGGTCACAAAGTCTCATCGAGTCGCACGGTCGCACTGGGTCACAAAGTCATATTGAAACACATGGTCGTAGTGGATCACAAAGTCGCATTGGGTCATAAAGTCTAATCGAGTTGTACGGTCGCATTAGGTCACAAAGTCATATTGAAACACATGGTCGTAGTGGGTTATAGAATTTACCATGTTTTTATGTTTTACTACAAGTGTAATGGATTCAATGGATGAGAAAATCACATTGATTTATTTTTTGTATGATGGTAAATAGGAAAAACCCGTATAAATGGAGAATTTGAATGGGTTGGTAGAGTTCAGAAAAACTAGGGAGTATTTTTCTATTGTCCTCCAATTAGTCTGACATACCAGCAACTTATTGATGAGTTATGCGTAAAGATGACGGTGAAAAAAATACAACAAAGTTGAAGTGAAACTATTTACCCAATATTTGTCAACATAGGAAGAAAACATATATAATGAATAACAAACATCTTATTTGTTATATGTTCAATCACATAAGAGGAATTCAACCATTGTTGTATGTGGAGATAGAATCAGCAAGTGTGAAATGGAAATTAGAAGAGAAGTTGAATCTCTAATTCTTGCTTTTAGAAGCATTCCTAAAGGAGGTGAGAATGGAGGTGTTATAGATTATAATGACTGTGTTATTGTAGGTTCAAATAACAAAAGTAGAGTTGGGTGTAATCTGACGGAAACAATAAATACTTTGGATTTGGATAATTCTTATAACGAACATATCAGTGGGTTAAGAGAAGATGGTGGTTGTGTCATGAATATGGCCATTCATGAAGTTGTTTTGGCAGTAATGAAGTTGATACTGACGTGCCAACAGAATGGTGATGATGATGGTGAGAATAATTTGGAAATGGTAGTTTACGAGAAGCCAAACATCGGAACTCAGTCTTCGAGTTCGAAGATGAATTGCAACTTAAAATTGGACAAGAGTTTGATAGTAAGAAGGATGTATATGCATTTCTAAGGAACAATTCACTTGAAGCTTCTTTTAGATATACAACATTGAATTTTGATTTGAAGCTGTGGGAAGCACAATGCAAGTTTGTCGAAAGTGTTTGTAAATGGAAATTGTGTGTGGTAGCAATCCTGAATTCCAAACAGTTTAGCATGAGAACACACTATCTCATTCACAAGTGTTCACCTGTATCTAAATCAACAGAGGCTACAACGGGTACATCGCAATTGATTAAAGATTATTTGAATGTGGAATATACCGGGAAGTATGATGCCAATGTATCGTATTTGATGGTATTAAGAGGCAAATCTAGTGCTCAAAAGGAGATTTGTGGTGATGACTTTATCATTATAGAATGTTACCAGGGTGTTTGCACATGTTTTTAAAAAAGAAATCTCGGATATGTCGTAAATCTTCAGCTGGACGGTGATGAGAAAAGCTTCAAATACCTTTTTATGGTTGTGGGAGCGGATATAATAGGATAAAAATACATGTGTAAAGTGGTTGATGTGTATGCCATTTCTGACAAGAGCGTATAAAGGAGCATTGATCGTGACAACCGCACAAGATGGTGAACATCACCAATATCCTTTTGCTTGGAGAATAATCGACAGAGAGAAGGATAAATCATGGATGTGTCAAGGTTGAAAGAGGTGATACTCGATGGATGTGATGTTGTTGTGATATCTGATCTCCATAAAAGCTTGATAAAAGCATACAAACAAGTGTACAAAGAAGTTGACCATGGTTTTTGTGTGCGTCATATATCGCAAACATAAAGGGTTACGTCAATAAAGGCTAAGTCAGAAAGAATTTAAAGGGACATATTGTGGCTGAAATGTAAAGTATTTGGAGAAAGAAGAGTTTTACCTCGTGCAAATTTAAGGGCTAAAGGTATAATCTATTAACCACTAATGAGGCCAGGTTAATAAATTCCACGTTAAAGACGTCAATTTTTTTAGGTGTATATTTAAACGTTGTAAATGTCCTATATTTATGGTTTTTGTCCTTTCATCCTCATACATCCATCGAGTTCGCATCTATTGTTCCTAATTATGCGAACCTTGCGACTCAAGCTATCCTTGCGAGTCAAACTATCATTGCGACTCAAGCGACCCTTGCGACCCAATGAGTCTATTGAGTCGAAGAGGGTCATGAGTCTCAAGCGACTCATTCAGACTCCTGACCCTCTTTGACTCAAGTGACTCACTGAGACTCCTGACCCTCTTCAACTCAAGCGACTCACTGAGACTCAAGCAACCCTTGAGATCCAATGAGTCTCTTAAGTCGAAAATGGTCATAAATTAGGACGATGTATATTTAAACATTCGTTTCCATCCTTTCATCCTTATAAATCCATAAATTCGTCGAGTTCGCATCTATTGTTCCTCATTATGCGAACCTTACGACTCAAGCGATCCTTGCGACTCAAATGATCCTTGTGATTCAAGTGACCCTTGTGACTCAAATGATCCTTGCGACTCAAGCGACCCTTGCGACCCAATGAGTAGAAGAGTCTCAAGCGACTCATTGAGACTCCTGACCCTTTTCGACTCAAGTGACTCATTGAGACTCCTGACCCTCTTCGACTCAAACAACTCACTAAGACTCAAGCAAGCCTTACGAATCAAGCGACTCTTGAGACTTAATGAGTCTCTTGAGTCGAAAAGGGTCATGAGTCTCAAGCGACTCACTGAGACTCCTGAACCTATTCGATTCAAGAAACTCATTAAGACTCATGGCCCTCTTCGACTCAAGCGACTCATTGAGACTCACACCTATTTGAAATCAACAAACAATTTCGCTTTCAACAACCTAATCCCGAATGTATTTCACTTGCAACATAAAACCCTAGAAATCGATCTATTCACAGACACCAGTAAAAGATTGAGTCATACTCTCTTCTTCATTACTGATCCTTGCTATTTCTTTCTTTCTTTCTTTCTCACTTCAAAATTTCCTTCTTTCTTACTTGGAACTCGATCTTTGCTCTCAACTTCTAAATCGCCTCTCGCTCCTTGCTCTCAACTTTGAAATAGGTTTTGTTTCGAAATTTTCGTCAAACCGTGTATGTTTTTACGTGCAAAAAATAAACGCACATTTGTGTTTTCACCATTTTTTTCTTTTTAACCCTTAGATTTTAGAGGGTATACGTGAAACAAAGATGTCCTAGGAGAATATCTTGATATTTTGTTCTTTTAAAATGGGTTAAAAATATTAAGTGTTCATAGGATTAGTTTAAGTTCGTGGTCGTGGACCAATCCACGAAATTGGTTTTAATAAAAGTGTTGTAACTCTATTTTTGTAGTTTTTTAAATTTGTATAGATATTAAAATGTATTTTTAAGTATTATAATTTTTCATTCTTATTTTCCAAATATATAGGTAACTATTAATAGGTCATCGATTATAGTTTATAAAAATACGAGATTTCTTTATATGAAATTATGGGTTAAAATAATGTTATGCATCTTACGATGAATTCATCTATAATTTATTGTATATTCATTTGATTTATATAATTTATAAACTATTATAAAGATTTCAAAATTTATTCAATACGTCATCCTAAAAGTATAACTACAAATCTTATAGATTCAAAGTTAGAGTTTTTATTCAATTTTGATGTCGCCACGTGAACAATAATGTGACAACCACCTCATATATCATATGATAACCAAAATTAAGTTTAAAATTATAATCTGTTTCCGATTTAATCTTTCTGAGAATTGCATGGATTCTATATCACAATTAGTAAGAGATTATTTTCCTGAAGATAATAATGCAATTGAGTCATATTATGAAACAAATAAAATGATGAGATCATTGGGTTTATTTCCATATCAAATGATTGATGTTTGCCAAGACAAGTGTATGATTTTATGGAAAGAAACGTCGGATTTGAGCAATTTTCGATTTTACGGAAAAGATCGGTTTTATTTGACAAGGAATAGAAAATCAGTTTTGTATCATCGTATGTGATATTTACCAATTATAAACATGATAAAAAGATGTATCAATGTGAGAAGACTGCAAGCGACATGAGATGGCATTCTAAGTAGGGTTGGGCACGGGTCGGGTACCCGGATTTTCTAGGGAACCTGAACTCGAACCCAGACGGGTAGGTATATTCCTACCCGAACCCGAACCTGAGATGCTCGGGTACCCAGCTCGGGTACCCGCCAAATACACCGGGTACCCGAACCCGAAAGGAGTTGCATCGGGAAGAGAGTTGCAGAGAGGGATATGAAGCGAAGAGAGGGAGACGAAGAGAGGGAGATAAAGTGATGGAAATGAAGAGAAGTTGCGTCGGGAAGAAGAGAGGGAGATGAAGCGAACGTCACTGGTCAAGTCGGCAGAGTTGCTAATGCGAGAGGGAGACGCGGGGGAGACGAAGCAAAGAGAGTTGCTTTGGGAAGAGAGTTGCGGACCTGTAATTAGTTGCATCGACAAAGCGAGTTGCGTCGGGAAGAAGATGACAGAGACGAAGCGGGAGGTCAGCTGCGGGAGTTACTACTACGAGTGGGAGACGAGAGGGAGGACGACTGTAGGAAGGAAGAAAAGAGAAGTCAGGGTTAGAGTGAGGGAGACGGGAGGTCGGCTGAGGGAGACGAGAGGGAGGTCGGCTGGGAAGGAAGAAAACTATACCTAGGCTTAGGGTTAGAGTTGCATACCTATAATTAGTGTAATATATATGTCTAATTATATATATATATATATATACTTGAGTATCCGTGGATATCCATTTCAGTTATTTTAGAATCCGAACCCGAACTCGCGGGTAATGGGATTTCATTACCCAAATCCGAACCCGAACCCGCGGATTCGGGACGAGTTTCGGGTCGAGACGGATTCTCCGTGTAATTTGCCCAATCCTAATGATGAGCATTCAAGTCGTGATGGAGAAATGTGTCATCCCTTAGATGGTGAGGCGTGGAAACACTCGGGCCTAATCATCCAAAAAGAAGTTTAGATATATTTCTTCAACCACTAACTAAAGAATTGAAAGAATTGGTGAAGGGAGTTCTAACGTACGATATTTCGAGACGATATAATTTTATATTACGAGGTGCTCTTATGTGGATAATAAATGATTTTTCTTCTTATGGTATGCGATCCAGATGGACAACGCATGGTCGATTGGCTTGTCCATATTGCATGGGGGAAATAGATGCTTTTCAGTTGAAATATAGATGAAAGATGAATTGGTTTGATTGCCATCGTCGTTTTCTTCTTACTGATGACACATTACGACACAACAAGAGGAATTTCAAAAGGAATATAGTTGTGCAGAAATCTCCTCTTCCAGTTTTGACCGGCGAAGAGATTTTGTATGAACGAATTCTTGCTTTAACTTTTTTTAAGATTTTATACGACTGGCATTTGCTTATATATTTTAAATCTTTTAAGACGAAAGAGAAGATATCTGAACTGTCGTATGTAGAATTGATTGAACGTACACATGAAGAAATCCAACGGTTTGTGGGTAGATGCCAGAGCGAAACTTGTTCGCGAAAACGTTCAGAACATGACATCGAAACGAGTGTCCCAAATTCCACCAAGAGAAGACGAAATGCAACCCTCTCTGAGTCAGGAAGAATACAACGAGATGTATTTCGAGGTACAATCACTACAATTTAAAATAATTTTGTTATTTATAATCTTAATTAAATTTCGATATTTCTTTTAAAGCAAGTAACACTGTACAAAGGTCATATATTTGGTCTTGGAGGAATGACATCACAACATGCAAGTTCCTCCAAAGACAAGGCAAAAGCAACGACAGACGAACTTCGAAATACCGTATGTAAAATGCAACAAGGATGGGAAAAAGAACGTTCAAAATTAGAAAGGAATATGAACGATCACAAAGGGAACGTCAATATTGGCTGAAAAATGATGAAGGAACAAATGCCTAATACCAACTGGGATGCGTGCAGAAACAATGATTTTGACGACGATAATTCGGAAGTACCACCAACAAATCTGTAAATATACGTTAATGATGTAAAACACTAATTAATTAATATTAATTTTAAATTTATAATTCATAATTAAAATTTAATTTTTTTTCAAAAAAATTCGGACGGCTCATTCCGTCCAACGACCGTCCGCAAATTTGCGGATGGGTCGCATCCCGACCGCAAATTCGCAGCGTTTCTCATACGAAACCTGGTCGCGTTTCTCGTCGCATTGCGGACGGCCTTGTAGTCCGTAATTACAGAGGGATTACAGATTTATTTTTTGTTTGTATTTGTGGATGACCTTGTAGTCCGTAATTTCAGACGGGATACGAACTTATTTTTCTGTCCGCATTTGTAGACAGTTTTATTTTTGCGACGCGCATTTACGGACTACTCATTGCCATCCCTAAACTTATTTAGAGACGGTTTAGGAACATATACATGAGTCCCTAAATCATAAATTTCTTGTAATGAGTTTTTTTATAATTCAACTAAATCCAAATTTATCTTAACAATCTTTCACTATTTTTTTCTTTCCATTACTTTTGATATCTTTTACCTTTAGACAATTTACATGAATTCAATCATAAATTTAAAATGAGAAAGACCCAAAATATAATAATGGGAAATTCGATAGAATTAAAAAAGAAGAATACGAAAGAAAAGAATGAATGACAATATACTAAAATAAAAGAGTGGATGACTTATAAAAACATCTCTTCAATTCTAAAAAAAGTCTTTAAGGAAAAATTATAATTAAAATATAGATTAAATATTATTATATCAATAAATTTAAAATTTGTGGATCTTTAGACGTATTTTAAATTTGAATTCCATTATTTTTTTTCATATAACTTACTTTCGATGTATATATTGAAATACAAAATTTATAAAAAATCTAATTACTCTTTTATATGATAATTATATATTTGTGGATAACAGTTTATGTGTAGCATATCAACTTCTATTCATTAATATATAATAATATATTTAATAGATATGTATTTATTATTTATATACTCCAATTACACTACCAGTTCAAATATTTTTAGGTTTAACATTTTTTTTACTTTTATTTCTTACATAACTTTCATTACGCTAACATTTTCTAAACTAATTATATAAAAAATTTGTGTTCCTTTAATATTTTTATTGACATCAATTAAATACTGTAATTTCTAACTTTTTTAATAAAAATTTAAACATATTGATTATTTTTCATTAAATTATATACAAAATATGTCATCAATATCTATACCATATATCTTTTATATATAAACATTTTTATAATACCAAATTGATAAAAATTCGTGCATCGCACGAATTCACTTTCTAGTTTTTTTAGGGAATATAGCATAAAAATGTCAAATTATTTTATTTTAGCCTATAAAGCATGAATTATTATCTTCAACCTAAAAAAATTTAAAATTATTTTTTTTTTACCTTAAAAACACTAACTTTAGGAATATAGTGTAGAAAATGCCAAACTTTTTAATTTTTGCCTATAAAACACAAATTATTACTTTTAACCTAAAAATTTGAATTTTTAAGTTTTGTCTAAAAAACACAAACTTATCAAATTAATCATATATATACACAAACACAAACCCAAACACTAAATCATATTTTACTCTTTGAATTTTTAAGTGTTGTTTAAAAAACACAAACTTATTAAATTACTCATATCCATACACAACACTAACTCTTGGTAACCCCAATTTGAACCCAATTTCAATCCAAATCCGAACTAAACAATCCAAATTTGAACAAGTTTCAACTCGAAATCTGAATTCAACCCAATGTCAAACCGATTCCAACCGAAAATCCAAATTTCACCCAACTTGAACAAGAATTTCAACCCAATTTCAACTCAAAATCCAATTTCAACCCAATATCTGAACTCCATCGAATTTTAGTAAGCATTTCAACAAAAAATCCAAATTCAAATCAATTTGAACCCGAAATTTGAATTCAACCTAATTTCAACCCGATTCAACCGAAAATCCGATTGAATTTGGATTTCGGGTTGAAATGTTATTGAAATACTTGCTAACATTTGGTGGAATTTTAATTTTCGTTTGAAATTGGGTTGAATTCAGATTTCGGGTTGAAATTGGGTTGAAATTCTTGTTGAAATTGGGTGAAATTCTGATTTTTGGTTGAAATCAGGTTAAAGTTGGATGAAATTCGAATTTTCGGTTGAAATTGGTTTAAATTTGGATTTCTTACTAAATTTGAAATTCTTTCTAAAATTGGATGGAATTCGAATTTTCGATGGAAATTAGGTTGAAATTCGGGTTATTTTTTTGTTGAATTTTGAGTTTGAATTTAAATTGGGTTGAAATTCTTATTTAAATAAGGTGAAATTTAGATTTTATTTTGAAACTAGATGATATTCTGTTGAAAAATAATTCTATATCGTAACCACTTAAGAAAGTTTACAAAGAGTTAGTGTTTACAAAGAGTTAGTATTTGTGTATATATATGATTAATGTGTTTTTTAGACAAGATTTAAAAATTTAAAATTTTTAGATTAAAAATAATAATTTATATTTTATAGACAAAAATAAAAATGTTTGGTTTTACTATATTCTCAAAATTAATATTAAAAAAATAATTTTAAATTTTTTTAGATTGAAAATAATAATTCATATTATGAAATAAAATAAAATAATTTAATATTTTTTATGATATATTCCCTTTCTATAACAAAACAAAATAGGGATTAAAATACAGCTTAACAAACAGTTTTCAAGTCTTGTTAGGACAAGTGAAGATGCTTACAATATATATAATTGAATGGTGGAAGTATATTACAATTAATGTTTATCTATTAACGAGTAATAATATAAATATATTATTAAATGATTTGAAACCCAAAAAAGAAACGACAAAGGTGCACGGAATCAAATCTTTGAAAGTCACTCCAACACGACACACATCAAACTCCAAGATATCACAATCATAAACTGATTGTTTGAGTTGAGACACAAACCCAATTGAAAGATATGTGAAAATCTATTCAATCAATATATATATATATATATATAAACCAACAAGCACATTACGTTCTTATGCAAACAAGTTGATGGAAATCAGTTTTACATATCATAACAATGAGGAAATAGAACTGTTTAGAGACCTCAGGAATTGGTAATGTCAATCTGCAGTCCAGCTCTGTTCTACCACCTCCCTTACTTTGCGGTTGTATTCCCGTTTATTCTCGCTGAATAAGCGTGCTGCCTCAGAGTTTGCAGGCGAATTCGGGTTGGGGTCACAAAGCAAAGACTGAAGCAAATGTATGCGTTGAATTTTGGATTACATCGATTGTAAATAACTCGGCAAGTACACAATGCAGCAGTCAATTCAGAATCCAAACCTGGATGGACGTGAGTATGGCAGCCACGTCGTATATAGGGCTCCATTGATTTTGTAGAATGTCTAGACAAATGCTTCCATCCGCATAAACTGACCAAAGTTCAAAACTTTAGTAAAGGGTTCGAAGCGAACACCAGAGTCATGTGATGTTTTACTAATTTGTCCATAAGGGTAATCCAACTTACTGTTTGGATGGAACATCCGAGAAACAAATCGAACTGTTGGGGGTTTGTTCGGGTAGTCCTCAGTGAACTGAAGAGTCAACTTGAAAGTACCTGAAGAACTCAACAGATTTATAAAGATCACCAGCCGCGACTCTAATCGTTAGAGGTAAGATAACCACAATAAACTCTAAATCAAAGTCAATAGTGGATCCACAAAAGATCTCTCTTCATAGAATAGAACAAACAATCAAATACTACAGCCAATTCATCAGAACCGTACGCTCTTGATCAACTAAGCTTGGTGTGAAAACAGGACTATATCCCATATTACACAGCATGTGATAAGATTATAAAGAACAAAAGCAATAGGCAAAGAGAGCTCACCTCCATCCCATGGGGTATCATCAGGACTGCAACACAGATCAGGCAAAGACATCAGAAATTACTCATGCCACCATACTTAAGACAAGATAAAGTCAAACTCACCCAAATATAACAGCATTCCAAAACATAATATTGTTATCTTGAGGAGCTCCACTTATCCCAGCAGGTGGATCTTGCTGTAACCTCTTGAAATCCCTCATTAGTCTCTTTCTTGCAGGAGTTGACATTGTTATGACCTATTAAGTCATTAAGTTCTCAGAAGTCAACAAACAGACAATCACACCTGATTTCTCTTTGATAAATTTCATAAAGATTCCAACTTTCTCCAAGCCCCAAAGCTCAAGAAGCAGAAGTCAAAATCCGCAGAACAGAACTTAAACTGAGGTTTAATCTCTTCGGAGAGAAATTAGGAAACAAAAAAAAAAACAAAACTTAAAGAGACTCAGATCATTCCGGTCTGGGAAAACGTGGGTCAGTCTCAATGTTTCAGACAATAAACGTTGAACTTCAAATCTTCAGTCAGAATCAGCAGATCAGGATATATTATTAGAATAAGGATTCAAACAGAGAGTAATAAGATCAAACTCTAAAATCATATACGAGGAGTCAAAAATTCAATCCAAAAACGATATTAAATGCATATATAAACGGGATCAATCTGAATCTGGATTGTAACTTCCTACGTTTACAAAATCTAACATGCGAATTCCAAGACGGAGAAAAATAATCAAAGATAAAAATCGCAACTTTGACAGACCAGTGGGCGTAAAAAGCTGTGGAAAGAATAATCCAGATGATCCGAACCACCAGACGCTAGGGATTTTTTAATCAATGAAACTGGATAAACACTTGGTTCTTTTGTGTTAGATAAGAGATGAGCGTACGAGTGGAGACGAACAAAAGTGAGAGAGAACCAAAGAAGGGAATCTGCAGATATATGAAGCAAAAGGAGCAAGTAGGGGAGCAGGAGGAAGAAAGATAATAAAAATAAGTTTATTTTTTATTTTTATATAATGACACGAGATGCCAAGTTGATGTTCTTATAAACAAAAAGTCCGAAAACTCATAATAATTATTTGATTATTGGGAAACTCTATTTGATATAGAAAAATTTTTTCTCCTTTCAATCTTATTTTTTTATTTTAATCTTCATTTTTTCTTCTTTGAAATATCAAATTTATCGTATTTTCTCTTATATTATTTAGATTTAGCTATAAACTTATCTGTTAATTAAATGTTTACAAATCATTAATTAAAAAACTTAAAAATCCAATTTGATAAATTGATCCTAAATTGATTAAATTGATTCAAAATTTAATAATCCAAAATTAGTAACCGGTTTAACTAAATCGATATAATAAATCGAAATGTAAAACAAAAAATCCTAAATATTTTATTCCATCGTCATTCTTCGCTCATCCATCTTCCCTCCGCCGTCGTCACTTCATCGTCGCAACTCCGCCATCGTCAGATCATCATCGTCGTTCTGCCGTCGTCAGTTTATTGTGGGAGAGCCGTCGGTATCTACGTTTTGCTCTGTCCATCGTCGTCAAGTTCATGGTGTTTCTCTGTCATCAGTCGCTCTGTCCACTGTCGTTGATCGCTGTCATCTGTCATCGGTCGCGTTCATCGTATTTCTCTATCATCGGTCCCTTTGTCCACTATCGTCGGTCGTTATCCTCTACCATCGGTCGCTCTGTCCACTGTCATCGATCGATGTCCTCTGCCATCGATCGTGGGAGAGTCGTTGGTATCTGCGGTTTGCTTTGTCTGTCGTCGTCAAGTTCATCGTATTTCTCTATCGTCGGTCGTTGTCCTCTGCCATCTGTCGTCGTTCTCCAGCCACAAACTCTTCATCGTCGGTCGATCCGTTCTCTACTGTCGCCATTAAAAACCAGCCATAGATAGATCCTCGTCGTTCTCCAGCCACAGACAGATTGTCGTCGTTCTCCAGCCATAGACATATCATCGTTGTTCTCCCGTCGTCAATCTGTCGTAGTTCTCCAGCCACAGACACATACAATAGACTTTTCTCTGTCACGGTATAATACTCTTGTGTTTTGGTTTGCAAATTTCTTGATATTGGAATCATATTATTAAATTATATGTCGTTTTGAGGTTGAAAGTTTGATTTGTTAACATTTTTTTTGCAGAGACAATGGCGATGTTGATTCCAAATTTGTCGAAATTTGTGAATCTCGAATTGAATTAGGTATTTTTTACGATGAAATTTATTTGGATAGTGATGAAGAATCGAGGATTGATTCAGATGAGAATGATAATGAAGTTGAATTGGGAGATGGTGAAGTTGCAATGGGAGAGAGTAGTAGATGCAAGAAATGACTTTTACTGAATAAAAGGAATATTTTTAGGTTAAACCTTTAATTCAGCTGAGGAAATCTAAGATGTTGTGATCAAAATAGTGTTGAATGCGAGAAAGAACATAGGATTTAATCGATGAGATAATGATGACGTTAGTGCTATATGCTTTGAGGTAGATTGTAAATGACGGGTTTATGGTTCTATGGAATAAGATATTTGGACAATAAAATCATACATTATGGAACACTTGTGAGCCAAAAGGAGAGTGCAATTTACTGAAAATACCTTTGATGTATAGCGAAGAAGTTACAAGATGATTTAAGAGTAGATCCGAATATGAAGCCATCAAAGATGCAACAGATTATAAAGGATAAATTGATTTCATCTCTTAACCAATGCCAAAAAGCGAAGAAACAAACATTAGAGCTTATTCACGTAGAAAAGGATACACAATTTGGCAGGCTCAGGGATTATGAACTTCCAAAGAAAAGTTTCGATGTCTTTTGCAAGCTTTAATTCATAAATTAATAGATTTGTGAAACAATAGAATTCTTGCTTATGACGTAAGTACAAAGCAAAATTTCATATTGAAAGCGGCCTTGTTGTGGACAATTAGCAACTTCCTTGCCTATGGAATGTTATCTGGATGGAGCACGCACGGGAGATTGGCATGCCCATATTGTATGGAGGATACATATTCATTTCAATTAGTACATGGAAAGAAACCATAATTTTTTTATTTTCATAGAGGATTTCTTCCCCATGGACATACAATAAAAAAGATAAAAAAATATTTTCGAAAGAATGTGGTACAAAAAAAAAGAGACACCGTGCATGCAAACAGAATGTAAATCCTTTATGAACGATTAAACACAATTGGAGATTTACAAGAATCAGTAGAATACGGTGGAGATCGTGGGCATCGAAAACCACAAGGTCAAGATGAATGTCATAATTGGGATAAACAGTACTTTTTGGGAACTAAAATATTGGAAATCATTGATATTGCGTCATAATTTGGATGTTATACATATTGGAAAAAACTTTTTCGAATAAATTATCAACACTGTTTTGAATGTGACGGAGAAAACGAAATATAACATACAATCAAGAAAAGATTTGAAGATAATAGGTCGAGGAATTGAGTTGGATTTAAGAGATGAAAGTGCAGTTATCCTAATATTCAGATTGTCTGGGCCAGCGAAAATAATATTATCGAGCTGGTTAAAGGAAAACGTTAAATTTCTAGATGGATATGCATCAAACATTGCTCAGTGTATGGATATTATGGGTTCGAGGATGATCGGGTTGAAAAGTCACGATTGTCACATTTTCATGTAGCGACTCATTCCAATTGCATTTGTTCAATTATTACCACGAAACATTTACGCTGTGCTATGCGAAAATAACATATTTTTCATAGATATATATGCAGAAAATTTAAAAAGGGATGACTTGGAGTTATTGAAAAACAATATCTCGGATGTATTATACTCTTTGGAAAGAGATTTTTTGCCTTTTTTTCTTTGATATCATAGAACATTGATCAATACATTTACCAGATGAGGAAATACTAGGTCCCAATTTAATTCAGATGGATGTATCCTTTCGAAAGATTTTTCTTTCATCTAAAGAAAAAGGAAAAAAATAATGGTTGAATGATCTATTGTTAAACAATAATTTTTGGAAGAAATTACATATTTCAGCAAATTTTCTTTCGAGTCACATATTCAAACGAAACAAAGAAGATCGGAAAATGATCACACAAACTATCTATATCAATAGTTAGGCGTAATTCCAAAAATATTTATACCAGTTGGACGCATAGGAAGGAAATTCAAAGAATATTGGCTAACACCACGAGATTATACTCACATCCACACACACACACATATATATATATATTATTCAATTTTCAAGAGCTATTACTTTTCGAAAGGTACAAAACCATGACAATCGATCTTTTAATTTACACACATATATATACAAGATATTTGATGAAGAAGTTAATGGGTGTATATCCTCATCTAAACGAGATGAACTCACCAAAATGAAAGTTCAACATTATGTCTCAAGCTTGAGAGATTATGTAACTACACGTATTTTTGTATAAATATGTAAAATAATTTTTGTTATAACAATAATAATCATTCATTTTTTTTTATTATTATTATATAGGTCAAAGAATCCCGATGAGAGATATCCTACCTGGTTAAGAGATTTGACTAATGGTCCTGGAAGAAATGTATTGTGTTAGCCAATTATATTTAATTGGAGTAACATATTGCACACTTACGAGCATAGAAAATGTAGAAGCATGTACAATTACGGTGTTTGCGTTAATAGTGAAACAGAGGATGATAATTTCTACAACATTTGCACCAAATCTTACAGGTGGAATATCTTGGTCTCTTTGAATTGAAGGTAATGTTTCTTAAATGTCAGTGGTTCAACCCAACCGTAGGACATGGTTAAAAAAATTGATGGGGGAATGACATTAACCCAACACGAAAATATGGAATGTAAGATCCATTCATCACAATAGATCAAACATATCAAGTATGTTATGTGCACAATCTAACAACATTGAAACTTCGAAGAGAACATAATTGACAAAGGGTATTCGTTGCAAAATTACATGATTCCCGGCAATTCTTTTCCAATAGGGGTCCGTTGCTATTTTCCACCAATATTGTTAACATACATCCGTTGCAAAATTACAGATTTCCCATCAATTTATATCCAACGAGCATCCCTTGTAAAATTTCAGAATTCCCACCTATTCATGTTTAATGGATGTCTGTGGCAAAATTGCAACGGGTTTCCGTTGAATGGTTTTCTAGCGGGTATCCGTTGCAATTTGTAACGGACATATCCGTTACAATCCCTTGATATTTTTCAATGGATAATATCCAGCGACAACCCATTACAATTTTCAATGGATCTTGTTTTCCAAAGATCAATTTCCAACGGCCGTAAATTTGTTGGAATCCATTGAAACCGGTCATTTCCAACGGAAAGTTAATCATTTCCAACGGATATAGCCATTGGAAATTACATATTTTTTTTGTAGTGAAAACAACAACAACAACAACAATAATTATAATATCAATAATAGGTTTATAAAATTTCAAGGAACACCGAAACGAAATATTCATAAAAATAAATTACTTGAAAATTAAAGTTTAGTGGTAGACCCTATTGAAAGAAACCGAAGCACATGTGTTGTTCCAATGGAGACCAATTTGAATGTGAGGAAACATTCCGCATTTTGTCAATTTTTGCATGACAAAAAGTTCTCCAACCTCCTCTAATGCAAACGTCACCACGACTCAAGGGCCTCATAAGTAACCACCATAAGCTTCTTTGTTCGTTCATTAGAATTATCTCACACCTTCAACTGGGCAGGCCGTTCTATATCACAAATTCTATAAGAGGGTTCTACACCATCACCCAAGTTACATCAGTAAACATGATTAATAATCAAATAAAAAACCAAAATGATATATGATGAATCGGTTTCACTTGGAGTGGTCACTTACCACTGCATCTACGACCAAATTAGAAAATGTGATGGATATTGTGAAATAAGTCTGATCAGAAGATGATCCGACTTCTGCTTATGCATTTGATGATTATGATGATGAATATTTCAAATTACACCAACTGGGTTCGAAACTAGTTATGTGAAAACCATGTCACTTTCGTGACAAATAAATATAAAAATCACCAATTTGAAAATTATGGTCCTTGGTCAAATCTTTCCAACCGTTGATGAATCTAGGGCCATCTAACTCGACTTCCATGTTTTGCAAGAAATTTCCAATCTAAGTGTTGATGTGTTGTTCCTCGTCTTCCCTTCTATGTGCTTCTCCAAAAACTTCAATGAAATGTCTTGCTGCAAAAAGCAAAAGAAATAAAGTCATGTCTCTACATGTAACAGAGAGAGAGATAAGGAGGAGATTACAAGGTGGTCGGGAAAGCTAGGAAGAAGTGATTGGAAGAAATATGGGTTTTGAGACATTTTTTAATAGAGAATTGGAGAATTTTTCAAAGATTTTTCCTACTAGAGGAGACGAAGACGAAGATCAAAGAGGAAGGAAATAGAATTCAATCTCAAATGGGAGACACGAGTTAGAGAGAGAGATGAGAGATGAAAGTGTGTCTTATTCAAGAAGGATGTCATTCGAAAAGACAAAGTGAATGACATTGAAACGGCGGAACGCTATAATGTGTGGTAAAATGTGTGTACAACCTATGCCCAACTTTGTACACATGTTGTACACGCCGTGTGTACAAAGTTGGGCACAAGTTGTACACAACGTGTGGTACAATGTTTTAGTATAATGTGTGGTGCAACATGTGTGATACAATGTATGGTACAATGTGTGTGGTACAATGTGTCTGGTATGTTTATACTCCTCTTTCATCACATGACAATATTTAGAGTTTGTATTGATGAAGAAAAAGCATGAACATGTAGTCGACTTGTCTAGTAAAACTTGTCGTATAACATGTATAGTACAACGTGTATGGTACAACGTGTGTGGCTCAACAATGTATCGTCACCCCAAAAGTTATACAACATAGAGTGGCATGATAGTCCACAAAGTGGTAAAATCTTTGTAACATGGTGAAAACCTAACGATGAGAATGATGATATTTCAAGATTTTAAGATAGTTTTTGACGGATTTGAGAATTTTCGAAATTTTTTTCATGAAATATTAGAGAGAGATGGAATGATGTGAGAGGTTTTTTTTACTTTGTTACTGTTCTGGAGATGGAAACTCAGAAGCCTAAAGCTTATCATATAAGACAAAATGATTTTTTTTGTAATATTTGTGTAGAGTAATGGTATGAAATTAAAAAATCTATTTTTTTAAAAAAATAAAATTTTATTAAATTGATTATTAAAACGAGATTATTTTAGAAAAGTGACGTTGGACTAGATCGTTTCAGATTGAATCCCAATTGCTTTTAGGTTTTCTCGACTATCATGTTAAATAAATAAGTAAAAAATTTAAAATTCATCAATTTTTTTATGTGGCATGAAATATTTTTTCGATATCCATTGTAGACCGCCATGTCACGCTAAAATGTGAGTTGATATGTGACCTTAAATTATAAATTTTACAAACACATGCTCCATTATTTTTTCATTTTTTGCTTATTTTTTTATCGTAGTCATGTGTTGAGGTTATTGTATTCGAAATGAAAATTGATTTCATGATTAGGGTTTAGTTATTTTTTTTGGTTGATTTGGATTGATAGGTTATAGAATACAATAATGTGATTATGGATTGTTTAGGTTCATATGTCAGTAGTTATTTGAAGTATTTTTGTTTTTTAGATATTTATAGTGATGAATCATCGAGTACAATAATAACCGATCATATTATGTTAATCATGGTCGAATGATAATTTGGATAGATGCTTCTTTGGTTTTCCCAAATAAATATAATTATGATAAATTAGAGGTGGGCATTTTAGATTTCGGTTCGATCTAGGTTGTTCGTGTTTCGGAAAATTAGACCCAAATTTTTTGGGTTCAGATTTTTCGGATTTTTCGGAATTTAGAGCAATGAAACTGAAAAATCCGAATTATATTCAGGTTATTTTAATAATTCGGTTAATTGTGATTGAGTTGCTCAAATATTTTGAGTAATTTTGGTACTTCGAGTCAGAACTTCAATGGGTTATTTGGGTTCTAATTTGATTTTTCACTTAATAGTTTATTTGGATTCTAATTTTGATCGAATTGTTTGAGTTGCTTGGGCAATTAAGGTAATGATTTTTTTAATTCACTTTGTTCGGGATTTTTCGGGTCATTCCATATCTGAACCAAATCGAACTGAATCGGTCTTAGATTTTAGACCCAATCGATCCATATTGAATATGGATAAGGTCTTTTGAGTCATTTCTGTTCGAGTTAGGTCAAGTAACCCATAATGCCCACCCATACGAGAAATCAAGTGATTTTTCAATGGTACAACAAAGATCAAATAGATGGATTATCAAAATTTGTAGTGTCGGTGACATCGTTACGAAATAATTACAAAAGAGAATGAAAAAAAATTAAAGATTGAATCTGATAACTAATGAATCAAATCGAAGAAAAGCAAAATTACTCGTAACAACAAGATTTCAATGATATACAATGACAAACTGACGAAAATTTTGATGAATATTACCATACTAATGAAAAGAACTACCGATTTAGAACAATAATAACAATTTTGGTATTACTTATATTATGTTGTAATTCTATATAATGATTATGTTATACGAATAGAAATTTATAATATAATCGGATATGAAATATGTGATTTTGAATGTTTGGATATTATGTTTGGAATATGTAATGTATTATGTTTGATATTGTGTTTTGTAATGTATATATATATATATATCCTACAAATCATGTTCCAAAATAGATCAAAATGTTAATAATATATGTTCCACATTACATGTTAAAATATGGATTAAATACATAATCATGTTCATGGTAAATGTTTCACAAATCATATTCTAAAAATAGCTATAATAAAGTTCATCATAAATCATATTGCAAAATAGATGGAAATTAATTTTTCATAAGACATAAGTCAAAATGATCAACGTAATCACGAATGGTTAACTATATGTAATATAATTATAGGTATGACATCGGAATTGTGAATAGGAGGAGGTTGCGTTGGACCAATTTACGAAAGATTGTGTACCAGCCATTATTGAGTCCGTATCATTTGAAATAATTATGCTTTATTTTGTTTTTTTTGTCTTTGTTATTGTTGCCATCCATATAAAAACGATTATAAAATTAGATAAAAACATAAATTAAGGAAATCATCCATGTCCTTATTCGTGCAAATTAATTCCGGATTACATTAAACTCTAATAAATGGTCGTTTATTTTGTTACAATTTCTATGGTAATTTTTCATATAAAAATGGTATTTGCAGATAATATTTCCAAATATTTGACTTAAGAAAAATAAACCATAGAGGGGGGAATTGAAGAAATCAGAAGTATCTGGGTAAAAACGAGGAATAACTAAAAATAAAAGCAAGGAAATGTAATTATTACCGAATATGACTAGTTTGGGGTGTTAGAGCTACGTGCCTCGTCCTCAATGGTGGCCTTTGTTTCTCACGTCTTTAATGGTGTTTTGCATCTTTTACGAGATTTGGCTTAAAAATTAATTAGCGAATATATCGATGCAAATTACTTGCCAGAGAAAACAGCAGAAATTGTGCAAGAGACCCATATAGCGATCTCTGAATCTCCATTCTCTTATTCCACCGCTGACCTCTTTTCTACGCGTCCTGTGAATCCTACGTAATGTACAGAGTGGTCGCAAGCAGAGTATTGAGAGCCAGGGCTCTGAATCACAAGCCCTTAAGCTGTATCGGTTCTTTTACAGTCCCCAGGTTCATGACATGACGGATATTTCTCATGATTTTTTCATTTTGAGTATCTGGGCCATGTATATTTCGTTGATCTTAACAAGGGTTTATGTCGTTTTCGTAAATCAATGTACTTTCATCCACTCCTTGTGAATAGATGTTGGGTTTGAAGAGTTCTTTTCCTTCAGTCTCTCTTGATCGTAAAAGGAGTTACTTTTGTGTGTCGTTACAATATAAAGAAAAGATTTACTACTTGTTGAAAAGCAAAACTCTATCAAGTCGGTATCAGTTCTGTTGATAGCACGTGAAAGAATTTCGACTAATTGGATCTTGCTTTGTAGATCAGTTCTCTTATAAGTTATTTTACTCTGATGCTGGTTTCCTTATGTATGCTTTCATGTCTACGTATTTCAGGAAGTGCAGTGTGTGTTTTAATGGAGAATTACCTCTCAAACTCATCAAAGTTTTGTTGCTAACTTTGTGATTGGGGTTCGTGTATGTCTTGTAGATTTAGTCATTCCTTACCTTTCGCGACCGTAGATGCTGAAGAGATATCGGGTGCTAAACCTGCTGAAGTGCAGAACTTGGGTAGGTCTCAGTGTAGCTTTGCCTTAATTGTTTGGTTGCGACGAAGAACAATCTTTATTTTACTTCCCAACTTATGTTCCTCTCTGTTCTTATTTCTGTAGTGCAAGGAAAATGGATAGGATCTTCAACTTGGAACACACTTGTGGATCCTCTGAATGGTGAACCATTCATTAAAGTTGCAGAGGTGGATGAAACAGGGATTCAGGTGCTAGCTTATTTTCAGATGTGTTATGACCTGTGAAAGATTTTATTAAAGAATCAAATTTGTAGAATGAAAGCATCAATCTCTGTAATTATTGCACTTTTGCGGCACCTCTGTTTCTTTGATGCCCTGAAGCACTATACAGATGTGCCTATCTAAATGCTAATCCTATCTTTATTCTGTTCAATCGTGAAGCCATTTGTGGAGAGCTTATCAAAGTGTCCTAAACATGGTTTACATAACCCTTTCACATCACCAGAGAGGTACGGTTTGGTCTTCAAGGGGCTTATCATAACATACCCATATGTCATTTTTTCCCTTGATAATAATTTCCATTTCATTCTATTCGTGGAGATATCAATCAATGCTCGATTTTCTTTCAGATACCTTTTGTATGGAGACATTTCGGCGAAGGCAGCCCATATGCTTTCCTTACCAAAGGTAACATACTTGGATTGATAATATTGGCGGATTTATGTTAGTATGCTGAGATACTAGCCTTGTGTTACAACATATCATCAGGTATCTGATTTCTTCTCGAGGTTAATACAAAGAGTTTCTCCGAAGAGTTATCAGCAAGCCTTTGCCGAAGTCTATGTCACACAAAAGTTTTTAGAGAACTTCTCTGGTGACCAGGTAAGTGAAATTCAATTATCATTATTATGCTGGTTCCCCATATCAACTTCAGATTAGTGGGACCCTGTAGAAACGTAAAGTATGTAATCCTATAAGTCATCCTGGCCGACAATGTTTCTTGAAAAATGTAAAAGTTCGTTTCAATTTCTTGATGCATCGACAGAATTTGAGGGTTTTGTTTATCTGGAATGATTGTTAAGTATTGCCAACTTTCTATTAGGTCCGCTTCTTGGCACGGTCTTTTGCAGTACCTGGAAATCATCTTGGGCAACAAAGCAATGGCTACCGTTGGCCTTATGGTCCTGTAAGGCATTCTCCCTTGATGCTAATCGAAGCACCAGAACTTTTTCTAATAATATAGTTTTTACATATGTGTCTACGTAAAACGGAACCTAAAGGTTTAAATGTATTCTTATTGTAGGTAACAATTGTCACGCCGTTCAATTTTCCTCTTGAAATTCCAGTGCTTCAGTTGATGGGGGCATTATACATGGGTAACAAACCCCTTCTGAAAGTGGACAGTAAGGTATTTATTTATAGGGAAATAATTCTTTTCGCCCTTAGTTTCCACTTTAATATAAGTCTAAAATACTTTATTCTTGTTTTAACAGGTGAGCATTGTAATGGATCAAATGATACGGTTGCTTCACCATTGTGGTTTGCCTGTTGAAGATGTTGATTTCATTAATTCTGATGGGAAGGCGATGAACAAGATATTGTTAGAGGTTGGTTTTTTTGGATCTCGGTATCTCTTTCCTTTATGCAACAATGTAGTCTTTCACTTCGCTTCGCTCTTTAGATTGTGGGCAATCTGTAGCTGCAACATTATGTATTCCTTTAATGCTGAATTTGACAATGTTTACTTCCGTGGTTCAGACAAGTGCTGCCATTTTTCGCCAGCAATATCTGACAAATAGTGTTGTGATCGAGCTGTGGTCTTAAAGATATCTTAGAATTGGATCTTAAAATATTTTATGTAAATTCGGCAGGCAAATCCACGGATGACCCTCTTCACTGGTAGCTCTAGAGTTGCTGAAAAGTTGGCTGTTGATCTTAAGGGTCGTATCAAACTGGAAGATGCCGGATTTGATTGGAAAATATTGGGGCCTGATGTGCAGGAGGTTTCACGAATCTCCTACTTTACAGTATTTGGTACCCCTCGTTTTTCTCTCAGTGCCATTGAAACTGATGTAGGATCCTCTCCTTGGTCTTCAATGGCAGGTCAATTACGTTGCATGGGTGTGTGATCAGGATGCGTACGCCTGCAGTGGACAGAAGTGTTCTGCACAATCGATGCTTTTCATGCATGAGGTTGGATCCTTTTATATCATCTGTGTTACTGAATCACTGATATTTTTCGCAGAGCTAACCAAAATCTTTTACTCGTAATGTCTTAATATATGAGCAGAACTGGTCAAAGACACCTCTTGTTTCCAAATTAAAAGATCTTGCAGAAAGGCGGAAACTGGAAGATTTAACCATTGGTCCTGTCCTCACTGTAAGTTCATAAACGAGGAGCGTGCTTTCATCGGTTTATCTTATTCTTCTTACTGAATGAAACAGCGTTCAAAGTGGAAAGATCATCCGTTCTTACTTCTTCCGATTTCCTTTTGGTTTCAAGTTTACCACCGAGGCAATGTTAGAGCACACTGAGAAGCTGCTTCAGATTCCGGGTTCAAAGCTACTATTTGGTGGCAAGCCCTTGAAGAACCATTCAATTCCTTCTGTCTATGGGGCTCTGCAGCCTACTGCTGTTTATGTTCCCCTTGAAGAAATTTTGAAGGATAAACACTACGAGCTCGTTACAAAGGAAATATTTGGGCCTTTTCAGGTGAACAATCATAGCTAGCCTCATTGTATTAGTATTCACCTACTAATCAATTTCATCGCCCCTTCGGGATCATAATTGGGCTGCTTGTCTGAATCTAGATTATAACAGAGTACAAAGGACATGAACTACATCTGGTTCTGGAAGCATTGGAGAGAATGCACGCGCATTTAACCGCTGCTGTTGTTTCCAACAATCCCATCTTTCTGCAGGCAAACCTCATCACTTCTACGCCATAATTCAAGAATCTTCTCCTTCCCATTCTTGCATTTCTTGTATTTTCATTCTTATTGATGCAATTCGCCGCAGGAAGTGATAGGGAACTCTGTGAATGGTACTACTTACGCCGGACTCAGAGCAAGAACCACGGGAGCTCCTCAGAATCACTGGTGAGACAATGCATATTCAATCTCTCTCTCTCTCTCTCTCTCTCTCTCTCTCTCTCTCTCTCTCTAAGAAGTGATCCAATGGTAAATATGATAGGTTTGGACCGGCGGGTGACCCGAGAGGGGCTGGGATAGGGACACCGGAGGCCATAAAGCTGGTATGGTCGTGTCACAGAGAGATCATATACGACTACGGTCCAGTTCCTGAAGGCTGGGAAGTTCCTCCAGCGACTTGAAGAGATCATATGTGATACTTTTTCACATCAATAAAGACAGTTGTGGGAAATATAAGAAGCGAAATAAGGTTTTGTAGCATTCTACAGTTTCAGTGAATGGCCTTTGGTGAAGACTAAGAGAGTAGTGTGCCATGGGCGAAGAGGGCTTAAGAATTATATCGATACCAATAATAAGACTAATAATTTGCCATTCATTTTGCCTAAGGTGGTTTTATTTTCTTCCTTTTTGGATCTAAATCTATACAAAAACTAGCTCCCAAGGGTTAAATGTTAAAAATGACAATTAGTTCAACATAGCAATGTGGTAAAAGTGCGTTGGATGATTTTTATTCATAGTATTAGATATATAAATAAGGATTAATGAGTAGATTAAATCAAATTAATAACAAATAAATTATAATTTTATTTTCACTTGTGATTAAGCACCTTTAATGACTTCAAAATTGATGTATAGATCATCAAACAAAGAATATGTTAGTGATTTTGATCTGTAGATTTAACATGAGAGATACGAAGAGAAACATCTTGCATTTGATGACGAATAAAATGATAGTTTAATGCCAAATGTTTTATTCTAGAGTGAAAAATTGGATTGACATTAAGATATGTTGTTCCAACATTGTCACAATATATTACAAGAGATTCGATAGATAGAATCTTGAGTTATGTCAATAATAAAGACATCCAACGGATTTTTGAAGCAGTAGAAGCTACAGATCAATAATGTGCTTCGATAGATGAATGAATTGGTGTTTTGATCTTTTTGGATAACACAGAGATCGAATGAAACCCAAAGGACAATATATGCTACAGTGGATGTCCAATCATCACGATTACCTATCCAATATGTATCACTAATCCATGTAAAGACGGATGATTATGAACCTTATAGAACACACCAAGATTCCTTGTACCATTTAGATATCCTAGAATCTGCTTGATAGCTTTCCAATATTCACTTGTAGGTGCATGTATGAGCTGTGATAGGCGATTGATCATAAAGCAAACATAAGGTATGGTCATTGTCAAGTACTGTAGACTTCCAACGAGAACACAATATTTTGTCGGATTTGTGAGTGATATGATATCACTGATAGAAAGACGAGTGGTAGACGCCATTGAGTAGGAACAAGCTTAGGATCATGCATCTTGGATCGTTGAAGAATGTTGGTGATGTACTTTTTTTCGAAAGATGCAATCCTTTAGAGGATTATATAACTTCTATTCCAATAAAGTAAGACAACACTCCAAGATCTTTGATCGAGAACCTCTCACCAAATGTTGATGACCTTTTGAACAACAGAAGAATTGTCTGTGACAAGAAGTTCATCAACATAAAAAATAATATATATGGTGACATCATCAAAATGTAGAACAAAGAGTGAAACATTAGCCAGAGAATTGTGGAAGCCTTGGGATACGAGATGATTTCACAACTCTGAATACCATGCACGTGGAGCTTGTTTGAGACATAGATAGCCTTGTGAAGACGACAAACATGAGTGGGCCTATTGCGATCAACAAAGCCAACTAATTGTGCCATATAAACTCATTAGTGTGAGACAACCTTGAAAACATGCATTATTGACAATTGTCGTATACTCCATCCCTTTGAAGCAACATGATTGATGATTGTTCGGATCGTAGAGTATTTGGCAACTTGACTAAATGTTTCGTAGAAATCAATATCTGGACGATGATGAAAGCCTTTCGCAACTAGCCTTGTTTTATATCGATTGATTGACCCATCTGGATTGTGCTTGATGCGAAAAATTCATTTGCAACCAATGATATTGAGAGCTTGTGTTGCGAGTACTAATACCCAAATACCTTTTTTTTACCAGAGCATTGAATTCTTCACACATAGCTTGTCATTAATTGGAATCCTTAAGAGTTTGTGTTATGGTTGATGGTTTAGGTGATGGTGAAGTTGTTGTATGATAAGTAAAACTAGGGATGTAAAATGAGCTATTGCCTCGCGAGCTAGCTCTAGCTCAGATCATATTTGAGCGAGCTGGGTATTTTTTTAGCTCGTTTAAAAAACGAGCTGACGAGCTGAGCCGAAAACGAATTAAAGCTTAGGGGAACTAGCGCGCGAGCTGAGTACAAAAGAACATATTTTCTCATTTTTACATATTATACATAGTTTTTGCATTTATTAAATATTATTTAAGGAAAAAATAATATATTATTTACATATAATAATAATAATATTATTATTATTATTATTTTCCTATTTATACCAAATTAATATAATTTTATTAATGAATAAAGAAATAAAATATTTTAATAACTATTATAAAAATATGTTTATACATTCGATATTTTATTTAATTTTTATAGATTTATTTTCCAATTATTATTTTTAATATTTAATAACTTTGTATTCAAATTAATGTTTGTATATTTTATATATTTTATTTGGTTTATGGAAGAAAAACATATAATATTAATATATTACAATTCTTTTAAATGAAATAGTCTAGTTCACGAGCCAACTCATTTTTGGACGAGCTAAAAACGAGCTGAGCTGGGATTTTCTACCTCGTTTTGAAAACGAACCGAGCTGAACCGAGTTGAGCCGAACCAACTCGTTTTACAGTAAAACGTGTAGATGGCTTCACAATGTTGTTAATTGATCTTGTTATCATCGGATGAATATTGCATATTATATGAGTTGTAGAAATATTCTCCACGTCCCTAGCATAGTGCAAAAAAGAACTACTTGGTGGCTCTAAAGGTGTTGTCTCGACATTAGATGGTAAGAGTCGTTGCTTGGGGGTGACAAACATGGTTGGATAAGTGGTGGAGCAAACAGTGGAACATGTGTTACAGAAGGTTGGGATAACTCAAGGTTTGGAGAGGACTGATACATGGTCAATGATATAGATGACGAATGAGCTAAGATAAGGTATGGAAAGTGAGATTCATGAAAAATGACATGACACGAGACATAAAGACGAGATGTAATAGGGTCAAGACAGAGATATGGACTTTGAGTATTGGAGTACCCGGGAAAGACACAAATTTGTGATAGAGTAAGGTCGTAACCATGGATAATAAAGATATACAGGAATTTGGTGTAATTTGGTGGTATTCAAAAAAGAAACTTGAAGAGAGACAACCTAAAAAGAGAAGAAGTGGACATGCGATTAATGAGATATAAAACGCGGTGGAAAAAACATGAGATAAAAAAGACACATGGATAGAGGCATGCATGAGAAGTGAGAGTTCAGTTTCAACGACGTGGAGATGTTTACGTTCAAATATCCCTTTATACTTGGGGGTGTGGGGTGAAGTAGTAAAGTGAGAGAAGCCTTGATATGTAAGAAAATGATGAAGAGCAATATACTCACCACAATTATCGGAATATAAATGGATAAGTTTGGTTGTTCAACGAGGTTTTTTAAAGTGTTTAAATGTGGCTAAAACATCATATTTGTGTTTGAGAGTAAAGAGCCACGTGTAACGTGTGCAATTATCTAAAAAAATAACATAATATTTGTAGCCATAAAAAATAACATGTGAGGTCCAAACATCAAAAAATATGTAATCAAGTGGTTTAAATGATTGAATGGTGGACACTGAAAATGAAAGTATATGACTCTTATTACTCGATCATACATTACAAAGAAAAGAATTTGAAGAGGATAGTGTAAGTGAAAATTGAGAAACCAATTCTTTTAAAAGAGGTAAAGTTAAATGACTTACACAAAAATGCCACTCAGAAAGAGTAGTTTTATATTGCAAAAAGAGCTAAGGGAAAAGACGAGAAAGACTACAAGTTTATCTGAGATAGCCATTCGTGTATGTGAGGCCCAAGCCCACAATTATAATAATCATATTATATATGTATATATATGTATATACATATTAGGTTAACTAAAGAAAGAAAAGCACGAGAAGAAATAACCGCACGACCAAGAGAAGAAAAAGGAAACAAAAAAAAAGAGAAAAGAGAAAAGAAAAAGAGAGAAAAGACGAAGAAGAAGGATTCACCAATTTTTGTCGTGTTTTTTGTGGGTTAGTTTTAATCGAAATTATGGTAAATCTCTAAATATTTTTTGTGATTATTTCTTCAAATTGAAGATTTATATTATGAATATTGATTAATTGAATGGATCTGTAATAGTAGAAAATCCTATTCGTGTTGTTGTTGGTAACACCATCATGAATCGTCAAGTTGTCGTGGAAAATTAAGGTGATGATATTTTTCCATCAATGTTTGGTTTTGTGGTTGATTATGGAGAAATTCTTACGTTTAAAGTGAGATATGGTTACAGTAAAATTTTTAGGAAATTCATAATGAGGATTTGAGAGGATACGGGTGAAGCATGGACTCGAGCCTAAAATCATCAAGTTATGATTGATGACATATATATGAGCTGATTTTGGTGAAATTAAACTGGTTGGATATGATCTGGAAAATTGACGTTCGACCAGGTGTCGAGATCAGAAAATGTGGATATTTCGGGTTCAGTGATAAAGTCGAGTGGACATCTTGTCTAGTGTGCTCGATCAAGTGATTTCATAATCGAACCTTCGGAAGAAGATGTTTGCGAGCGTGTCAGTGAGAGGTGTCATGTGAGGAGTATCAGGTCAACGATGTTAGTATTGCGACACTTGGATCAAGACCGGCGTCGTACCATGCTGGGGTTGTGGTAACCTTTCGAGCGATGGAGCACTGTAGTTAGTCAGATCAGTGGATCTACTGACGTCGTACTGTGTTGGGGTTATGGTAACTTTTCGAGCGACAGAACGTAAAGTTAAATAGATCAATGGATCTGCTAGCGTCGTACCGTGCTGGGGTTGTGGTAACCTTTCGAGTGATAGAGCGTTGTAATATACTGATGGCTAGGGTACGTTGTGACCTTGCAAGATCTTCAGTGTGCTAGGGTCCTTTGGACTTTGCGAGCGTATACCCGAGCTAGAGTCGTATGGACTCTGTGTGTTATGATCTGGTGTGGTACTAGTCTTAGATTGTAGATACTCAGATGGGTTGAATAGAGTTATTTATGTGTCTATAATTTGACAAATGATTATTTTACAATAACACATTCGAGAGTGAGAGAATACGTGGTACGAAATGCGTGTATTGATCTCACTGAGTACGTTTTCCTACTCACCCCCTTGTGGGCTGTCGTGGATGGGCAGATTATAGCGAGGACGAAGATCACAGAGGTTGAGCAGCAATATTAGAGGTTACGACGGACTTATGGAGAGGTCTGCATAAGGTCTTGATAAACTTTATTTTACATTTTGTATTTATTTTGATTATGTTTTATACTTTTTCTTTCGCTATATGGTCGAACCATTTTCAATTTAAATTAAGAGTATTAATTTTATTATGCAATCGTGTTTGAGCAATGACACGTGTAGCCACCTCTTGGAGGTGATGGTGGACACTCCTAGTTCTGAGGTTGTTCGGGGATGGGGGTGTTACAAATTGGTATAAGAGCTCTGGTTGTCATTTTTTTTGTATTTTATTGTTTTCATGGGATTTCAAAGTGTTTTGCAAAATATTCTAATAAGGTAACGAGACTGTAGCACGCATGACTTGAAGTGTCAAGTTGGGGGTTCTAAGTATGGAAGGCTAAATGGCTAACTGTGTTTTGTGGATAGTATCGAAGATGATGGTTGGTTGACTCTTTATCATAGAGCGAGCAAAGTCTCTCTGGTTATGATGAAGGTCAGAAAGTGGGATGTAGAGATGTCGTAGGGGAAGTCTTAAAAGAGTTACTACTAACAGGTGGAAAACATGATCGAAAAGAGAATTTGAGGATACTATTATAACCATTGAAGACACTGCTACCGCCTACTCTGATGAATCAGAGGCAAATGGAGATGTCAGTTTACTTCTCCGTCTTGAATCTCATTACTAGATTCAGTAGTTAGATGTAATGTGGAAGTATGCATCTTCTATAAATTGGATGAATACATGTTTCGACTTGGAAGGAACTTTCAATTATCAAGATGCTGATTAGAGAGATTAAGTTGGATATTGTGTTCTCCTATTTGGTGAGTGAAGGGATTTGCTTGTGAGATAAAACCCAAAGGAATGTCCAGAGAATTGATTTCCTTGGGTTAAGTTCAAATAACCTTTTGAGGTGAAACATGTGTCGCACATTGTGTGTGGAAAGATGGAGTTGGCGTTCCTACACTTATGCATGGTCAACACATGTTTATAAGGAATGCATCCAAAATTCAGATGAAATATTAAATTGATCAGGTACGAATCATTGTCTGAGATATTCTAGAAGCTCACTTCGTATAGAAAGGACTCATCGAGGAGGACATCTTAAAGTTTTCAAATGCAAAAAGAAAAATAAGTCGTCCAACAAGTTTGAAGGAGAGATGATCAGATAGAGTGATTCAGATTTTCAATTTTAGTTATTCGAAGTGTTTATGCTATCACCGTGGAAGTGAATATGTTAGACAATGTTAAGGATAGACAGAGGAGTAGGATGCTTATGATGTGATAATTTTAAGATAAAATTCATAAGTGTGCTTAAAAAGTACGAGAATGTGTTATATACAAGAAAAATAGAGCTACGAGTACGCTTCAAAGTGTAAGGTCATGCAATCGAGGGTATACACCAGGAAAGACTATCAAGAAATGCACAAAACTAAAATGAAGAAAAATCTCAGTCTATCATTGGATCGATAATTATTGGAGGCCTATCTACTTATATGTTTTTTGACACCGATGTCCCACGTAGTTTTGTTAAACCATCGATGGAAAATTAGTTACAAATTTCGGATATTCAATAAATAAGTTCCAAGTGCATACTCTAGAGAGTCAAAACATAGACTCTAAAAAAATTTCAATGGATGAGGTATACGTAGAGATGTCAAATTGGGTTGGGTTTAGTGGGTTAACCCAACCCAACACATTTAAAATATAAATGAGTTCTTTATAAATGAGTCTAAATTTATATGGGCTTAATGGGTTTAAAACCCATTTACATTCATTCTAACGGGTTTTACCCATTTAGCCCATTAAGCCCGTTTATCTTTCAATTCAAATTCACCGTCATTCCGAATATCCGATTTTGATCTCTATTTTACTCGATTTGTCTAAATTTTAACCCGATTCACCCAATTTCATCGAATTTCAAATCGTCACCCAATTTTAACTCGATTTCACCTAATTTTACCTAGATTTCACTCAATTTCCGCCGATTTCACCTAATTACTCGATTTCACCTACTTTCAACCCCATTTCACCCAATTTTAACTCGATTTCACCTAATTTTACCTAGATTTCACTCAATTTCCGCCGATTTCACCTAATTACTCGATTTCACCTACTTTCAACCCCATTTCACCCAATTTTAACTCGATTTCACCCAATTTTAACCCGATTTCACCTAATTTTAACTTAATTTCACCGAATTTCAACCCAATTTTAAATTGATTCCACCCAATTTTAGCTCCATTTCACCAATTTTTAACCCGATTTCACCCAATTTTAACTCGAT